>JAPDNY010000003.1:156132101-156710810 GCA_029375565.1 Gekko gecko
GGGCTGTTTAGTGTGGAGGCCTAATGTGGCAAGCACTGGTATTTGGATCTCCTCAGCAGTCTTTCCTGTTGATTGGAAAGTTATCGGGGGAGGCTGAGGTCTGTGTTTTAGAAAGGCCCTGGTGCTCATATGAAAGATAAAGAAAGCCAATGGGAGTTTGGCAGTTCCTGGGTACCTTTCCATTCTCTGCATTTCAATTTTTTAAAAAAGCAAATATTATACACACACACTTCAGTACTGTCTCATGGATTGCTGCCTTGACATGGCAAGAGGGCTTCCGTGGTTTGATGAGGCTGCAGGCTATGCCGTGGAGGGTCACCCAGGACGAACAGGCCACAGCAGAGAACTCAGACAAATCATGATCCACTGGAGAAGGAAATGGCAACCCACTCCAGTATCTTTGCCAAGAAAATCACATGGACAGTAACAAAAGGCTAAAAGATATGACACCAGAAGATGAGCTCCTCAGGTCAGAAGCTGTCCAATATACTACTGGGGAAGAGCAGAGGGCAAGAACAAGTAACCACAGAAAGAGTTAAGTGGCTGGGCCACAGCCGAAAGGACACTCAGTTGTGGATGTGTCTGATCGTGAAAGGAAAGTCTGATACTGCAAAGAATACTGCATAGGAACCTGGAATGTAAGTTCTATGAATCAAGTTAAGTTGGATGTGGTCAAAAATGAGATGGCAAGACTGAACATCGACATCTTGGGCATCAGTGAACTAAAGTGAATGGGAATGGATGACTTTAACACAGAAGACCATTATATCTACTACTGTGGCCAAGAATCCTGTAGAAAAAATGGTGTGGCCTTTATAGTCAACAAGAGAGTGAGAAAGGCAGTAATAGAATACAATCTCAAAAACAACAGAATGATCTCAGCCTGAATCCAAGGCAAATAATTCAACATCACAGTAATTCACGTCTGTGCCCCAAACACGGATGCAGAAGAGGCTGAGGTAGATTGGTTCTATGAAGACTTACAACACCTCCAAGAACACCAAAAAAATATGTCCTTATCGTCATAGGGGACTGGAATGCTAAAGTACGAAGTCAAAAGGTAACCGGAATAATGGACAAGTTTGGCCTTAGAGAACAAAATGAAACCAGGCAAAGAAAACATGCGAACACCCTCTTCCAGCAACCAAAGAGGCAACTCTACAAATGGACATCACCAGATGGGCAACACCAAAATCAGATTGATTATATAATTTGCAGTCAAAGATGGAGAAGCTCTAGTAAAAACAAGACCTGGAGCTGACTGTGGGTCAGATCATGAGCTACTCATTGCAAAATTCAGACTTAAACTGAAGAAAGTTAGGAAAACCATTAGGCCATTCAGATTTGACCTAGATCACATCCCTTATGAATATACAGTGGAGGTGAAGAATAGGTTTTAAGGCAGGGGTGTCAAACATGTGGCCCAGGGAACGGATCAGGCCCCTGGAGGACTTCTATCAGGCCCGCAGTGGAACTGGCTATCTTCTGCTGCTTCTTCCAGTTCTGCTGCTGCTGCTGCATCATCATAGGTTTGCAGCTTACAGATACATACCTGAAAAGCATACTCAAGATTGCAACAGCACACACATTTTGATGCAATAGATCAGAGCAAGAGGTGTCAGTTATCAGACACTGTTAAATAAACAAAATATTGCAAGCATGTTTTCATTGTAAGTAAAAAACCCCTCTGTGTTTGTGTCCTTTATAAAGTTTATATCTCTGCTACTTGGCATTACATTTTATGACACACATGGCCCGGCCCAACAAGATCTCCTTTATGTCAGATCCGGCCCTCATAACAAATGAGTTTGACACCCCTGTTTTAAGGGACTAGATTTGATAGACAGACTGCCTGAAGAACCATGGACGGAGGTTCGTGGCATTGTACAGGAGGCAGCAATCAGCACCATCCCAAAGAAAAAGAAATGCAAGAAAGCAAAGTGGTTGTCTGGTGAGGCTTTACAAATAGCAGAGGAAAGAAGGAAAGTGAGAGGCAAAGGTGAAAAGGAAAGATTTACCCAACTGAATGCAAATCTCCAAAGAACAGCAAGGAGAGATAAGGAGGCCTTCCTGAATTAACAGTGCAAAGTAATAGAGGAAAACAACAGAATGGGAAGGACTAGAAATCTCTTCAAGAAAATTGGTAAAATAAAGGGAACGTTCCATGCAAAGCTGGCCATGATAAAGGGCAAAAATGGTAGAGACCTAACAGAAGCAGAAGAGATTAGGAAGAAGTGGTAAGAATACACAGAAGAGCTATACAAGAAGGACCTCAATGTCCTTGACAACCACGACGGTGTGATCGCTGACCTCAAATGGGCCATAGAAAGCATTACTAACAACAAAGCTAGCAGAGGTGATAGTATCTCATTTGAGCTATTCGAAGTCTTAAAAGATGATGCTGTTAAAGTGCTGCACTCAATATGCCAGCAAATTTGGAAAATGCAACAGTGGCCACAAGATTGGAAAAGGTCAGTTTACATGCCAATCCCAAAGAAGGGCAATGCCAAGAAATGTTCAAACTATCACACAATTGCAGTTATCTCACATGCTAGCAAGGTCATGCTCAAGATCCTACAAGCTAGGCTTCACCAGTACGTGGATAGAGAACTGCCCGAGGTACAAGCTGGGTTTCAAAGAGGTAGAGGAACTAGAGATCAAATTGCCAACACTCGCTGGGTTATGAAGAAAGCAAGGGTGTACCAGAAAAAGATCTACTTCTGATTCACTGACTACGCTAAAGCCTTTAATTGTGTGGATCACAACAAACTGTGGCAAGTCCTTAAAAAGATGGGAGTACCAGAGCACCTCACATGTCTCCTGAGAAACCTGTATAAGGGTCAAGAAGCAACAGATAGAACCAGATATGGCTCAACTGATTGGTTTAGGATCGGAAAAGGAGTGCGACAAGGATGTATATTGCCACCCTGCTTATTTAATTTATATGCAGAGTACATCATGCGAAATGCCAGCCTGGATGAATCACAAGCCAGATTGCTGGGAAAAACATCACCAACCTCAGATATGCAGACGATACCACTCTAATGGCAGAATGTAAAGAGGACCTAAAAAGCCTCTTGCTAAGAATGAAAGAGGAGAGTGCAAAAGTTGGCTTGAAACTCAGCATTAAAAAAACTAAGATCATGGCATCCGGCCCCATCACTCCTTGGCAAATAGAAGGGGAAGTCATGGAAGCAGTGACAGACTTCACATTTCTGGGATCCAGATAGCATAATAAAAAGTAGACACATCATTCTGCCAACAAAAGTCCATATGGTCAAAGCAATGGTCTTCCCAGAAGTAATGTATGGCTGTGAGAGTTGGACCGTAAGGGAGGCTAAGCACCGAAGAATAGATGCTTTTGAATTATGGTGCTGGAGAAGACTCGAGAGTCCCTTGGACTGCAAGGAGATAAAATCAGTCAATCCTAAGAGAAATCAACCCTGACTGTTCCCTGGACGCCAGATACTGAAGCTCAAATACTTTGGCCACCAAATGAGAAGGGAGACTTCCCTGGAGAAGGCCCTGAGGCTGGGAAAGATTGAAGGTCAAAGAAGAAGGGGACAGCAAAGGACAAGATAGTTAGACAGTGTTATCAATGCAACGAACATGAAATTAAGCAAACTCCGGAGGACAGTAGACGACAGGAGGGTCTGGCATGATATCGTCCATGGGGTCATGAAGAGTTGGACTTGACCGTGAGACTGAACGACAACAACAACACTTCAGTGGTATAAAGTTGGTCCTGAACATCCTCAGTTTACTCCCCTTACACACACTGTAAATAAACCCTTTTCTTGTTGAGTTCAATCATTTTTCTCCTCCTTTGTATTAAGAGCAGAAAAAGATTATAATCAGTACTTCCTTTCTTTCTCTACTCCTCTGATTGTAGAAAGTGGTAAGATTCACATATGGAGAGATGAGCAGACACACCTAGCCCACCAGATAGCACTACTGATATAAATCTTCATAATCAACTGCTTGATGGGATGACCCCTAGCCCATAACGTAGAAACAACTTTATCCAGGCATCGTATAATATTCAATTTTTCTATTATAGCCTGATCCCATGAACTGGAGAAATTACCTTGTTTCATATAATATAATAAGCTATTCAGGGAACATTATTTTGAGCTTCAGATTTAATGCCAGTTTCCAAGCCCTAGACTCAACTGAATGCTGGCCAAGTTCCAGTTCAAGGGCAGTACCAGCCAATATTTCAGGATCCAGATTATAATCAGGTTTAGCAAGGCAAGGCAGGGGGTGCCTCAGGAAAAACATCACAATTTGCATCCAGGGTGGCTTGCAATGAATACTGCCAAGCACTGGCAGGTCAATAAATAAATGTTGTTTTAGAGATTTTCATGGATGTGTTGTGACAGGGAAGTGTGGTGTAGACAGACAGTCCTCAATCTCAAAATCAATACCAAAATCAATAAGTGTTAACATCACAAGGACCATGGCCCTGGGTTGTATGGGGTTTTCCCTCCAAAAATATTTTTGTGCCCACTCCTGCCACCCCAAACCATCACAGGCATCCCTGTCAAAAGCCTGGTAGATGCATTCTGGAACAGTTGCAGTGTCCATATATGCTACAAATGCACACAGTGCACATTACAATTGTCTAACCGGAATGTCATTGGGGCTTGTGCAACTATGACCACATTCATTCTAAGAAACGGCATAGCGTATCTGGTAAAAAAGCACCACTTATCAGTATCTAGACATCCCGGGATGTCTTGCCCGTGCTGCAATAAATAAATAAAATTTAAATGGAGCTATAGGGGGAACAACCCCACACTAAAAAACATCATATTCTACTCCTCAAATCAGCTGTATTTCCAACCAACAGTACGTTTGCCTGGATTAAGCCAGAATTTGTTCAATTACACCTAGTTCATTGCTAATTTCAGGCACTTCTGCTCCTCTTTTTCATCAAAACCGACCAAAGTTAGTGGAACCTGGGTGTCATCTGCATATTGATGACATCAACACCAAAATCTCTGGATAACTTTACCCAGAGTATTCATATACACTTAACCACTTGAGGAACAGGATGGTACCTTGAAATATCCCACAACAGACCACAGGTAAAGCAGCAGTCCCCAAGAACCACTTCCAGAGCCCTACCCTCTGTGAGAGTCCAGAACCAAGGCAACACGGAGTTCCAGCACAACAAAGTGGTGCAGAAGGATACCACTGTTAATGGTATCATGCCAAAGAGATTGATCCAGAAGGATAAATAGGGATTCGTACTCCCAGTCCATTTCCCAGCACAGATCAGGCTATTTATCCCAAGGCTATCTATCTATCAAACCAGGGGAGAAAAATCTTCATATCACCTTGGAATGGCTGGAGCTGTGTACAACCAAGTGTTTGAGTTTCTCATCTAAGTTTGGAACACTGGAGACAGTGAGGATCAGATGGACAGAGAAGATTTCTCTAGCCTCCTCCTTGGCTGTGAGAAGTACCATCTTTGTTAGAACACCTCCCAGACGGGCAAATCTTCCTCTGGCAGCAAAGAATGGCAAGGGTTGAATATGCAAGTAATAGGCCTCCCTTCTCCAAAAACTATGTCTACTCCTTCAAGCTATATAAACTGAAAGCTATACAGCAACACTGGATAAGAGGAAATCCTGACACACTTCTATAATTAAAGTGGCATGCAAGCCAATGTAAATGTAACATATATCAGCAAACCGCCTAGCAAACTGGTCAAAGAAGGCGGGAATGTATATGGAAAACTGATACAGGAGGACTGAGTCACTGCATAATGAGTTGTTTATCTGCTTACTATCTGATACCCACAGACAATGTTTTCAAACTTACTCTTTACTAAGCCCCATAGTCACCTTCCTCTTCTACACTTCCTTCTTCTTTACTCCAACCCCAAAGCCTCAAAAGGTGATACCCACAGCCTTTCCATATTTATCATTCACAACTTCACTCAAACTCCAGTGCAGCTGTACCTCCTACCTTTCCAGCTTCTTATAATCAAACTATGGAGGCAGTACAACAAATGGAAGTTGCCATGGACCTACACAGTGGCCTGTGTATTAATGGGCATTATCCTAACTTGGGCTGGAGGAAGGAACTTTCCTTCAACTTACATAGGTCTTCTCTTGAATGCAGTCTCCTTAAGCTAATGGAAAGATTCAAACTTTGCTTAGTGGTTGGACACAGGTTTTTATATATTTATTTAATTCAACCTCTTCATTATCTTTTAGTGCTTCGAGGAAGCTGGGATTGTAGCAATTTTTCATCCCTTTACACATGGCAAACACCGGCACATGCACCAAGTCTGAAAGTTCAAACATTGTGCTTGCAAAATCTCTGGGCAAGAGACAACCACAGTTGTTTGAGGTGAAAGCCCATTTGTTGCTAAGCAACAGTTTGAACTAGTGCAATACCTGCATGCATTTTGGTGTGCAAATACCTATATGCATACAAATAAGTGTGACATGAGGAGAGATGGATCTGGCAGCTCATGTCGAAAGCATTCAAGGAACATTAATGAATACACACACTTGATAAGATTAGTATTAGGTAAAATTCAGAACAAGAAAAAGGAAGGTATTTTAAAACAAGAGGGTCATTTTATCACCAGCATCTAGTTCAATTCAGGCAGTTTCTCAGATGACATGGAAAAGAGAAAGCCTCCGCTCAATATATGTCATTAATAGAAGAGTGGCTTCATTTCTTTCTAAGATTAGGTATTGGCTGGTATCAGAAATAAATATACTAAAAATCCGTTAGCCATATTCTATGATTTATTACTGGAGTCAATGAAAAGCCAGGGTAACCTAAGAATTCATAATGAGGAATTAATTACTGTAAGCAGTTTGACCAACTTATATCCAAAATCAGGAATGAAGTTGTGGCACTTTCTTCAGCATGCCAAGAACTCCTCACTCTACATGAAAGACCAGTGAGAGCAAAGAAAACAGAAATCAAGTTCTCACTATTATTACACACAGAAGTAATCTGACTGAGGTAATCTGACAAGCAAAGAGCTGCCCATACATTGCCTTTGCAGTGCTTAGCTCTTAGTAGTGCCTTAGTAAGCACACAAGTGGGATTATTGGGCTGGTTTATTTCAACTAGAAACCAGCCCAGAAGTCCCACTTGTGCATTATTCCCTCCCTGCATAAATACATTTTCTTACATCACTTGGCTTTCCTTCTGGTTTAGATACATACACTGCAGTTACAAGTTCATCCCTGCATTCAGTTTTTCTAAAGGCTAGATTCATAATCGCTTCAGAAAGAACTTTACCTCCACATCTTCATGATAGTTCACATACGATGGTGAACATTCAGACAGATTGAAGAGAGATGGTCATTGGAAGCACCTAGGAGTCTTACCTCCTGAGTGAATCCTCCTCTGAACTTTCCTCAGGCATTTCCTGGTTTAAGGCGTCCTGTGATACATTCCCAGGTCTACTTGAAGCAGATTGGCTGTAAACTCTTTCCCAGTGCCCCGTCTCCTGGTTAAACACCACTCCCACAGTCCTTTCCTCAGGTGGGTCAGAAGATCTTCCCAGTGGCAGCCTGCTAGTGGGAGGAGCTCTGCTTTCTGTTCTCTCAGAAGGCAGCAGCTGGCTGCTGCTGGATGGCATGACCTCAAGTGTGCTTTGGACAGGCCCTGGTGCATAGCTGGGTGTGCTTCTTTCCCAGCGAAGTGTATCATTGTTAAAGGTCAGCAGGTTATGACAGGCACGACAACGATTCAGGTGCCCCCGTGACAAATTCGAATTGTTTTCACTGCTATGTGGTGTCTGTTGATGCGAAGGGCCAGGCCTCTCAGGCTCAAGGTTATTGTTGAGCATCTCCTGGGCCTGATGTGACTGAGTAGGTTCATTGCCTATACCCTGATCCAGTTCCTGAAGTCTGTCATATTCCAAGAAGAACCGCCTCAAGTCACACTGAAATTCATTGCGAATGCTGGTTGGATTGCTTGGACCAGCACTGCTGGTGCTGTCTGGTTCAACTCCAGGACCTGGAAAGCCCCTTCCTTCCGTAGCTGAAGTATATACAGAAGACTGGGAGCTTCCTTCCTGCTGTCTCAGTACTGACAGCAAACTCACTGAAGAGGCACTGGTTCTAGGAGGAGGCATACCTTCCAACTCAGAGCGAGAGCCCATGTTCAACACTGTTCGAGTCCAATCTGACCCCTCTAATCCAGAGGCCATCTCTCTTGTAGACTGGTGGTACCTGGATGGGTGGGCAGACAAAGGCCCACCAAGAGATCTCCGAGTGGGACCCAAACTAAGGTTGCGCAGAGTGTTGCCAGCAGTGCTGCTCTGCACAGTGCTGAAAGCAGATGGTCTGTTAAGAAGTCCCTGCTCCTGCTGTGCTGTAGATGCCTGATCCTGGGGCTGGTAAGGCTCCATTTGCACAGAAGAAAATGAAGTGCCAGTGGACCCAGAAGATGTGGAAGGGGCATTGTCCTGGGATGGGAAGAGAGAAGACGGAAGTCTTGCACTAGAACATCGTCTGCAAAGGCACCACATCCCCAGGTGCTGGCAACACTTTACTGAGGGATAACTGACAGGCTCACTGCGGCCGTTAAAGGCAGATGCTCTAGATGCCTCACTAGCTGGAGGTGGTGGAGGGGGAGGGGGAGGAGGAGGGGGAGGAGGAGGGGGAGGGGAGGGAGTAGCAGAGTCTTGCATGGCATTTTGCTCTCCCACCTGGATACCAGAGGAGCGTGAAGACAGCATATGCAGGAAATTATGGAGGAGTGGTGTACGTCTCACAGGCTGAGACTGGAGAATGGAACGTTGGCGATAATGTGGCATTTCTGTACTATCCACAGGTATTTCTACTTCTTCATCATTCTGCAGAGAAAAGTATATATGGTTAATCGCCTAGCAGCAACATACGAAGAACAACAGGCCAAGGATCTCTTTCTATTAAGAGCCTACTTAAACACTCGGTGGGGATGGGGGGGGGACAGGGATGACAAAACTAGCTTTCATGAGCACAGTCTACTCCTGCAATAGAAAACTTCAGCCACAGCTGCATTTTGAACACACATCAAGCCACCTTCTACCAAATCAAATCACTGGTCTATCAAGGTCACTGTTGTCCACTCTGACTGACAGTGTCTCTCCAAGGTCTAACACTGAGGTCTTTTACATCACCTGCTATCTGATCCTTTTAATTGGAGATGCCAGAGACTGAACTCGGGAACTTATGCACGCAAAGCAGATGCTCCATCACTAAGCCAAAGCCTTCCTTCAAATAGATAGCTTCTACAGCAGCAAGATTCTAATATAGCTCTTTAGTACCATCAAAGTCAAGGAGGTTCTTCGCCAACTGGCAGAGAATTACAATGACGAGACATTGGCTCAGTACAGAAAAATGTTTATAATAACGATGAAGCTCCAAATGTATTATTGGTCCTTTATACCAGCAGCTTGCATGGGACTTCCAGTGTATCCCAGTGTGCTTCATTGTTGCCTAGTTTTAACAAGTCTACAGCATTAAATGCTCCCAAAGCATTTGAATTTGGCCAGTTTAGTAGCAACCAATCATAGCTGACATGAGAACATACAAAATTCTAACCAAAAGATATATTATCTAAACTAGATTTTCTAGGGACAAGACAAAGAGTGACCTTAACTGAATGAAAGCAAGATCATTACCTGTTGGTTGGAAGGGTTAACAATTGCTGTGAGTAAATAATGCCCAAGGGGATCAAATCGTACTAGTCTGAAACAAAGAAAAGAGATTCAGTTCAAACTGAACTAGCTGTTCTCACCACCTGTACTTACACAATTGCCTATCAAAAAGGACATCTTACATTTCTGCAGCATGCTATGGTATAAAGAAACCTGATGTTTATCACATTCATGTGGGGGGAGAGATGGAGTTTCACCCATTTCTGAAGCATGTGCAACTCCTCAAATGGCAACACACTGCTATGCAAATGAATGAGGCAACACCTTCTTGTAAGAAACACTGAACCAGCAGGAACTACTGGGTAAGCTTACAGCTGTAAACTGCTTAGTAGATTGAAAGCATTGTATGACCACAGAAACATGTCAATTTTCCTAATACAGAATGCATTTATATTTTCAGTTTCCTAGCAGCTTATTTGTTGCAGAAATGGAAAATAGAACAAATAACTGGGTTTTAGGTCTGAGAACTTGAAAGTGAAACACAAACGAGTTGTAACCAGCAGCACAGACCCAGTACCTGGGGTGATTCTTCCTGAGAGAGAAACATCCCAGAACAACCTCTGAACCTCCACAAGCAGTGCCCTCATAAAACCAGGCTTGGCTTAAACAGTGGCTTTTGCTGAGAGGCTAGGAGAACCACATTTGAGCTGGGAAAACTTAGGCCAAGTGCCAGGCTAGCTTCATGGTCAGACATCCTCCATGCAACCCCTCCCCACTCTTCTCTGCTCAGTCCATAAAGACAAAGGATGGACAAACCTAAGCTCTTGCCTCAAGCATCTTCTCCTGACCAGATGCCAAGTCTTTTGTTTGTGAAACGCACAGGGAGAGACAATAAGCCACTGGTCACTGTGTCTCTCTCATTAATGGAATATGTTGTATGTTTCCTGTCCCAAATCCTTTCACACCTTGGAACTCAGGAAATACCTCTTGGTAATCCTTGCATTTCTACACCTATCTGTTTGTCCGAGATATCTGTATTTCTCTCACCTATGCCAGACCCAACAAGGTAAACATTGACTCTGTATTTCTGTAGAATGGTCATCCATTCAGCTTCATCCTGTCAAACATTAAGGATCTTCTCCTCTTTTGTCCGGTACCCGGGGGAACACCAGACCACCTTATTATTCCACAATGGGAATCCCATCAATCCACTGTGAAACTAGCTATCACACTTTAACATACCTTCAGGATACATTTTGGGGTAAAAATACACCCAGTCTTGCACACGCCCAGTGTGATTTAACTGAGCGCTCACAAAGTTAACACCCCTAAGCACAACTCAGGTCCTCTGTGGTCTCGCTGGCCAGTCCACACACCTCCTCTCTTCATACCTTGAATTTCTTCATCTCTTCAGGATAGGTATAGTATTATCCCAATCTCCCCACACCTCTGTCTGTCTGCTAACTTCTTTTATATCTCTTTGTATGCTTGCAATCCTTGATTTGAGTGTAAATACCTAAATTATTATTTTTACCTAATAAAATCTATTTCTTTTACAATTTGGACTGGTTATTGACTCTACTAAGGGTCTAAAGGGAACTATCTCCGTAAAAACTGATAGCAGATCCACACTATACCCCAGCCTCTTGCTGCTTCTGCCTTTGTAGCTAATTCCCCAAATCAAAGCAAAGACAAGATATTTATTTAATAAAACTGTCTTGGGGTAACAATAGGGGGCATTAAAAGCTAAAAATGGAGAAATATGGGCATTCCATCCAGTAGCCCAACATAAAAAGCTCTGCACCATGCTTTTGGGCATTTTTAAAATTTCTTTTCTTGGTTTTGTGACACAGTGTAGTGTTTTAATATAAATGTTTTCCTGTGTTCTATGAATTGACACTGTATTTTAGTAAAGATTTTTTTTCTGCTTAAGGATCTCAGATTGTGTTCCAAAGGTCTGACCCAGGGCAGAAAGAAAGGGCAGAGCTTGAGTACTGGCAGCTACTGGAATAAGGCAAGAGAAGGGGAGGCAAGGGAGGCCAGCCCTCACATACACGCACAAAACTGTTCCCACCAATTTTCAGATACTCATTGGCGGAAGGGGGAAGGATCAAGTTATTACAATCCCTATTTTTCTTCTCCATTTTCTTTTTAATGAAATGTCAGAGTGGCCAGCTAACTATGGTCCAAGTGACTACCCTGTGGATATCTTCTGAAGCTGGTTCCTTTTCATACTGGTTCCCCTCCAGGTTCCCCTGCAATTTGCTATACATATAGAAAAGGGCTACTCACCGAACCCTCTCCATTTCACTGGCTGTCTTCACAACTGCAAAAGGCTCCCGACGACTCCAGTCCCAAAAGTGGATCTCATTGGCTGTTGCAATTAGCAGAAGTTGGGCAGTTGGATGGAAAGCCAAGGATGCAATGGCATTGTTACTGTCTGTAAACCAGCTCTCACTTCCACCCTGAGAACAAACAAGTCTAGAGTCACCAACTTTTTTGAAATACAGGACTTACAAACAAAATATGTTTATCTTATGACCGTAAACTGATTACACACACAACTGAGGAACCACATTTGTCTAACAAGTATTACTGTGTATGCTTTCATTTTAGATTGCTCTGCAGCTGCACAGATAAACTTTAGGATTTAACATACAACTATCCACAGAAATGTCCTGACCTGGCAATTTCATCAGATCTTGGCAGCTAAGTAGGGTTGGCCCTGTTTAGTACTTGGATGGGAGACCTCCAAGTAATGCCAGGGCCAAGACACAGAGGCAGGCAATGGCAAACCACCTCTGACTATCTCTTGCCTTGAAACCCCTATGGGGATGTCATAAGTTAAACATCTACATATATGTTGACATAATTGATTTGTAGAGGCTGCCAGAGACCCATCATATACTTCAAAGTAATCAGAATAGTTCATTTGTTCACTCATTTTTATTATATGTTTTTAGTTTACTGATTTTGTTTCGGGAGTTTGAAAAATGGTTTGTAAGGGTTTTTTCCTTGCTGAGGAAAGGGGGGAAGAGATCTCTTTCAAGGGATATTTTTCATGTCCTCAGTTTAATTTGCCACAGCCGATGCTGTCCCAGGAGTGGAGACAGCATTTGGGCAAACCTATTAGGTAGCCCCCTTAGCTTAAGGATTCATTTCAACCAGAGCTGTGTTCAGAAAATAAGCTGTCTTCTTTGCCAGGAAATATTTGATTTAGCTGTCTCCCCTTCCCTCCTGTACTCTTCCCCTGGCCAGTGAGCGCTGTATTGCAGGCATCATGGAAAGTTGTGTTTTTGTATTTGATTTGCTCTGAGTTGTAATGTTTTGTGCCTGCAGTTTTAAAATGCATACAGATTGTGGTATGAAATGATTCAAATCAATGTTGCACACCTCAAAATCTCTTTCTAAAGTTACCCATATTTTTTCACTGTTGTCCATATCTTTTAAAAAATCTTTCTGGAGTTTAGAGAGAGATAAGTAATGACTCTCAAAAAATAAAAAAGTTAATTTGTTTGTGCCAACATTTTACAGCCATTTCACATTTATGATAAAAAATGATGGAACATACACCTCATGATACACTGTGTAAATTATACATAGACAGTCATTTTTATCTGGAAATCAACTGTTGCCACTACCACTAAAATGCCCATAAAACTCTAAAATAAGTTCCAAAAGTATACAGACACTCAACCTAGGAAGAATTCAAACCTTCAGTTGTCAAAATATTTTTATCTTCTATCTACTAGCAGAGATGGCTGCTACAGTATGCTACCCAGTTTCTCAACTAAACAAAATCTGGTGACTACAGATCAGAGAAAATGAATCCAGTCCAGTAGTATGTGGAAGGCCAAAAGGAAGGGTATCATTTGGGCATGAAAGAACCATCTCGTTAGCCCCATGCATATAATTCTTTTGCCCCAATGTTGTCAGAATGGAGTGGGAATGCAGCTTCCACAACACTGTGGTAATGCACAGAATCAGGCCTAAATAAAAAGGAATATGTATTAGAAGGAACTTACATGTAAATCCCAAATCCTAACCTCACCATCAAGGCACCCTGAAGCGATAAGTCCTGGGATGGTCGGATGAAAGGTTACGCACCATGGTGTGCGCCGATGCCCAACTAAAGAGTGAACACACTTGCCCGTTTTCACCTCTGTGATGTAAATATTGTGATTCACATGAGTAGAAGCCATGAGGGTCCTGGGTAAAAAGAATCAGGTATGATTTGGTCTGAAGAGAAGAGCTTCCTTTCCCCCTTTTTGAAATATGCCATCTAAGCATGTACACAGATGCAAAGGGTAAAAGATATGGTATGCCACAGAATTAAGCTCAAAGCACAAGTTCAATATGCACTATGACAAACTACTTTTAAGCCGGCAACAGCTGAACAGCCATTTTATTCACAACAATACTTGATAAGATAGCGGTTTTTTAACCACGTGGGTAGTCCAATTTGGAGGTTTTATTCTCTATCTACATTATCCCATTCCTACAAACAAGGTATTATCCCCACATATCTGTAGCAGGTGTACAACAATGGTCCTGTTAAGTTTTTATGACCTAATCCAGTTGCGTTCTGCCCATGGCTCAAGACCCCTCCAGTGGGTCACAGAGCTTATCCTGTAGCAAGCCCTTATTTAACTACCCTTTTTCATTTTGCTGCAGCTCTGAGATTCATCCTAAAACATGACTTCCCCTCACAGGCTTGCAGCCAAATGGCTCCAACACTAAGGGGGTCCCAGGTTTGGAAAGGGAGAAGACAACTTATCTAGCCTTTTATTCTTCAGCTCACAGCTGTTTCCAGAGTGGGTAGCAAAGAGGAGGGGAGGTAAGTTTTTAATAGGTCCACTTTCCATTACAAGACACAAGGAAGTGGGCTAGAATCTGTGAAACAACTGAGAAAGTGAGGAAGCAAAATTTATCTTCATTCAAGGAAAAAGTAATGCAGAGCACTCTAAGGACAGAAGGAGGATTTGTCAGACTACAGAAGACAACACTGCCATCTCCTGTGCGATGCCTGTAAAATATGGTTCCACCAACCCACCACCAGCATTTTGCTATTGTTTACATAGAACAACAATCTCCTGAGAACAAATTCTTTATAGGTCCATCATCTAACTGCCACTACTGTCCATCAATGTCACATACATACAGAAACCTCAGATTACCAAAGGTCAAGAATGCTTGCTGGGAAACACACACACACACACCTCTCAGCCCTTTCTGACACACAGAGCATTTAAATGGAGAAAGAAAAGAAGCCATGTATACCTGTCTGGGCTGAAGGCAAGTAAGAAAGTGGAGCGAGGGCTGTCTGGTAGCTCAACCTTCTGAAAAAGTCGAAAAGCATAAAACGTTTTCTAAGCTCAAAATATCTGACATGCCTGACATTATCCCTCCCACCTACAAAGTCAATACAAGAGAAACGACACATGTGCACAAAATTTTCAAGAGCATCAGTGGGTTATTTCATTGCAGGAAGGTTTTTAATTTTTAAAAAATCTGAAAGTGGCACATACCTAATATAAATATAAATTCAAACTCCAAAACCAAATAAGCAGGTTAGCACATATCACCCATAAGCAGATCAGTCTTCAAATTCAGAGACCAACTTGCACACATGTCCTCATTAACCTTACCTTTCCCTCCCATTTCATCCACCGGGTTTTATCTTCTACTAATTCCTGCAGAAGACGTTGTGCTCCCAAAGCTTGGGTGCCTCGTTCTCGGCCCCAAAGGATTCGCACAGCATTCTTCTCTGGTACAACCTTCATGGCTTCAACTGTTCCAGTGCAGAGGAATGAGTCACTGACAGACACCAGATCAGAAGTGCCAAGCAGCTACTGAAAGGCCATCCACACCTTGCAAGACCGTCCTCATGGAAATCCAGGTAGAGGGAGGAGGTGTTTCCAAAGGCAGCTTAAGCCAGAAGCTTTTAAATGTCAACACAGAAAGGTATTATAAGATACTTGTCATTAACACCCTCCAGACCTATAGCATTACTGTATTATCTTCAGATTCCCAAGCACAAGGCACCATTGTACCAATAGGGCATATAGGAAATTTATTTCAGGTTACAGTACAAGAGACCCTTGTCCCTATGATGAATTTGCCACTAAGTGGCTTGCAATTAACAATCTACAAAGAAAACCTGCATCTTTTCCTTCCAAGAAGGATGTCTGTCTGCTGATCACACAAATTCAAGCACCATGCAATGAACAATTGTGCTAGACATTTAGCAGAAAGATTTGGTATACTTTTAACACCTGTTTTATAGATTGTATATGATCACCAAGCTTTTTTAAATAACCTATGATAGGGATTAGTTTCCACTACATTTAATTGCAGGGATTCACAAGGGAAGGGACCGACCCCATCTGCACTTCACTACTCACTCACCTCTCCTCTTCTTTGTAGCCACTGCAGCGAGCAAAACATCCACAAGGCTAAGGCCTCATACTGTCCTTTTTGGAAACAGTTGTAATTTGGTGCCTTCTCCCAAGCATCAGTCGATGCACCTAGTACCTGATGTTTGGGAGAGGGCCCTAAAACCTACTGCTGATTTCCCAAAGTTCAATGCAGGCCAGGGGCATCACAAGCAAGCTCCGCAATGAATCCAAATAGTTAATAAGGTTTGGGACATCTCTCCCCAACTAAAGTTTAAAATCATAATTTGGTAAACCTGGGTGTTTTGCGTACTTGTAGAATTCTAACTATAGGCAGGGCTGGCCCCACTTTAATCTGCACAGTGGCCAGCATTTGGCTACTAGGTACAAAGATTTAAAAACACACTCATTATTAAATACTATAAACAACCAGGCATAAAGTATGAAATGGGGAGGTATTATAAACATAACTTTATGGAAAACAACTTCTCAATTGCTGAGCCAGGGCAACAGCTGCTTATTAAGAGGGATACGTTTAAGTAGGTATCAGAAGAGAAGCTTCCTTTGCTAAGAAACATTAGCTCAAAGAATCCTTGAAGGTACCTTCCAAAGGGACTGCTTTGCTTTCAGACATAACAAATCAAATATACATGAATTAAGTTAATCGTATACATTTGATTAACTTTCATAATCTATTTTGAGCACAATCTGGAAGGTGTTTGTTTTTTTTAATTAGAAAATGAATGGCTCCGGATGCACTAATTGTAAGCTGGTGTGGAGGGGAGATGCCTAGGCTTAGTTTCTTTCAAACACAAACTTACTTTAAAGGTGTTAAATCACATGCCTCATCATAACAGGAAAGGTTAGTCATACTTGAAACTAAGTTTAGCAACTCCCAAACATTTTGCTAAGGTGACCTACCAACAGGATTCCACATAAAACCCATGAAATTATTCAAGAGGTCACTAACCTTTTCTTTAATGAGAGCTACTTCTAAGTAACAAAATATATTCCCCCAGAATGTTACCAGGGTCCCCCCCCCCCCACATCCTGGAAACATTACATGAGCTAAAAGGACAACCAGAAATGAAGCTATCAGCTAAGCAGCACAGAGAAAAACCCTATGAAATAAAAGCTTGAAAAAAGTTGAAACAGATCTTGTTGCAACGTTTTCCTGGATGGCTTAAGAAATGCACAAGCTACTCTGCAGCAGCCAGCAAACAAGCTACTTGTTGGCAACCCCAATCTATTCCATCCTTAGTCTTTTAAAGTAGTTCACACAGTCCAGAGAATTGATTGTATTTTCTCTTCTGCTGCTGCTGCTTCCACAAGGAACACAAGACAGGCACATGTTCTTCCCTGACTCTCCTGCCCCCACCTTTCATTTAGGGGGAGAAAAAGCATGAGAGCCATTCCTGTTCCTTCTTTTCAGTTCTACAGACCATGCAAAGCACCCTCAATTACCAGTACATTAAACGCTTGTCCAGACATCATGAATGACCCATCATTTAAGAATCATTGCTCTACAGGGCGCATGATATTCCAAGGAGCACCTCAGCACTGTCAGATATCAGTATCACTCCGTGAGATTCTGAATGTCAAACACTGGGGAGTTTGCCCAGGCTCTGTTAATTGTTCGGTGTAATTCATGATTTGTCAGGTGTAGTTAATTGCTGGGATTGCCCTTACTGGGACTGTTTATCATACCTTTAAACTACCAGCAGTAAGTTTTAATGGGCTTGACTGTCATTGATTACTTGTTTATAAAGTATTTTTATTTTATATATTGCTGTAAGCCTCTTCAGGCATTTTTATGCAGTAGCACCAGGCAGATAAGGGAGTTCTGATGTATTCTGGAGACACAAAAGTGAGAGCCAGCATGGCACAGTGGTTAAGAGCGGCAGACACTGATCTGGAGAACCAGGTTTGATTCCTCATTCCTCCACATGAAGCCAGGTGGCTGACCTTGGGCCAGTCACAGTTCTCTCAGAACTCTCTCAATCCCACCTACTTAACAAGGTGCCTGTTGTGGCAAGAGGAAGGAAAGGCAATTGTAAATGCCACTTCAAGACTCCTTAGGATAGAGAAAAGTTGGGTCTTCTTAGTGTTTTTTATCTCCAAGTATATACAGAACAATTCCAGTGATTATGTAAATGCCAGTCTACTCAAGTGGAGATTCAGTGCATTAAGTGCCAATTTCATCAGACATTTATAACTTGCTTTTCAGTTAGGTGCTGTCTTCTTGCCCCTACAATCGCCATACCTCAGGATACTGTAGCCAATTAAAAAATCTTAGTGCAGGGGTGTCAAACATATGGCCCACAGGCCAGAACTGGCCCATCCAGGGGTCTTATCCGGCTCACAAGCAACTGGTCCTTACCTCTGTTGCTAGATATGCTGTGCATCAGGGAGATAGTATAAGGAAATACTGTAAGGATGTTAATGCTTTAAGCATGTTTGTATTTTGAGAAAAAAAATATCATTAGTTGGGTTTGCCTGTGTCCTTTATAAAGTTGATATCACCTCTACCTGACATTACATTTTATGGCACACATGGAAACAACTGAGTTTGACACCTTTGTTTAGTGCATTTAAGTGGATAGAACATGTAGAGAAGAATGGCACTACTTTTCAAAAGTCTATCACACCAGGCTCAATACAATAGTTCTGACTGACTAGCATGTACAATATGCGAACAATTCATAACAACCAACCCCAACCTGATCCTAGATGAAGAAATCAGCCCACCAGTTTCCCAATGAAAAATAGCCCAATGGGATAACTGAAACTAAATTTAAATAATGACTAACCACTAAGTATTTTAGATTATGCCAAGAATGTATGTTGCTATTCTGCGGTGTCTGAGTTTTAAATGTCACTTAGTCTTTTTGCCAAGTCAACTGGTTCCCCAGTTGGGATTGAATTTTTCCATATACTACCTGTGATTTCTTTTTCTGCCTATAAACTCATTTTTTACCTTCTTTGATCACTTAGCTTGTATCCCCCAACCTACTCCATACCGCCACCTCAGGAAAGAAAGGAAAGGGTATCTTGCTTAGATTACCACAATGCACTCTACATGGGGCTGCCTTTTAAAAAGCGTTTGGGCAGAAAGGTGGGGTATAAATTCTGTAAAATAAAATGTTTAATGCAGGGAATGCACAACTGAACCACACTGCATCTGATGAAAAGCTGATGCTGAAATAAATTGCTAGTCTTTAAAGCTGCTACTGGTCTTCCATTTAATTTTGCTGCAACACAGAGAGAGAGGGAGGGGAAGAGGGAGTGAGAGAAATATAACAGAACAAAAAAAAAAGAACAGCCATTAAAAGAAATAGTAAGCAGAAGGCAGGCATCAATAGTTCTAACAGCAGATATATAATGTAAGATCTGCTGGGAAGGCTCTGCTCCATGTCCCTCCTTTCACACAGCTGATTTAATCAAGAAGCCAGACCTCCTGTGCACTGTATGCCCAATGGAAGCCTACATGTGCTCCACTGTGCTGACCATTTACAGGCAGATGAAAATGTGGGTCATTCCAGAATATATTGTTAGTGGGCTGATTTAGTTTGCATCTACTGCGCTAGTTTATCATTGCTTGATGTTTTTGCACAACATATTATCAAGCTGCATGAATTTTATGTATGATTGTTTCTTAGCTATGCATAACTTTGGGTGTCAGTGAAAACAGAGCCTTTAAAATGATGTAAAGAATAAAATGAAATATTCCTATCTAACTCTGATAGCAACCATGTGCTATGTCAAAGTTCCTGGCATCAAAGGACGTGCAGTTATATTTAACGTTGGAAGCTCTCTCCAGAACCATCCTTTGCCTGTGTTCCCACAAGGAGCAAATCACAGGCCACTCATGAGCAGACATGTACTTTCCCCTAAGGCCTCCAAATCACAAGCTGGAGGACTTGTTGGTCTAGGTTGACTGTTTATTTTTTTACTGAGAGAGTCAATATAGAACAGCACAAGTTAGTCTCAGAATAAATCCAGCTATTCCCGCTGTGGAAGTACATTCCTGACATTAGGAGGGAGAACAGGGAGAAATGGTAAAATTTTATTAATCCCTTTAAAACAAATTGAATACAAAAGACATAATTGTGCCTTATTACAATGGGGGGGACAATGGACTATTGAATCCATATTTCATTCACTGGTCAGTATCCTTATCAAATAATTTGTGAAGTGGAAGGTATGGGAGACCTGGCTCCAAAAGAACCCCCCCCCCAAAAAAATGTTGTTCCCTACCATTGTTTTTACAGTGCAAAGAACATAAAACTTGAGCCAGACTGTGCCACGTTTACCTTGCACTGGATCTCCATGACCCTACTATAATCACTTGTGGACTGGAGAGGGATAAACTAATTGTAGGGTCAGAAAACTCACATACAAACAGCTGTACTTATGCAATCATATGCAGAGTTATCTACAGTGTAACATCCTGACCATACCCTGTTTTAGTTTAGATGAGGACTGGAGGCTCATGGCGTTTACACCCCATGGGTTTGAAATCATGAGACTAATTTTGAGGCCATTAGCTGTTTAAGGACGAAAAATGACACCTCATTAGAGTTTTCCATGCACCTTTTGATCAATATATCCCTCCACATTGTGTGTTGTGTTAGCTATTACTTTAAGGAATTCAAATAGTTATTTCTTCCAGAATATAATCAGCAGACTTGGCATTGCATTGTTAGTCCTAGATGTTTATTACTACCTCAAACCAATAAAAGTTTTAAATAAATGTCTATAGACAAGATTATCTACTTGTTTAGAACTCATAATACATATAGGTCAATAAACAGTACTGAGAAATTTAACAGAAAAAGCCACTTACCTAAACAAAGAAAAAGCTGATTCACAGATAATACAACTTAACCAGGCTCTGGAACTAGTGCATTTCTGAATGACAGCAATCTAAAGAAGAGATAAAGGAAAAATTAGAGCTTTGGTATGAGAGGGGTATTTCATACTGGTAAATATGGAGACTAAGGCAAAAAGGGTCATAAAATATCTTTAAAAGGAAATGTTCCATTAACATCACATCATTGAGCTAAGATTTACAGTATGTAAACTTTTTGACTGAAAGATGTTAAAGGAAAAAACAACAATCTGAGAAAAAACTTGGGAAACCAATAAATTGAGCAAGTTCCCTAGTAATGTAACATATTTCAGAGTATTAAAAGCTAACCCTAACAGCTTAATCCTTTTTATATTTTCCTAGAACTCCCACTGGATTCAGAGGTACTTACTCCCTTACTGAAAAAAGACCCCACACTTCTCAAGACCCCAGTTTCTCCCATAAGATCAGGTACACCATCACCACTGATAGACAAACCTTGATGTCATATAACTTTCAATTTTCGTATTCCAACATGTACAGATATGAAAGGACCTACTGTATTAAAAAGCATAATTACAGCTCCTTAGTGTTAGAAAGAGACTGCTAAAATTATTAGAACATTAATTATTCATTCTTGTCCCAATTAGTCCACTTAATGGCACAGTTTCATAGTTCAATAACTTTCACAATGAAGCAGTCTCCTGATATTGAGCCTCTCATTTACACTATATATCAGCAGCATCAGTTTGAGGCCTGATACATTCAGAGTAGAATCCAGACTCATGTGCAGTGGAGGGTGATTTTCCCACCTACCATCCTCCCGTGGCAGCCTGAAAATGCCTCCCAAAACCTTGTTTCTAGGTGAAAAGGGGCATTTCAGGCTGCCACAGGAAGGAGAGGGGCAAGAAAATTGCCCTCTGCAGACAGAAGTCCTTGTGCCTGGGGAAATAGCAGTCTGAATCCAAATGTCCAGGTTCTTGCTGCAACTGTTCTTCGGTCTTCTTGTTTTAGAGAGTTTGTATAATTGGCTGAAAGGACCAACATATTGAGAAGGGGACAATATACCACCAGCCTCCAAATATATTAAATTTTCAGAAAGTAAAATATTTACCCCAGCCAGGTCAAGAAGCAGTGAGTACATACTATAAGAAGCACATTTAAATTAATTTTGGCAGATTTACTAAATATAAAATAAAATCATAAAAACAATACCCAAAGAGATTTATGGGATTTATTTCCTTTGAAATTTGTGCCAAAAAAGACACACTCACCCACATAGGACAAGTATTATTTAGGTATATCCAACACCAAAGGGCTTTAGGCTGATCTACTAGGAACTCATATATTACATATTTATGAATAGAGGTGGATGTGGTTACAAAACTCTGTCTCATTGATCTTTTTTCAGAAGTAGTTTCATTAACTAAATTTACAAGAGAAAGAAAATTTTAAATAGCCTCATGATCAACGTGAATTGTAACATCAGGTTTTTCAAACCATTTTATAAGCACAGGAACACAATGTCAAGTTGTATCTGTTTTGATATAACTATTGAAAATGCCCACTAATTGAAAAGTGATACGAAGTTCTGTCAATTTTGCTCACTCCATATTAAGTGAAGAGAAGTGAAATTGACAAAGGCTTTTATGTTATTCACACAATCACTTATTATAGTTCCAGAGAAGGGGAGTACAGAGCCTTAAAAACTAAGTTAAAAATGAAACAGACTATGAAGTGGCAGAGGTATTCCTACAGAGAAGAAAGATATTAAAAGATCTACAAATGCCATGTCATGATAGCCTGGGACAATGTACAAATGCTCAGGCTCTGAAGATTTTTTTAAAGAACAGAAATAACTTTTGAAATATATAGAAAGCTATGTGGGTCATCGCTCCTAACAAATTATGTCACAAGCACTAACCAACAGGTACCCATGATATTCATGCAGCCACATTCCAGACATCACTTCTCAAGGTTTCATGTAATAACTAATAGAAAATGCTAAAAACAGAAATAAACACTATTACAAAATCCTTCTATCCACAAAAATATTTTAAGTTTTTGTTGGTAGACTATTATTTCTCAATTCCAGATGCATCAGGTGGGAGAAAGCATTTGGGCCACAACTGATAGCTTCCCATTTACTGCACAATAAAATTATAGTCTGAAAAGACCCCAAGGATGACATCCTATAAGGATAACTATCTCAAGATTACACAAGAAAATATATCTATCATTCCTACTTATGTATCATAATAACCTGCCAGCCTAGACAGTGTTTTGCAGCAACTAACACAATTAAGATTTCTAAAAGCAATTAAGCTTTTAAATGTGTGCTACCAGCAAATTGTGGGAAATGACAGGAGGGTACTATGGTTTGTTTGCTGTCGTATAGTAAACTACCATACTTTAAGATGCTTTTGTTTTAGGGCTGTATTATATTATCATTCTCTGACTGTGACCAACATAAACACATTCAGGAGAACTAGTTACCTATTTAATCTCATGGGAAAGATCAGATGTACCTGAGAAAACTTGCTTTATTTCACCGGAATATGACTAAACTCCCTTCCTGTGAAAATACCTCTAACTGCATTTTGGGAAATTAGGAACGAGAGGGGGAAGAAAGAGAGAAAGGATCTTCAAGTGACTTACTGTATGTTAAAAGGAGTCAAAATAACACAGCTGGCAGTAGAAGCAAAGCCAAACAAGTCCTTCCTCATATTCAGAACTAATGGCCCTGGAAGCACCATTGGGTGAGCTTCGGATCCTCTCCCTCCATGTCCCAAGAAGACAGACAATTGATGCTGAATTCTGACAAACAGGAGGGAGTGGATGTGGCAACCAAGCAAACCTACTCGTGAGAAGGGCGGGGTGGAGAAACTAGACGCAGGGCTGACCCCGATCGCCACCAATCCACGCGAGTCACCCCTCTACACGGGCTCCCCGACTCCCTTCCGGTTTGCTTACTATCCTACCCGCCCGGACAGCTGCTGCATCTTCCCAGATAGCTGAAAAGAGCCTGGGAACCCCCAGAAAAGAACCAGGCCCAGAGCCTCTAGGCCTGGAGCCTACCTGGGGCAGGGAATGACCAAGGCCTGGCACACTCGGTTCAGGATAGGACCGGAGGAGGGCGCGGCGAGGTAACGGGTGCCGAACTGATCCGGACCCAGTC
Organism: Gekko gecko; assembly: GCA_029375565.1. Lineage (NCBI taxonomy): Eukaryota > Metazoa > Chordata > Lepidosauria > Squamata > Gekkonidae > Gekko > Gekko gecko. The sequence goes on from JAPDNY010000003.1 coordinate 156,156,149, forward strand.
CTGAAAAGCCACCCCAAATCCGACAGCAATCACCGCCACCTCCTTCTCTCACTGCAGCCTCCACCGCCGCTGCCGCTGCCGCTCTGAGTTACTACCAAGGCCAGGGTGACTAGTCGAACACCAATCAGCCGAGGCAGGCGCTGGCAGCCGAGCCCCGAGCCGCCGCGAACGAGCACCGAACCAATCGAGCAAGAAACTGTGAAGAAGAGAGCAGTACTGGCAAATGGAACCCAGAAAGCGAGATCGGGCAGCCTTGCAGCCCTCTTGGTGGGAAAACTAGACCTGAAAGAAGAGAGACTGGGATCTGCGGAAAACCTAGGCAGCAACATTTGAATGCTACAGCTAAACTCTGGATGTCCTTCCTCTAGGTTCATGGGAAAACCAAATACAGGAGACAATGTTCTGCCTATCATGGCCATGTTCGTAGGGGTGCGTCCCTGAAGGTATGACTCACTTTTAAAAACAAGAATCCTGTGGGACTTTCAAAAGACGGGTAGAATGTGTTATGAGCAAACCTCTGCTTCTTCGATGTTTTCCAGAAACTTCCCACCCATCGCTAGTTTTCATTTGCAGACTTTCCCATCTAATTTGCATCCTATCGTGAGCTTTGAATCACGGAAGCTCATTCTGACATACATTTTGTTACTTTTTAAGATGCCAGTGGACTTTTTTTAGACTTTCCCAAGAAGAGGAAGAGGAGGCTTCCTATGAACATTTGCTTGGAATAATTCTCCCCAGAACCTAAAATGACTGAGACTATTGTACTTTGGTCACCGCATAAGAAGACAAAAGGCTCACACTGGAAAAAACAATGCTGCTAGGAAACGTTGAAGGCAGAGGGAGATCCGACATGAGATGGATTGAGTCAATCAAGGAAGCCATGAACTTCTGTTTGCAAGACCTGAGCAAAGCTGTCAATGATAGTACATTTTGGAAATTATAATTCATAGGTTTGCCATAAATCAGAAGTAACTTGGCAGTACATGACACACACAAACCCACTCATTTTTTAGTAAATATGTTGATAGGCTGGTAGCGAGGGATTATGTGAAGGAGAAGTGTGGTGGAGAAGTTTGCAGTGGTCTTCAGAATGCCAGCAAGTGGAAAGGTGAGATACAACTATTTAAATAAATCACATGATGGTAAGGTGCAAGGTTAGGTACAATCACTGAAAGCACTATAAAGGTTTCCCTTGCTTGAAAGCCAGTTGAATCCAACTCTAGGGGGTGGTGCTCATCTCCAAGCTGAAGAGCCAACGCTGTCTGAAGACATTTCCATGGTCATGTGGCCAGCATGACTAAACATCAAGGTGCACGGAATGCTGTTACCTTCCTACCAAAGTGGTACCTATTTATCTACTTGCAATTTCTTGCTTTCAAACTGCTAGGTTGGCAGGAGCTGGGACCAGAGAGGGGAGCTCACTCTGTCATGTGGCACTCGGGTCTCAAACTGCTGAGCTATTGACCTTCCGGTCTGCAACTAAGTGTTTTAACCACTGAGCCACCACGGCCCCTGAAAGCACAATACTGAATACCAAATAAGGGCTTGTTTCAGATAATCCTACTGATGACCAGTTTGGGTAAGTATGTATTTACAGATGAAATGCAATATATTAACAAATTGTTGCACAATATCATGTTAATAAATGCTTAACAATAGCTATAATATGGTTTGGAGTTAAGATTGTAATCCTAAAGCTCTTTAACTGAAAGTTCCAGTATGATTTACATATTAATAAAATGCTTAAAACCATGCTGCAGATATATATGAGGATGGTGAAATTCAGCCTAGGTTTCTTGATAAAGAAAAAGCACAAGCGGCAGCATCGTTGTGGGTATTACGATCAAATACAAGCTAGATTTATTCAGCCTATACAGGATTTTCAGGTTTTTCAAATACTGCAATAAGCAATATGCTTTTATCAGATTCTAACCCAGAGATCATGTTAGTGTGTGCAAAAGTTTTAGCAGCAGTTACAGAATTCATAAACAGTGTGTAAAGGTTTGATATAGAAATAGATTGTATGATATTTCATTCTAATTACTTGTAAATGCTTCAGTTTTGTTCTGTCTCTACATTGGTATCTAAATTTCATATTATTATATTTTGATATCCAGTTTTTGATATATCTGGACTGTTTTATGCTGGTTACGAATTGTAATAAAGTAATGATGACGACAAGCAGCAGCAGAGAAGTTTGATTTTCTTGAGAAAAAGTAGAATAGTGGTGACCATTGAACACTAGGATGCCAGCACCGTTTTCTTCAAGTCAGCCACTAGACAACATCCAATTACACTCATATGACCAGAATATTGTGCTCAGATTAGAACCATATCAAATGTATGAGGCCACGTAAGATAGAACAATCTCTGCCATTTCTGTTTAGTGTTCCTCGACTGACTTAATGATGTACATATGACCCTAACCCTAGTTGTACCCACTATATAATCAAAAAAGTCTTTATTACATTACAGGTATGTGTGCTGAAATCTGCTATTGAATCCAGTTTCTCAGTATCCAAAGGATAGGGAAAGAATAATTACTTTAACCTGTTTTGATCCCAGGATAGGACAGGGCTTGTCTAGTAAGTAAATACATGAGTAAATTATATACATTTCACAGATCACTATGTACGCAAGTAAACACATTTTCTCCAGCATCTCAGTAGCTATAGTGATGACACATGTGAAACAGCCTTTGATATAAATAGTTTCTGCTCTGAAATTTGGGGTATGGAAGAACTTGCCTCGTTGTATAAATTAGAGCAGATATACTTTATGCTTCTTTCCTTTTGTAACTTTACATTCACCTTTATTCTTAACACTCACTGAGACTGATAGTTCTGCCATGATCTCACCAGGAGCTGCTGCAAGTCCTGTATCATAATCACAACACGAATATAATTAGGGATGGGTCTTAAGATCCCACATTACATGCAGATGTCTGAATTTAAAAAGGCACTTGCATCCTTAATCAGTTTTGCCTCACTCTAGCTTCTTACCATATATTAGCACAGTTGCTTAATAGGAATGATGATGGCAGTCAGATAAACAAAGGGGTAATACCTTCATTAATTATCACAGCAGCATATTCTATATTAGTGTTTTTGCATGTTTTATGTCAAACCATTACAATGAAACAATTATTTTACATATTTTGTAAAATAACCTTACGGAGTAGGAATTTTCCACAAATGAGTTTTGAGTTTTTCTTCTTGTCAAGTAATAAAAAGTTGATTCCCAGTTTTCTGCCACATAGTAGGGTTTACCATGACTAAGAAATAAAACTCTAGCTAGTTGATGCACATAACAGATACCCCCATTGTGTTCCGTGGGATGGGGCTACAATCAGTTACACTGTTGGGGGGAGGGAAAATCTGCTCCCTCCAAAGAAATTGGAGCCACCAGATATATGGCAAGTGCATCACCCAACCCACATGATGTCTTCAACTATACCTCTCTCCTGTCAAGTCATGCCAGTGGCTGCTATTCACTTTTACTGGAGAAAATAAAGTACTGTCAGGAAATCAAGACAGTGAGAGTACAACACACCCTACCCCCAACTGACACAAAAAGCAGTCTTCACTAAGAGCCATGGGCAGCTTTAATGCACCTTCCTCCAGAATCTTACAATTATGTCCAGCATAGTAATAATGAGAAGCATTTTGTTAATCTGTACTATTAACATGACAAAGAAATGGAGCCAAGAACAGAGCAATGAAGATGAGGTGTCACAGCCCTTCAGAGAGGACAGGTACAGACTGCTAAGAGCCTCTTAAGAAGGCTCAGTCATCTTGGTTATTTTGGCTTAAACTTTGCTTGCAGAAGAATTATTCCCTAGTGAATGTGTGCTGAGAGATAGAAGTTTAGGTCCAAGACAGGCATGTTTAAAATATTTATAAAAATGTAAGCATGTAAGTACAAAAACCAAAAGCATGGCAGAAAAGTGCCTTAGATTCCTGCTTGTTTCTCTGTCCAGTTCATCTCTTTATATATGCTGTTCACTCAAACTCCTTATCTCCAGTTCCAAGATAACAGGCTCATCTTTGGTCCTCAACAAAACAAACTTGTACTGCAGTCTACTAACTAGATACAATGGACGATGGCACCCTAATCATTCTACAAGGACTTAAAACCACCTAGATTGCCAGGCTGAAAAAACTATCAAAGTCGAAAGTTTCCAGATTGGTATCTATCCATAACAGATGGTGCAGGGCTAGGCAGATTACAGCTGCTCCACTCCTCAAAAGCTCCTACTAAACTCTGTGACAAAATAAAGACTGTATTTTAGGACAACGTCATGGTGGGACATATTCTGCCCATTGCCCAGCACGCACTAGGTGGTCTAATCTCAGCCACAAATGTACACTGCATCTGATGCAGCGTGTCTTTGGGTGCAGAATGCGCTGAGAAAAAAATGGACTCCACTACTGCTTTTCCTCCATACATTGTCTGCTTATTTAATAATCAGCCCGTGTCTTAATTGAGCCACAGAGCAGATTGTGAACCTGTGTGTACTACCTGTATCCCAGTCCATGTTAGCAATTAATGTAATGATGTCACTTAAATCTTTCCACTTATGTTGACTAAAGAATAACTTTTAATTTTTTTAGAGGAATTTTCTGTCTTTCTGCATTTATTCCCTAGGTATGCAGTAGGGTTCTGTGGTTCTACTAATTTCTTTTTGAACAAGTCTGTCTGCTTTCATTTAGGTACAATCTGAGAGGCTCAAGCTACTCATTTCTGCACCAGTGCAGGTTCATTATGATAAGATTTGAGGCAATGATAAAAAAACCTTTCAGCTGAGACTAAGGACATCCCTTTTAGTAGTGCTGGTCTTCTGTACTATATGAAATAGACTTAAATTTTCATGTAGCTAATACAACCACATGAGCTTGGATACAGAGAAGTATTTCCATGGGCTGAAGAACTGCAGGCTACAACTTTCTCACCTCTTCCCTCCTACTAAAGCTTCAAATGTCTCCTTAAATACTGAGGGGGGGGCCTGTCCCCCAGGAATAGCATTTCAGTAGGCATTGGGGCTACAGTGAGAAGGAAGAGGTAAGAAAATCACACTCCATGGGCAGAAGTCCTTGTGCCCATGGAAACACTCTTCTAGAGCCAAGCCTATGAACTCAATTAACTGATTTTGCTATCTTAGTGTTCCTTACAGGGAAACAGCTTTAGTACCTTCTTTCTATTTATACATCTATAAATATGGATATATAAGGCCTTTGAAAAACCAAATATACTTCAGCATGAAAATCACCATTTTGCATGAGAGAAAAGATCCTTCACCATTCTGTCACATATATACAGTTGATACGGGATTTTTAGAAAGGCACACAACAGTGGAAAACAGATCCTGGAAAAAAAGAATGTTTAGGTAATTTTTCACTGTGCACAGGTCAAGTCTGAATTTCAGTCTAAACTCTGTTGTTTGGAATCTGATTATGCTGTACACAAGATAGTGTTATTACATTCTGCAGTGCTTAAAATAGCATAACATTCTCCCAGTATAATTGTCCACTCTAATCTCATGTTGACATCCTTGATGAACTGTCCTCCAATAATGCTGAAATATGAGCATATATTGAAATAGTAAGCATCCAGGGACTCAGGGACTCAAATGCAGCATGAACAATAAGCCAAAGATGCAAAATGTTTCCCAAATGGAAAATGAAAATTTCATTACTGTCTGCCCTCTAGAAGCTATAATTCTCTCTCTAGTTCTAACTTTCCTAATTTTAAAGGAAAATCAAGATCAACAATTTATGTTTTTTCTCATTTTCTCTTAAACCTGACTTGGTGTATCTCATTAGGCTAGCTAAAATGAGTGAGCAATAATTCCTGGTGAACTCGATCGGCTTCAGAATCAAGTGATTCCATATGCTCATATTCTTCCTCTGGCTGTTCGATCTGTCCTACGGTTGGCGAAGACCACAAACCCAGCCCGTGCTCCAGGGAGATGTTATGAAGCACACAGCAAGCCAGGATAATGTGGCTGGCTTTCTCTGGAGAATACTGCAGGGTGCCCTTCGACCCATCTAGGCAACGGAACCGAGAGCGCATTGTTCTAAATGTTCGCTCGATGACATTGTGAGTGGTCGAATGTGCCATGTTATAACGGTATTCTGCAGGTGTTTCAGGAATATGCAGTGGTGTCATTAGCCAAGTACGAAGAAAGAAAGAACTATCACCTATTGAAAATAAAAATGAGAAAGGTCAGAAACCGAGTAGGAAAATATATATTAGTTCATCTCCAGTTTCTGGTAACAAAACTGTCTGAGATCAGTGTCCCAACAAAGAACATAAAGGTAACGGTATTTCAATGCTATTCCTGTTTCTTTCTAATGAACAAACATGGCTGCTTGCATTTTGTGTCCAGAGACAGATTAGTAGGACACAAGTGCAAGAACATGACAACTAAGTAGGTTTGCACCCATCATTAACGCGTTTGTGACTTCTGGACTGTAACCAGTAAAATAAGTCTCCGAGAAAATGTCTACTCATGGTCTAGAGCAGGGGTGTCAAACTCATTTGTTATGAGGGCCAGATCTGACATAAATGAGACCTTGTTGGGCTGGGCCATGTGTGTCACAAAATGTAATATTAGATAGTGGAGATATAAACTTTATAAAGGACACAAACACAAAGGAATTTTTTTACTTAAAGTAAAAACATGCTTAAAACATTAGCACTCTTGCAATATTTTGTTTATTTACCAGTGTCTGATAACTGACACCTCTTGCTCTGAATTATTACATCAAAATGTCTGTGCTGTTGCAGTCTTGAGTATGCTGTTCAGGTGTGTATCTGTAAGCTGCAAACTTACAATGATGCAGCAGCAGCAGAGCCAGAAGAAGAAGCAGAAGACAACCAGTTCTACTGCAGGCCTGATAGAAGCCCTCTGGGGGCCTGATGTTTGACACCCCTGGTCTAGAGTAAATATGTAAAACTAGCCGCTCAAAAATATATTTAGGAAGTGAACCGAAGTGATGTTGTATCACAAAATAAAAAGGAAATTCAGAAACTGAGTGTCATTCTCCTGCACATAGTCAATAAAACCTGGTACATTTGTAAATAAAAATCTGAAGCGTCAAAGGTTTACAGGTCCTGAGATTACTATCTGGTACCAATTTACTTTATCTTTCGTAAATTTTATATGGCACTTAGGAATTTCAGATACTTTATAAATAAATAATATTTTTAGAGGCTAGGGAGTTTCACAATAAAAAAGATCTACTAGGTTGCTGGCAAACCACACAGATGTTCTACTGAATAGTCTTTCAAAGAGGTCATTCGTCCGAATGAACTTACCTAGAAGCCAGCCATCTTTGTGTAGGCGAGCTTCAAACTGGCTCCTTAGGGCAGACTGTTGCAGTACAGTGCAGTCCTGCAGACTGCCTGGCCAGTGTGTTTCTGCACTAAGTAGCATTCCTCTGGCATCACATGTCATCAGACAGTTTAAAGAATGAAGGCCCTTTCGATTCACATATGACAAGTCCTCTGCGTTGGGTGCCTTTATTGCTACATGGATACAATCAACAAGTCCTAATACTCCTGGCATACCCGCCAGCCCAAAGAAATCATCCTTCAGGTTTTGAACAGACGCTTCATCTTCTGGGAAATGAATGAACTGAGAAGCCCTCTCCACCAGGGCCTCAGTAACATTGGCAACACAACGGCTCATAGATGCTTGGCTGATGCCGATGGCATCTCCCATACGAGTCTGGAAAGAGCCAGAAGTATAAAAACCTAGAGCAGCAAGAATCTGTGTTTCTGGGCTGATGGCCCTGGAACGCTGGGTAGGTCGAGAGAGACTGGCACCTAGAAGATCCACCAGGTAGTAAATGAATTGACGTGGGAAGCCATACATGGATAGCAGATACTCATCAGTGACGTCTTCCAGTCTGAACCGATCTAGTGTCCTATGTCCACGCCCATAAAGCAGGAGATCACAATCAAGAACTGCTATGGGAACGGCCATGGTCAACATGGGTATCTTTGGATCAGTTGTTTTCTTGTTGTATTTTCTTCACTAAACCCACCTGCATGATAGCCAGAAAAGGGGAAATTCACTTCACAGAAGAAAATATCCTGTCTTTTGCTACTATCATCTTTAGTCTGGCAGGTTTTATACAAATAGACCTACTGCCTTTGGTTACATCAATTGCGAATGAGACTTTAAAATTAAGTTATGAACCCATGCTCTGTTTTTACTTGGTTTACTTGTCCTTAATCTACTTGCTGCAAAACTGAAGCAAGCAATTCTTGTAGTACAAAAAGAGCAAGATAATAAATTTTCCCACAGTTCTATTAATATGTCTGATTCTTACCAGATAAAATTTAACTAGAAAATATGAGAATTTTCTCCATGGGACCCTGCTTTGAATCTCCGCAGGGATCCTATGAGTCATGGTAGTCATTCTGGCAAAGTTCTAGTGGAAATATTTTGAAGTTGTACATAATTCTACACAAGGTCATGGAACAGATTTCACACTGTAGTAACACACAATTAGTATTTTCCTGAGGTCATATGCAAACTTGCAGTTGTAGAATACATGACTCATAAGCAAAGAGTTCTATGTTTATGTTCTATCTTAGAACCAGTTAAGCAAGTTTAGAGACATTTTTGCCTCATTTTAAAGTAGTACATAAAATTAAGTGGCTGTACCAGGCATCAAGTGTAACTGTAAACTAGTAATACTTAAGTCAAGGAAGTAACTTTAGAAACATGCAGCACTGAAAAATGGAGCACTGCTTTGTCGTCACTTTTGTTCTATAAAAAGTTGACTCTCACAATATTCCTAGTGATGAGAGCCCACACAAATTCCAGAATTCTAAGAACAGGTCAAGCAACATGCACATGTAATAGCACTGTGCACTTGCAAGAGTGTGTTGTATAAACAGAAAAGCAGGATCCAGCTATTCCTCCATCATTAAGCAAGTCAATGCATTTAGACTGAGAGGAGGTGGTGTTCTGGGAAACATAAGGGACTTCCAATCTTACAGAATCAAAGTTGCAACTAAATAATACTGTTTTCTGTCTTGATTTTACATATAGTATATGTCCACATAAGATAATTTCTCTATTCTTTAATATGCAGTTGGCTTCCATTGCAGAAAAGAGTCCAAACTATTATAACCTAGATGACATACCTACTCATACCTTTTTTTCCTCCCCCATCCCATGGATTGTATTAAGCAACCATATATGATCTCTCTCAAATTCTGTTTGTGGTCTGATTGTTTAGATTCATTTGGTTGCTCCCTCCCCCAGTTGTGCTATTTTTACTCACATGGCAACAGTCATGCTGAATATGATTGATTTGTTGAAACCATTTGGTGGCAGTCCTAACAACAAGAACACATAAAATAATAAAATACAAAAATCAATACAATTACTGTAAAAAGTAGCAAAACTCAATATGGACCTTAAATCAAATTCACAGAGTAAAACGTTAATTTGATAACACTGTATCAGAATGCAAAAAAAAATCCCACTTTAATGGGCAGTAGTTGAAGTGAACTAAGCAACCTTATACATTACCCCTAAATCTTTACCACTCAGTAAATGTCCTGTGATGAGGACAGTATATTTTAGCAAGAATAAGTGACTGCAATTCCTCCCTAAGGCTGTCATTGTGGAGATAATATGGTAAATATTCAGCTAGTTTTGCTCCAGATGTATAATGCTTTAGTTCAAAAGGAACCTCATTGTAATGGCTGTCAAAAACATTGACTCTATTCTTAATTTTTTACTTAATTTGTAGGACGAATTATTCACAAGAGGTACCTCAAGGTCATGATTTTGCTCAACATACCTAAGCCACAGGGAGAATTTAACAGTCAGGAAAGCCTATACATTGATCTGTTCATGTGTAATCTTAATAAAGATTTTAAAATGTTAATAAAGATTTTATGTGTTCAGCTGCCCTCCAAAAATCTATAATGATATATATTATTAATTTTCCTAAGCAACCAGCAGTTGTTTAGGTTTTACAGGATGTTTGTAAGGCTGGGGGCTGTGCAGGTAGGTTGAACAGGCTTTTCAAGAATTTGTTTTGGATGATCTCCAGATCATTCTACCCCATAAAACAGCTCATTATCTTATTTTTAACAGAAGCTTAAGTCTATTTGCAGCATCCTAGTAGCTTTCAGTTTTAATCCATATGAACAGGCTGTCCAGATATTCTAGGTGGGCGGGGGACAATACTTTCAAGTTTCATCTAGCTCAGTCACATGATTGTTCAATTACCTTCTGTACAGTGGAGACTGTGCCAAAAAACAGTATCTTGATCTGCAATTAAGCAAAACAAGAGAAAGAGAGAGTACACACTTATTCCTAGGACACTTTTGTGAGCCCTGATTCCTGGAGTACCCCCTTCAAATCAAAGTGAGGAATTTTAACTAAAAACAGTCTGCTCTGATGACTAGTGGTGTAAGCGTCTGTCTTACCAATGGCCCACTTACCCCAGATCCACTGCCAAGTTTCTCCACAACCAAAGTACTAGCTGAGGGAAAGATGTTTTCATCTCTACAGCAACTGAATGACATTACCTGTTAATAAATCAACAATCTAAAAGGCCCAAACATAGACAGAGGCTCCTACCACTAACTTTATTTTATTAATTTATACCTAACCAAGGTAATCCAGCATGCTTTCATGGCAGAGTGGGGATTCAAATCTGATTCTCCCAGATTCTATTCAAACACTCTTATCGACTCCACCACACTGGCTCTCTAGGAGCTTCTTCTGATATCATTAAATGCTTTCCCTTTTCCATTAATGAACTAAAAAAAGTTGTCCGAACTGACATCTGTCTGTTGGTTATTCAGTAATGGAAGAACCAAAATATCCACTTAGGAAGCTTACTCTTGGTTTGAAGGGCAAAGACCATGTTAAGTGATGTGTTCTTAACAGCTATTAGCAACACATTGAGGGGAATATATGGAAGGAAACTGTAGCAGTGTCTTGAACACATATAGTCGTGTAATGCATATGGTACTCTTTTAAATTAATTGTGTCCAGTGTTCCCTCTAAGCTGAGTTATTGTGAGCTAGCTCACAGTTTTTTAGCCTCCGGCTCACACATTTTTGACTCAGCTCAGGAAAGATGGCTCTAGAACAAACTAATTTATGCAGTAGCCAAATCACTTGCTCACAACTTTAATGCCAGTAGCTCACAAAGTAGAATTTTTGCTCACAAGACTCCACAGCTTAGAGGGAACATTGATTGTGTCTACAAAAATATAATTGGTCTGTCCAAGCAAATTTACAATCCTTGGACTTCATGGACATCCCTAGTAGTCTGACCAAATTTTAACCAAGGTATGGTAAAAAGTTTGTTCACAGTTTCACTTCTAAGGAAATCAAAATGTTTTCAAACTGTAAGGAATAGTGGTATTCCCTATTTTAGTTTTACATCTCTCTTTTGGATGTATCATAGATATAATATGTAATCTATTTGTAACATTTGAGTTATTGTCAAACTCTCTGACAAGCTCTTGGTTTAATCCATCAGGAATCCTGCTTTCAAATGAAGAGAGCCTTGAAGGTAGAAACAGTTGGCTAGCCATTTCTTGTAAATATGAAGAATAACGGTTCTCATTAAAATGATTACTGATTGATAATCTTTGGCCAGTAAATTATCCTCACTGAGTAAGCTTCCTGAAAAATTCACAAAGAAAAATTAGAGGGAGTCATAGAGGGAGTCACAGAGGACCATTTCCAAGATATGTTTTCCCAACTCTCACCATTACATAGCCTGAAAATTCTTTTCATCATGAAATCAACAAGGTTTGTCTCAGAGTCTGACAAATCTATCCAGCAAAGGACATTAGGTCAAATCTGAGAATAATCTGGTGAAGGATAGTTGAGCAATTGCCGTTTAAAATATTTGCTTTGATTGTCTATATTTCCATGTTTGCATCTCTCTCTCTCTCTCTCTCTCTCTCTCTCTCTCTCTCTCTCTCTCTCTCTCTCTCTCTCTCTCTCTGCCCACATAAATTATAATTTCACCTTTTGTTTGGTCAGGCTGCCTCTATTCAGAGATTCTTTTTCTCTGCATGAAAAGCAAGAAGACTCTGGATTAAAGAGGATGTCTACAACCTATCATTCCCCCTTTAAACTGGAGAAAAATAATACTGTTTTTCTCTGGTGTAAGGGGGAAACTGCTGGAAGACTTGTAGATAAACCTTCTGTCTGGACAATGTCTCCATCACTGGGGGGTGGGGGGCAGAGTTAAGCTCAGATTTCAAAATTCCACAAAGCAGGTTTGCCATTCTTCAAGAAAGAGAGATGACAAACTTTTTGTACATAACAGAGCAGGTTCCCTTCTTCACTTTTTAGCTTTTAAAAGTCCTTTTTCCCTTTCCCTAATGAACTACACTGTATCATTTACACTGCAGTTTGTTAGGAAAAGAGAAAGAGTGGGAGTGGTGTTTTCTGGCAGTGGGTGAGAGGCGGCACTATCACCATCACACCAATACTTTTGTGCATGCACAACAGGAGAAAAAGAGAAGGAAAGGGGGTGGGCAGGCAGCAGTAGCAATCTGTGTGAGAATGGGTATGTGCAGCCCTATCTGCTGCGGCTACTGAGGTGCATTTTCATGCCCCTGCTCTGGAAGCAATGATAGATTCCATCCAAGAGTAAAAATATTCTGGTGATCCTTTGCTCATATTTTGTGAAAACACACTGTATTCTTAAAGTTAATAATTTTTGTACTGCCTATCTTAATTAATGAGAACTTAAGTACAGGCAATTATTCAGCCTAAATCATCTATATATTCTGACAGCAGAATGCAAGGGTGAAGACCTGACAACCACACCAGCATCCCTAGAGACAGCCATGCACTTCCTGCATTAAATGTGAGCTGTTCCTATGAAAGCATTCATGGAAAACATGCAAAACTTATCTTAGCTTTAAGGCCTAACCCTGTTCATGCATGTGGTTCTTTTTTTGTAGTTTGGGAGGAACTTTTAAACTAATTTTTAATTTTTTAAACATATAGTTGTATACTGATTTAATGGGGAAGGCATGTTGACTATCAAACCAAGAAACTATCGTTACACATTTGTTATACTGTCAATGACCAATTGTCTCTTTAATGAGAACACTTTGATTTCAACTGTAATCATCATTAATACTTAGTGACAAAAAAGGGTTTTTAATCTATCTGCTCAGTGTATTATATTACTTACAGGATGAATGTTGCACACTGTACACTGCCCTTTCTCTCCCTCCCTTCACTTTCCCCCCAGTCATTATGTGATGCAGAAATGGACAATGAAAATTATCAAGAATATGAAATGTTTTCACTACAGGTAAAGACAAGTGTTGACTTTTTTAAATGAGAAAAACAGATCTTATAAATGTTCACTTTTTAACTGAGAAAAAAGAAAGATGTTATAAATGTTTAAAAATTATGCCTAGAGCACAGGAAGTAAACTGTTTCACCCTCTGCCATAATAAACTACTTTGGGTTATCCAGTTAAGCTGAGGGCCAGAAGATGAGCAAAACAGAAAATAAAACACACGGCAGACAGATAGAATGACTCACACAAAATGTCATTAATATATAGAATTCATTGCCACAAAGGACGTGATGAATTCATGGATAGGTCAATCAATTGGTCTTAGCCATGATGACAAAATGAATCCTCCACATTCAGAAGTAGGGTACCTCTAAACACTGCTAGGGTAGAAGCAAGCAGACTATTGCATTACGTCTGCCTTGCTGGCTTCCCAGAGGCATCTGGCTGATGACTGCAGAAAACAGGATGCTGGACTAGATGGTCTGATCTTGCAGGAATCTCTTTATCTTCTAGTGCTCTAACCGATAGAAGAGCGAAAGCCGTTTCTACAAAACTCTCATAATAATGAGAATCCAGCAGGTTATGACAACTCAGGAACCATTTAAATTTCTCTTAAAAAGCGTCCATACACATTCAAGGACATTCTTTTCTCAACATATATTCTTTTTTTCCCTTTAAAATGTTACTTCTTTTAAGCTATTTTCTTTTCTGGTTTTTGTATGAGTGAAATGAATGAGTGGCATACATACTGCATCAGCCTTTAATGGAAGATTACATCAGACATGTCCACTTCCTCCGCCAATCCAGTGCTGCTCATACAGTTGCTAGTTCTTCAACTGTTTCTGTCAGTATTGGTGACTGAGAGCACATCTCAGAAGTAAGTCCCATTTTATTCAATAGAGCCTACTCCCAGGAAAGTGTTCTTAGGATTGTAAAACAAAACAGAAGCCAGTGGCACTTTAAAGATTAACATTTATTCCAGCATGAGCTTTCATGAGACAAAGCTCATTTTATCAGATACAATGGGAAGAGAATGCAGCCTAACAGTGCAATCCTAAATAAAGTTACACCCTTCTAACTCCAGTGAAGTCAGTGGGTTTACAAAAGCATTGCTCTGCTGAGGATAGCATTGTTACTCTGAATTATCTGTCAACTCATTAGTTCTCATTGATTAAGAAGAAGAGAAGATTGGATTTATACCTGCCCTTCACCACCTGAAAGAGTCTCAGAGCGGCTTACGATCCTTTTTCCTCCTCATTACAGACACCCTGTGATGTAGGTGGGGTTGGGAGAGCTCTCTTGAGAACTGCCCTTGAGAGAACAGCTCTAGAAGAGCTTATGACTGACTCAAGGTCACACCAGCATCTGCATGTGGAGAAGTGGGGAATCAAACCTGGTTCTTCCAGATTAGAGTCCATGCTCTTAACCACTACACCAAGCTGGCAATATATCACTGGGGATTTTAACTAAATACACAAGCACAAATCCCTAAAAATATAATTTGAATTTCGACTGAATTTAGACTAGCAAAAGGAGAATATATGGTTTAGGTAAATAACAATAATTAAAATACAACACATTTTAAATTGCAACACTGTAGCCATCTTTATTAAGATTTTTCCCCACCTGAAATCTATTTGGATTGTATTTCCTAATGGTACATTATTTCATGCTACATTTCTAATTCCTGGGACAATCATTTTTAATTTAATTATGGATATGAAAAGAAGGAGTCTCAAGGCAGCTTACAATTTCCTTCCCCTCCTCTTGCCACAACGGGCACCTTGTGAGGTAGGTGGGGCTGAGAGAGTTCTGAGATAAACAGTGACTGGGCCCAAGGTCACCCAGCTGGCTTCACATGTGGAGGAGCCGGGAATCAAACCCAGTTCTCCAGGTTAGAGTTCACCACTCTAAACCACTACAACAAACTGGCTCACTAGAATAGAATTTTCAGGCTATATGATGGAAAGTAGCCCATAGGGCTCCCTGCAACTCTTTCTTGTGTGAATTTTTTCAAGAAGCCCACTCGGGAAGGACAACTTACCTGCAAAGATCTTCCATGTCCGTAGGGAATTACTGTATTCGTCCTTAGTCAGCGGACTACAATTAAAGGTGAGGCAGAAAGAAAATAATAGCAATGAGATCTTGACAGTGATAAGGGTCAGTAATGAGGGCTACAAGTTAACAGAAGGCTCAAGGGAAATCCGTGGTGTAGGGGAGCTAGCTATGGTAGGCTTTAACGTTGCAGATCACCCGTTCAAAATGACCAATTACTAGAACTACGATGAGCTATCTGAAATCAGCCGGGTCCCGTGAGCAACCTTGGGGTACAAGAGGACCCTAAACGAAGCCGACCTCACCTCTAGAGAGGCTTAGCTATGGGAGTGCAAACCGTGGGGATGGAAGTTTTCTGAACAGTAATGTACGGATGACGGATAGGGTTGTATTTTGATGGAGATGACAAAGGGGTAGGAGAAAAAGAAACGGGAACTGGAAAAGAGCGCAGACTTACCCATTGGTGCAAAGGGAGTTGATCCCCGCTCTCCCTCCCCAGTGCCGGGAGGGCGAGGCGGAGCTCTGGTCTCGCTCACTAAGGCCTGGGCTTCTCATTCCCGACAGCAGATTCCTCACGAGATCGGACTTCCTCGTTGACCCTGGAACTGGGCGCTCTCTCGGCTGCGCCTCGAATGAACCCCGAACCCCGCAACTTGCTCCATCTTGACTGGAGAAGGGGACTGAGCACTGGGAAACGAAGCGGGCTAAAAAGAGAGAGGGCCCTTCTCTCTAGCGTGGAAAGTGCCGCGATGGATGTACAGGTGGCTTCCTCGTTTTCCCTGAGCGGATGAAAACAAACAGCAGCGATGGCGGCGGCGACGACGACAGAAGCTGCGGGTGACTGGAAGAGGCTATGGCTGTGAGACATCTCCGGCCCCAGGGTAGCTGCCAGCTAAGAGGCCGAGGACGTGTCTCTCCAGTACCGGAGCCCGACAGACGAGAGGCCCAGGCCAGGCCTAGGGGTCGGTGGCTCAGTCGCTTCACACCCTCGAAGGACCGCCACAGCCGAATTCCCACTCGCAGGCCAGTAGTAGGAAAATTTTCTCTCGTATTGAGACGCCGCAAGTTGGGCCGTATCTTGGGCTTTACACCTGGGGCTGTAAGATATCGGCGCTTGTTTCCTTCCCGCCCTTGTTTTCGTGGCAGTGAGATCGTGCCCTCGGGCTCGCACTACTAGAAGGCTCGACCCCGATCGGATTTGATCGCAAATTCGCCGGCCTGAGCAGAGACGAGAGCCGGAGTGCCTTGAAGAGCAGTCTCCCCACTGGAGAAGTATCCCACGTCGGTTACTGGGGTGACTTCTGATAAACGAGGGTCTTTGTCCACCGACCCGGGGTGGAGATAACAAGTCCTTTCGCATCTTCCAGCCCCCCAATTTAAGGCGACCAGTGAGGATCTCTGGGGGGCCAACTGTCTTTAGCCTTTCGGCTTGCCCCGGAATGAGACCCCTCCTCCTCTCCTCAACCTTCCCCCTACAGGTAACCAAAGTAAATAAAAACACCCACACCCACAAAGCACTCATATAGGGTTGTGCTGGAGTAAATTATGGGTTTGTGGCTAAGAGTACTAAGGAGAGTTTTTAGGCCATGAAGACTTTCTGTTTCCAGGCATACTACTTGTCTGTATAAGACCACTTGTGTTGAAAATGAAATCTTAGAATGTGATGCAGTGCTATCTTCAGTATATAGCTTATCTAGTCCATAACCTTGGGTTTAAATCCAGCTACCAGGTTAGCTTTGAGTATATGCAGTTGAGTGTGGCTACAGCATTTGCTTTCATTTTATGAATTTGTAAAAATTGAATTTTATTTATAACATTTGACTAGAGTTCTTGACTCTTCTGGGGAAGTAGCTATAGAGGTCATTGGTTGTGGATGAGTTTATAGTAAATATTTGAAATAAAAATGTGCTATTGACCATATAGCCATTTGATAATGACTACATCTTGGCTGACGTAGCATAAGTCTAACTATATTTAGAGCTATATCAGTTGATTTAGTGGGACTTTGGTTTGTTAACGTAATAGTGAACTTAATCATGTTTACTCAGAAGTGAGTTGCACTGAATTCTGTAGGATTTTCTTTCCTGTAGGATTGCTTATCTTTGCAAGTCTAATTTCCTTGTATTAATCTTGTACATTTTGGAGCCTAAAGGGAAAGAAGAAATGAAAGACAACGTAAAGCAAAAAAGTTAATTGTCCAGAAAGAGAAATATTCTAAGGTGTAGGAAGTATACTTTCCTACTTGGTGATTCTAAAGTAAAGTATTTTAAAATGATGTAATAAAATGTGAATAATGGTAGAAAGCTGTTGTTTGTAAAGAGCTTTGACCACATATATCTATTTTTCTTTACAAATGTTTACATTGCAAGTGAGGGGATCCTGTGAAACTCATGGGGGAAGGGAAATCCCATCCCATCCATTGCCATCTCTCTCTTCCCAGCCCTTTTCTCCTCCTCTTCTTGCTGATGCAGCTTTCCTCCAACCTGCAGTTGGCTAGAATTGCCTGTGCCCAGGCTCTGCTGTCTCAGTAGCAACGCAGCCCCACAGTGCAGACTATGATTTTGCAAGATCTCAGTCAATATTTTCTATTGGGGGGGGGTTAACCCCCTCAGTTGCTTTTTGAGTTTTGGGATGTTTCTTTGAACCTAAGGATTTCTGTAGGTTTGAAGGAAATCTCCTGTATGTGGACATGGCCCCATTGTGCAGGCTTTTTGATCTACATTCTAGGGACATTTTCAAAATTAGATATAATGCTATGAGCAGTTTTCAGGATCAGATTGCTATATCTTTACACAGCATGCTTTGCTCTCTTCTTGTGGTCATGACCACATGGACTTCTGATCTTGTGACATTTCTAAACCTCTCAGTCAACAAAATTACTAAAGTTATGTGAGACTTTTCTAATGTGTGGGTGACAAACCAACAAAGATATAAGTATTCATAAGCTCACTGGAATCTCAAGCTTAGGCATGATTAACTTCAGAGAGCCTGTGTGGTGTAGCTGTTAAGGATCTTAAACTTGGGTTCAGATCCTCACTTGGACAATGAAGTTCAGTGGATGACTTTGGGTCAGTCATTTTCTCCCAGCCTAATCTGTTTATAGGATTTATGTAACACAAAACAACAATGTGTTCCACCCTGACCTCCTTGGAGAAAGAGTAGAACGTAAATGTAAGAAATGAGTGAATGCATTAGACTGGGCTTTGCACTTTAATGTACCTCATCTGCAAACAGTTGTAGTCCAGTTAGAATTGCTGGATGCTGTGATTATAGATAAATGAACAAAAATGTCAGAACATTGCCTAAAATATACAGCAGCATTCATTAGTTGTTTTTTCTTCCTTATATTTCACAAAAGATCAAGTAAGAAACAAGGAAAAATTAAATCAGAAATGCTTTCTATGCTTTAGAATGCCATTTTCAAATTCTTCTGTCTTTTAAAAAAGCAATTTGGGAGAGTTTGTTATCAGTATCAATCAAAGATTTAGTGGGAGATGTAAAAATGAATAGTGTTTTTGTGCATTAGTATTTCCATAGGAAACCAGATAGGGTTGTTTCATGTGTTATATTTCTTCTATATAGGGATTATCTTTCTCTTGGTCCTATAATTTGCTGTCTTCTCTCTGTTTCCCATGTCTAATATCTGGTTAGAAATCAGTTTCCTTTTATGTGCTCTGTTATCTTCTTGACTCCTTCTTAAATAAAACCAATTTAGGGGGAAATATATTTGTTACAGTAATTTGCATTTCCCAGTAATTTGCCCATGGAAGAAGAAGACCAGAAGAGTCGGCAATATTGGGGGAGCTAGCTGGAATACCATCTGGAACTGTATTGGTTGTAGGGATTGGAAGATCTTTGGACCCTATCTTGGTTTTAATAATCAACTGTAGTCGAGCACCGATATTTTAAATTGGAATGGATGGAGTATTTAATTGGGTTTAAGTGTTTTACCATGGCATATGCCTCTTGTTAGCCGCCCTGAGTTTACGGGGAGGGCGGGATATAAATATGAAAAATAAATAAATATTTACTCAGTGCTTAACTTGGAGCTTAACTACTATTATTTTTCAATACAGTAGCTCTTGACAAGTCCAGGTGCATGTTTAGGTATTGACACTATATGCCTGGCTGTTTCTTGGCATATTATCTTGCAAAGTTTGTAAAGTTTACTTGTGGCTACCCTTGAAGAGTGTTGGGGGCTACAGCTAGTGTAGAATGCTGTAACTGTAGGGGAATTTTAGGGGTCCAGACCTCTTCTTGGGATACCCAACCCCATTAGGGCTCTTTTCTATGGGTGGGTGGAGTCTGGCTTGGGAACTCAGGCCCCCAGAGGGAGAGAAACACAGCAAGAACAGTTGCTTTAAACTAGAAGTATTTATTAACTCTAAAACTATACACAAGTAAAACTCAATAGCATAGATTCAATATTAATACCCAATAGAATATAGAAAAATCCCAATGCCTAATATAGTGCACACTTCAGAAAAAACAAAGAATTCCTGGACTGTGGACCAAGACTCCACTCAAACCAAGGTGGGGTGTTGGCCAAACAGCCCTGAACAAAGCCCAAAGCATCCTTTTTAAACTCCTTTCAGCCAACTGGAAACAAGGGAGGAGTTAATTAAAATATACCAAACTTGCAAAATACCAGCCCCACCCTAAGTTGATAAGATGAACTTTTGCTAGTATGAACATTCACCTAGATATATTTTATTAACTGCCGTGTCAAAAAGACCTAGGCAGATTTGTTTAAGCTTGAAGGCCCCTAAAGTGTGAATTCAGGCAAAGGTACATCTATAGGGCAAGGCTTTAGTTTTATACCTAGGCTGCCAGCAAAAGAGCAAAGGTTTATAGGACTTTTGAACCAAAAAAACAAACTCAGTTATAGCAAAACCTGCATAGCATAGAAAAACAGAAAGGCTCAGGCTCATTGAACCCCAAATTCTGCCACAGTAACTAAACTGCTGGTTGGGGCCACTTAGCGGGATCATGTGACCCCAAACCTACAGCAATTACACTAGCTTCTGATCTGCTCCTGAGCCCAACTCAATGTGTTGTTTTTGTTCTTTTAAACCCTACATGGCATCGGACTGGAATATCTGAATGACTATCTTCTCCTTTACATTCCTGCCTGAGAACTAAGATCATAGGGGGAAGCCCTCTTGAGTGTCCCATCAATTAAAGAGTGGTTTTAACTCGTGGTGGTGGTGGTTATTATTGTACGCCACCTTGAATTCCTGTAAGGTAGAAACACTACTAATACATGTTTTAAATAAATAAATGTGACATGTGCCAGCTCAGATCATTTTCTAACCTAATTAAGAGTTGGCAAAAAGACTACAAATATTAACTGCCAAGCTGTTTGGATTAAAATGAAGGCTATAACTCTGAGATCTGTAGTTTCCATGGATGGTGCTGAATATTGAGTGCTAGATTTGTGGTGTGTAAAAAGATTGGTGTAACGTTTTGGATCTTTCTCTCTGTGACCTTTTATATGTAACCTGTGTAAAGGCACTTCTCTGTCATGTTCTGAGGTGATGTGTGTCGTGCTGCCTTCTTGCCTTCCTTAGCATTCCCTACTTACTTTTGCTGCCACCAATTCTTAGTTGGACCTAAAAAACAAGATGGCTTAGTTATAACTGGTAGAATGACAGAATGGTCAATATTTAAGGGTCCTTTGAACTAAAAAGGGATTCTTTACTCTAAATAAAATAGCTGTTTTCTCTTCAATGTAGAATAAGTATATGTTGTATATACTCTTTAGAAGTATAACATATTTGCATAGTGAAAGCATCAGATATTTGCATACTGAAAACACCAGATTGGGTTCAAGCATATCCAGATGCTACAACATCCGGTGTAAAAGCTTGCCTTCTAATCATAGATGTGGCAGCTAGTTGTGGTACCTAATGGTACACAGGTAGCAGTCAGTGCATGTTCAGAAACATTCCCTTCTCATGTTCCATTGCCCTAGAGTTGAAAAAGTGTTAGTGTTGAACTCTGATTATCCATTATTCAAAGCAAATTCCAAGCATATCAATCAAAGGAGTTGCTATAACATGTTTTTTTTGCAATGCAAGCTCATACAACTGTTTGAACAGCTGCAAGGGGAAAAAAACTTCAGCTACCTGGATTAGGGATGGGCATGACCCTAGTCACAAATCTAATTTCGTTATGAACATAGCTGGTTCAGGACCTTCCCTATCCACAATCCTCCCATGACCCTCCACGTGATTTCTCACGTTTGTAGTGGGAAACCGGGGGGGGGAGCAAGAGGGATCGCTGAAATGGCTTGCATCCATTTTTAAATTTTAAAAATGTTAATGTTTAAATGTTGCAAAAGCCATTTAAAGGGAGCTTTCCCTTTAAATGGCTTTTGCAAGATCTCCCCCCCCCCTTCCATTCTGCTGGCCACTGCAGCAGAAAGGAAGGTTTGTTAACTGGTTTGTTAACCAAGAAGGTTCTTGAAGGTTTGTGGTTCGTGAGTCCTCACAGACCTCCATTTTCACAGTCCATGCCCATCCCTAACCTGGATCCTTTCATCAAAACATTCTTGTCTGCAGTCCTGGTAGACTGTAAAGACAAGTCAACCGCAGAAACAGGATGCAGAGCTTCTATTAAACACCCTATTTTAATGCCTATTATTTTTTTTATTTATATCTCAAATTTATACCCTGCCCTCCCAGCCAAGAGCGACTTAAGGCGACTTACATAAAATCAGCATATATTTACAATAAAACAATTAAAACAATGCTAAAACCAGTTAACAGTAAAACAGTAGGTGCTAGTATTGTTGTTGCTGGATGATGATCGCTACCATATTAGCTCTTTCTTCTCATAACCAGTTCCTAGGTCTACTTCAGGTGCCTGTCAGGTGGCTGGCACAGGCTGATGTTATAGATTCCAGAGACAACAGGGCTTCCTGTCCTTCAACTACTAGTTGTTAATGATGTTTAATGGTGGTGGCGGCTCCAAAAGCCTGGTGGAAGAGATCTGTTTTACAGGCCCTGCAGAACTGTAAGGGGTTCCACAGGGCCCTGATCTCTTCTAGGAGTTAATTCCACCAGGATGGAGCTGCCACCAAGAAGGCCCTGGCCCTGGTTGTTGACAGCCTGCCCTCCTTAAGACTCAGGAGGGCCAATCAGTTCTGGGCCCCTGAATGCAGTGCTCTCTGGGGAATATATGGGGAAAGGTGGTCCCTCAGATATGGAGGCCCCTGACCATAAAGGGCTTTAAAGGTAAGAACCAGCACCTTGAAACGAATTTGGTATGCTATCGTAAGCAATGCAGTGCCTTTAACACAGGCTGGATGTGCTCCCGAATTGGAAGTCCCATCAACAGCCTGGCCGCAGCATTTTGCACCAGCTGCAGCTTCCAGATTTGAGACAAGGGCAGCCCCATGTAGAGTAGTCCAATCTCGAGGTGACAGTTGCATGGATCACTGTTGCCAAGTCGTTGCATTCAAGGAAGGGAATCAACTGCCTGATCAACAGGAGATGATGAAGGGCCAATTTGGCAGTGGCTGCTTCCTGGGCCTCCATTGTTAAGGAAGTGTCCAGAAGCACTCCCAAACTACTAACCTCCAGCACTGGCTCCAAAGGCACCCCATCGAATGTTGGAAGTGGGATCCCTACCCCCGGATTGCCCCGGCTCAGGCAAAGGACCTCCGTCTTCGTCGGATTCACTTTCAGCCGGCTTAGCCTAAGTCAACCAGCCACGGCTTGTAATGCCTGGTCTAGATCTTCCAGTTTGGAGGCAGACTGATTGCCCAGCAACAGATAGAGCTGGGTGTCATCCGCATACTGGTGACATCCCAGCCCATGACTCCGGGCAATCTGGGCAAGGGGGCACATATAGATGTAAAGAGTGTTGGGGACAACACTGCCCTTGAGGCACTCCACACTCTAGTGGGTGCCTCTGGGATAGTTGACCCTCTAGTGCCACCCTTTGTCCCCGGCCTTGGAGAAAAGAGACAAGCCACTGCAAGGCCAACCTCTGAACCCCAGTGTTGGGGAAGTGGTGGATCAATAGCTAATGGCCAACCATGTCGAATGCTGCTGACAGGTCCAACAACAACAGCACTGCCAATCCAGATGCTTCCAGAGGTTGTCCATGAGGGCCACCAGTACTGCCTCCATCCCATGTCCTGGATCTAAGGTGGAAGTGTCATCCAAGAAGCCCTGTAACTGTGTGGCCACTGCCCTCTCTATTATCTTGCCCAAATAGGGCAAGTTGGAGACCAGCCGATAATTTGACATTTAGAAGAAAGGAGTGGTAGACTTCAGTTGCCAAAAGTGCACAGATATGGCAAGTGCAAGTGAGCAGAAACACGTGCAGATAGTAGCATATTGTATGTCTACATGACTTTATGCATACTTTCTAGATGGCTGGACATTAAACACAACAGGAATGTGTTTAATATACATCTTAGAGAAAAGATTACAACATGCCAGTGGGCTTTTAGTAACTGGAATAAAAAAGTGAGTAGTCCTAATTCAGTTTTTGAAAACAGTATGTAGGGCTGCCAACTGGAGAACTCCTGATATTAAGGCTGATCTCCAGGTGACAGATATCAGTTCACCTGGAGAAAATGGCCACTTTGGAAGGTGGACTCTATGGTATTATATCCCATTGAAATCCTTCACCAAACCTTGCCTTCCTCTGGCTCCACCCCCAAATCCCCAGGTATTTCCCAACCTGAAGATGGCAACCCTAAGGGTGGGGTGGGGGGAATCTACCACAAAATTGAATACAGGGGTGCTTCACATGTTAAGGAAATTTTGGGTGTACATTCTGCATACATTTGTAGTGTTCCCTGTAATCTATAAGAATTTTCATGTTGTAATTTATTTCCATGCACTGCACATGCTAAAGCAACCAGGAGCCAACCATGGTTTTGGGTGGCATTTATAGTGTGCACCCCCACCCCCAAGTGCAGCTCACACATTAAGGGAAATGCTGATTCTGTTACGTACCTGCTGTTTCTGCTGTATGAAAAGCTGATATCTAAGTCCTTGTTGGTCTTTTTTTTAACTAGAGATGCCAGGGATTGAACCTGGGACCTTCTACATGCCAAGCAGATGCTCCACCACTGAGCTATGGCCCTAGCCGCTCCCCAAACATTCTGTTTTTCAGATCTACACATAATATTTTTATAAGAAAGTAATTGGGCCATTTTCTAGATTTTTTACAAATAGATCTAGCTATTTCTTCAGTTGGGACATTTATTTTGTAACAATAATACAATGGCCATGCTGCTTTGAACATTTAATAGTTTAGTTTAGTTTAGTTATATTTATTTCTTGCTTTTTCTTCATGAGGCTTAGAGCAGAATACAGTGGGCACCCAGCCAGTTTCCCATGCAGGCAGTGATGATGCTTATCCATCCCAGAAACTGCCCCCCCTTTTTTCCCTTTAAAGCTGAGATGTGCTTATATCAGGGTCATGTGATGTCAGTCAATTCTCAAGGCCTGAAAGGCTAACAATAAGGTGGCATACATTAGCATTGGATTTAATTATAATTATTTCCCTTGAAGGTATCAGAACTTGGAGCTTTGTCTATTGTTCCCTCTTCCTCTAAGATGATAGTGATGTAATTGTTGCCAAGGCAGCTTCTCCCCACATTCAAAACATAAGCAAGTAGTCAAAGAAGGAATGGATTCTTTAATGGATTTGTGAGTCAGACAGGTGTTCAACTTTTATTTGGAATTTCTACTGGGCCAGTCTTGACATTTTCAAGGGTATGTGAGGTGAATGAAATGTTGGCAATAAAGTGACTGCAGTCTTTATAAGACAGCTAATTTTATACATGTGAAGCTCTCTTTATACATTACTAGTAGCAAAGCCCATTGTAAAATCAATGCAACAAGCTCTAGCTAGATGTGATGTGTCGGCATGTACACAGGGCCCTCCACTCCGGTTTCTCCCCCCATCCCCAGGGACAAGGGAAGACCCGGCACCATCCCCCCCCCCGCCCGGCTCCTGCAGCCTCCCGGCCACCTCTACCACCCTCCTCCCTGGTGGCTTAGATGGGCCACCACCGCCACCATTGTCTTGGTGAAGACTTGCAGGGGTGTCATTTTGAATTTGCAGTACTCCATGAAAGCATTCAGGCCACGTAGGTCTAAGATTGGACATAGGCCCCCATCCCATTTGGGAACGGCAAAGTAACGGGAGTAAAAACCTGCCCCTTTTACGCCTTCCCGCGCAGGCTCAAGGTGGAGGCGCGAAAATCCCATTGTGAGCTTTGTACAACACCGATCGGGTCAGCGCAGGCGCACTAGATCCCATAGGTGTGATGCACAGAGACCACGAAGAAGATTATTTGTGATATTTTAGAACAACGTTCACTAATCCCACAGTTTACAGGTGTACTGATCTCTGTTGCAAGGATATCAGTTGTAATCCCAGATCTCTAGCAGCACCTGGAGGTTAGCAACCCTAGTTTGAATCCATTGTTCACATCCACAACATACAGTGAAGGGAAGTGTGGTTAGTCCAGCCACATCACCTAGACACCACCATGGCTCACTTTGCAGTGGAATCCCAAACACAGATTTAGGCCCTGGAGGAAATAAAGCCCTGAGGACAAGGCAAGGGGAACAAAAGCATTAGGATAGCAACAGGCGGATCCATGACTGCTCAGTCACAGAAGGCATTTTCATCTGTTTCTCAGTTGCTCACTGAGTAGAGCATTGGTGTGAAGTGCAGGAGTAAGAGCATTCAGATCCTACCAAGAGGGAAGCCACTGTTCCGGCAAATCGCTGTAGCAGTGAGATAGAGAATACAGGCTAAATGGGGGGGGGGTCAGTTTTTTACAAAGACTCGCATTGTTAATTTAAAGCAATGCAGTCTTGGATAACAGGTGCCTGCTCCATATTAAGAAAACGCATGCCATATAAACATGCCCATGTGCCTTCCCATTTGAAACTTGGCCATTTAACATAGCTATCTGAAAAAGCCAGAGACAGAAAGGGCACCTGGGACCATGAACCATACAGGTATGGAATAGTGTGGCAAAGGGAGTTTGCCTTCCCTATAGGCTTTCCTTTTATTCTCCTCTTCTAAAATCAAGTGCCTACAAGCTCTGTGAGTGCCTGCCTGCCTGTCTTTCTGTAGAGATGTTTTCATGACTAATCTGTTGTGACTCCATCCCCGTAACAAACACCCTTTTGTCTGTGCATGGTTGATTAATATTACCTTTGAAAGATCTTGCCTCCATCTGCATACTTACACAAAAGAGTGAAATAAGCAAATCCTTTGTATAGTTGCAGTTAAGGCGGCACACTTTTTTTACTTTAGCTGTGCTGTCTCTTATGGCTTCTGGAAAGAGATACTAAAAGCAGCAGAAGCTGCAGATTTGAGTAGAATTGTGTTTGAAGAAGCTACTTCCATGGAGAAAAAATATCTGAAAAATACAGTATGTCATCATATCTGTTGCAGCTGAACTTGTGCCAGAATGTCCGACAGTGCATCAAAAGTTCTGAGAAATGCTGCAGTTTGAACATGTTAAGTTTTTCCATCATAGAAGTATAATCAAAAGTTTGCAGAAAAGTTGAGAATGGGTTGGAGCTTATGAACCATGAATGCAAGGCATTGTGGAAGCAGATCTTTCCTACCTTCCCCTTCCTACATCAGGCTTCCTTATCTACCAGTGGAGCCTCTTTCTCTTGATAGAAGTCCAGTGGTTGAAGAGGAAGGAGTGGTGGTTTCTTCTAATTTTCTCTTCTCGGGGTAGCTCCACGCAGATACAGTTCTGTGTTCTATAACCATATATGAGGAAAAGTATAGAAAGTATAACGGCTTCACTGATAGTGTTCTTTAAACAGTCTCTCAAAATTACATAAATCTGTTTACACAATAAGGGAAATAAGATCTTGTCAGATTCTGATTTGTGAAGCCGTGAGTTGTTCCTGCCATATCTTGGGTCAAATCTGTTATCTCCTGTTTGTTCTACATTGTGTTAACCCTTCACAGTTATGTGAGAACTGGATATCTGTTGTTACTCGGATGAAAACAGATAAAAGGGCTTGTCCAAGATCACACAATGGCAGAGACAATATTCATTATTTAGATGTACTTTGTTTTTTGCCCATACAAACCCCATTGCATTATTTAACAAAGTTACACTGTGGCAATGAGTTCTGTTGCAAAACATTTTGAAATATACATAAGAATAATGAATAAGTCCTAATGCAAGAAAGGAAGAACTTTTGTGCTGCTTTAAAGATTAATGGATTTTTTGAGGTATAAGCTCTCATGAACTAGTGCCTATTTGGTCAGCTGCATGGTATTATTCTCAGCTGGCAATAATATATTTACATACATATGAGTACAGAGCAAAAAATATATTTCATATTTCATTAATTTTTGCTCCATTTACCATTTTAGCCGGTTTGTGACATTACAGATGTTCCCATATCCTTTCAGACAATCCTATTACAAGGTCTTATAAAAAGGTTTGTACTCATTCCAAAAGACAAAGAACTCTTCAAGAGATTCCTCGCACACACACTACTCCCACAAATTTACAGTTTTTCTGATGGGAAATTTGGGGGAAGGATTGAAAGGGGATGAGGAATGAAGAGGTCTACTCCCCCCACAGTTCTAGTCCACAGAAAACTTATACCACAATAAACCTCTTCATCTTTAAAGTACCACTTGACATTTTAATAGATCTATCTCCTCGGAAGACATAGTTGACTTAATTTCTAACCAGATTTAATGTTTTCATAGCCCATTTTAACCATTCAGTGGCTTCCAGATTAGGAAGGAAGGAAACTGAAGGAAACCGTGATCAGTAGGCATTTGCTATGGTTACTGATTAGATTATATCAAGACACTAAAGTTAAAAGTAGATGCATGGTGGAAAGCCAGACCACAAACTATTCCTACCTCTCAAGGTATTCAACAAGGTTCACTTTTATTTCCCTATTTATTTAATTTATATATTAATGGTATTGTCAAAGCTGTTTCAGGACCCATTTATCATCCACCCATTCTTAACCAACAAGATCTTTCACTCTCAGGTCCAGTTACATTCATTTACATTCATCAGCTGTTTATATAATAAAAGACTTCCTTTTGGAAGTATTCAAGGACCCCTCAGGCACTGGTACTTGATAAGAGTTGTGATTCATGACACTTGTGGAGGGGTCATCCAGACTCAGAGGAGCCATGAGTAGAAACATAAATTGCATACCAAAAGGTGTCAGGTGCTTTTTTCAACCACAATATATTGTGGAAATGTAAATCTCCTGCCCATGGAAATTTTCTCAACTTTGGGGCAGGGGCCCTTCTTGCTTTCTAATCTATGTCCTTCACTAATAAGATATACAAAGCTAGCTTGTGCTTGGGAAAGGGCAAGAGGAAAAATACTCTTTCAGCCACATAGAGAAAGTTACTTTTTTCCCACCATAGAGAAAAATGGAGGGAATGGGGGCAACCTGTTTGGGGGCCCATAGAATTGGACCCCCTAATCCAATGTTCTTGAAACTTGGTGTGTATCTTGGGGAGAGGCTTCATCAGCTACCCTGTGAGTTTGGAGCCTCTCCCTCAAACCTCCTACCCTCCAGCCCCCAGAGTATACCCTATGTTTTCACCATTGACTTCAATGGCCCATAGGATATAATGGATCTGAAATTGACATTTGGCTGCCTGAAAGACTTCGAGGACGCCGGCTGGGGGCGGAGTTTGGCTCCTGAGCTGCTGGAGCAGCCCTCCGGTGCGCTCCCCCCCCCCACCCCCCAAAGACCCCTGCTCTTGTCTTAGCAGAGCAGCAAAGATTATCTTCCAGGCCTGATAAGGCACAAGGTAGTCTGTGGGCATCTTTGTTAGGCTGTTAAAAAACATAGGCTTTTTAAAGATGCACATAACAATGAAATGTTGGTTGTTTTTAGCACACTTCACCTTAAATGAAATGCGTCTGATCCTGTCCTGTTTACTGAATTGATTCTGAAAAGACACAAGTAGTTTGTCACTGTTGTAAATAAGATATTAGTGTATTTTCTTTTCATAGGATTTCACAGTCTCAGAACGTTTATGTGTCTTCTTTATTTATGTTCTTCTTTATCCCAGGTTTCCATATGCAATGGACACTGATCTCAGTTCCCAGGACAGGAAGGACCTGGACAAGTTTATCAAATTTTTTGCTTTAAAGGTAATTTTTTTTGTTTTTGTTGTGTAATCAACACTGATTCTGCATTTGTGTTACAAAAACTGGAACTCCCTGTAGTTATCTCTGTGCCCATGTACATACACTGATGATTAATACAGAATTTAAGTCTTAACAGCATTTTGAACTGAACCTTCACTCTAATTATTTGTAAAGGTATGGAATAAAATCATATGGAACAACCAGAAATAAAGTATTTTTGAAATACAGTGTTATTTCTTCATCCCGCTGTAAGATGCTGACGAACTACAGATGATCTGTTAATAGATGTGGCTATAACTATATGGTTCCTCAAGGGCATTCTGTCCAGACTCTGAGCATCATGGCATATTAGGGTTTGCATTGTGAAGCAACAAATCTAATCTGGCTGTCTGTGTACCACCTGATGTACACAGAAATTGCTGTGGGTTTTGGAGAAAACACAAACACAATGAGATTGAGATGATGTCTCTAGGAAGACAATAGAGAAAAAATGAACTATCTAGATAACAAAATTTTAAAAAATAAACTTAGAAACTTGCAAATTAATTGATGACATATCAGCTCCAGGTTCAAGATGATTTTCCCCCCTGTACAATCCTAGTTTTTGATTAGGGAATTGTTTTAGCAGTGTCTTGATTTTACCGGGATGATAACTTAAAATTTGTTCATCTAAATTTGCTTGTCACTATTGCACATTAGGGCTACAGGGTTTTAACAGGAACACCCTCATAGCCTGATCTAGGAGTGGAGAAAGACATTGGCCACTTTTGGGTTTCCATTGGAGAGAAAGGCAAAGTATAAATGAAGCAAATAAAAATACATTGTTTTCTTTCAGACTGTACAAGTGATTGTCCAGGCCCGTCTTGGAGAAAAGATTTGTACTCGATCATCATCCTCACCAACCGGCTCTGATTGGGTAAAAAATATTCCTTCAAACAATCCCATGAAAAGTGTTAGTACATGTTTTTGTCATATGCAGTAAGATTCCAGCCTCTTGTGAGCCTGAGTAGAGAAATATAATAGTTCCAACTAGTTTATTATTTGTTTAAGATATTTTTGTCCGATTCCCTCACTAAATATTCCTGCCATGGCTCACAACAGTAATTATAAAACTGTATTGAAACAATACCTGAAATTAGTTCTTAGCTGATTACTGATTGGGATATGTTAGATGCTTGTGGCATTTGAAAGGAATGTTAGGCTGAAACGGCAAGAAAGAAACAAGGAGTAGGTGTGTTCCTGTTCTACAGCAATATAGTTGGAAAGACTGCAGTACAGCTATAGTAATCTGCAGTGAGTGATCAACCAGAGGATTTTATGCTTGAAGTTCTTGTAAGGTTTCTCAAACAAATTTCTGTGAAGTAAAATCAGGCTTCATTTTGCAGTTTAACTTGGCAATCAAAGACATACCGGAAGTTACTCATGAAGCAAAAAAAGCCCTGGCAGGACAGCTACCTGCTGTTGGGAGGTCAATGTGTGTGGAAATCTCTCTCAAAACCTCTGAGGTAAGCAAAAACAAAATTGTGGTACTCTTTACCATTGTCATCTTTGAAATGTACTTCTGTTTTTGTTTTCTTACAATGTACTCACAACATGTGCTTTCTGGTACTATGGTTTGTTGAGGACCACGTCACTCTTGAAATATCATGTCATTATTGCATGTATAATCTTCCCTTGAAGATGAATCTCGAAGATGGATTTTGGACATCTGAAGCATTAGGGACTGTGCAAAATGCCAATTGTCAGGGCACCTGTAACATCACAATCACTCTCTCATGTTTGTCATTTGAAGAGCAGAGATGAAAGAAAGCTGTGCTTACCCCACAGGGCGAAAACATGCTAGCTGCTGTTATATACAATCTGTCTGAAACCTTAATCTAGCTCCAGATCACAGCAAATTTAGTTTATCCACATGTGAATGCTGAAAATATGCTCCATGCAGTTTGTTATGTGGACCCATTGGGTTGGATCCAACCAGCTTTTCCATTGATGAAAAGGGGAAGGGATCCCTTTTGACTACCAAAAGGATATGCTTGGGATTATGGGGTCTGTTTGCACAAATGTATTAAGATTTAATTATATCTATTTGTTTTAACATTCCTTTTTCCATCACAGGGGGATTCCATGGAGCTGGAAATTTGGTGTTTAGAAATGAATGAGAAGTAAGTATGTGTTGCTGATTCTTATCCTGTAAGTAAATACTTACAGTCCAACCCTAAACAGAGTTGAAACCTTCTAAATCAATGGGATTAGAAAGGTGTAACTGTTTAGGATGGCACTGTCAACACCTAAGTGCATAAGAGGCCTAGTATACCATCAGTAACTTCCATTTCTCTGCTTACATTTTTAAACACAGGTAGGAAAGTGAGAATAAAATGCATCTTTGCAATGTGCAAATGATCAGAGTTTTAGACATTTCTTCTACAAATTCTAGAAGCTTGTCTGGCATTAACATATTTCCAGACATGGTGCATTATAACAGATCTTTGAGTTATTTTTAAGTCACTTCCTACATATGTTTCAAAAAAGCAAGTAAAGGAAATAACATGGAAAGTTATCCTAAAAGGAAAATCTACCACTATTACAAATCAGGTGGACATAAGAGTAACCACTGAGGAGCAGGTAGACACAGGTGCAGTTTGCAGAACTTTGCTGCTGGTCTGGTGATTTTGAAGCTGGTATAACATGGTAGCTAAAGAAGGGAGGTTCCTGGTTCAAATCTTGCCTCTGCCATTAACTCACTGGGGGCCTTAGGCAAGTCACTCTCTCTCAAATTCCTCTTCTGGTATGGAATAATATTGGGCTGCTCACAGGCTGTGGTAAAGATTTCAACAAGATATGTGGGAAATGCTTTGAAGGCTGAAATAAATATAAAAAGTGCACATTATAGGATTGTGGAAAGATTGTGGAAAAGTAACACAGAAGGCTTATAGTATAATGTGTAAAAATCAGTGATTTATCAATGGATTTTTTTACTTTAAACAGACTTTTAAGCATTTAAATAAGACTTTTAAAAACACTTGTGCCACTTTAGAAAAAAATTAAAATTAAATCTGAATTTAGTACAAGTGTGTTCTGTTTTAAATCTGTCTCATAAAACTTAATTCAGAAACTTCTATTGAACACACAAAGTTAAGCGTACTTTTCTAGTTGAAAGAAAACTGGAAAAATTTGACTCCTTGGGGTAAGCATAAACATATAAATATTATATAATACTGGTGGGGGACCCACAAGGACTTGTGGGAGGCATCTCATTTCCTCCTCCCTCAGTATTACCTCATTCCCTTTCCTGAAAACCCCCACAACCTCTCCCCTTTTCCTGCCGCCTTGTCTCATTTTCACCCACCAGCCAACCTACCTTTGAATACCAGGGCCTCTAAACCCAGTGCCAGAAGGCAACTTCAGGTGAAGGCCTCGACCTCTGTGCCCTGTTGTTGGCCGTCTAGAGGAATTGGTTGCCCAACCTGTGAGACAGGATGCTGGACTAGAAGATGGACCATTGGTCTGATCCATCAGGGCTATTCTTATGTTCTTATATTCTTATCTGCTCTCCTTTCTTCAGATTTCCCTCCCCCTTGCAGCCTCTATCTGAGAAAACTGTGGCACAGTTGTGTACTGGCAGCTGCCAGGCCCAGTTGCATGGTGGGGAACCTGCAAGGATTTGTGGGAGGCACTTCGCATCCCCCTTTATCTCCCTCCCTGTTATTTCCTTTCCCCCCTCATCTTTCCAGCCCCCATATTCTCACTTTTCCCTGGTTCTTTCTGTTTTTCTCCACAATGGGGAACCAGATCAGTTTACATCATTCCTTTCTCCTCCATTTTATCTTCACAACATCCCTGTGAGATAAGTTAGGCTGAGATTGTATGTGTTTATCTTGTAGTGCCTTATGAAGGTGGAGATGGATGAACACTTGCTGCTTTACAAACTTCTTCCACTGTAGCATGCCTGGCAAAAGCCACATTAGTGGCAGCACTCCTCACTGGGTGAACCGTAATCCCAGGTGGAATGTCTGATTTGTGGAGGTTGTGGACCTCGATGATACAGGCCTTAAGTGACTTCCTGATAGCTGATTTGCTTCCTGTATTTGGTAGAGAGATGGATATAAACAGAGCATCTGTCTTCTTAGTATGCTTGTTTCTACAACTGCATCACATTGGCTATTATCGTAAGGTGACTACTGTTGAACAGTAGCCAGCAGCCAACCCTGGGTTAGTCATGCAAGTCATGCAGTATCAAGTCACCTGGTAGCTGCTGCTGGGTCTGGCCCAGGTGAGTCCTCTTTCAAAGGCAAAAATAACCCTGGAAAGGGCCCTGCCCCTCCTCCTGTCTTTTATTGACAGAAACCAAGGCTAGCAGTACTCCTGTGGTTGCCAAGAAATGGCTACTGAAGGAATTTCTTTCTTTTTAAATTCACAGTTTATTAATTTTTATAGTGAGCAATGACACAAAATATTAATTTTCCAGCAGTCTATAATATTATTCACCCCCTTTATTAACAGAAAGTATTCTCGAGCTCATCCACTGGCTCCTATTATCTTGTGCCATCCATTGCATTTACTTCCATTTAATTTCCTAACTACTCATATTATACCTATTAGTTACAATATATATCATAACATAAAATTGGACATTCTTCAGTTAATTATTTGCTATTAAAAACTACCAATTCATTCTTCAGAAAGGCTAATCTCACCTAGAATAGAAAACCAAATGGGGCTGCTTCTCATTCCTGGGGCCAAGAACTCGGCAGAAAGGAACTCAGCCTTTCCTCCTCCTTTGAGGGAGGACTCATCTGAGCTAAGACCAGACACAACCACCAGGCAACTTGCTACCATGTGACCTGCATGACTCACTTAGGCCTGGCTGCCTACTACTATTCAACAACAATCACCTCATGAAAGCCAGTGCTGTGTAGTGGTTACAGTTTCAGACTAGGAACTGGGAGACCCAGGTTCAGATCCCCACTCTACTATGTACAGAACTTGAATCTTGGTCCAGTCACACATTCTTAGCCTAACCTACCTCAACAAGTTGTTGTGAGGATAAAATGGAAGAGAGGCGAGTGATGCAGGGTACCTTAGGTCCCCATTGTGAAAAAGTATGGGATATAAATGAAGTAAATAAACAATAAATACAGTTGAAGATGGGGGCCAGACAAAAGGTAGGTAGCTTGGTAGGAGAGAAATAAACAAGGAAACTGCCTTTACTGACAGAAACCAAGGTTTGAAGGCTGGTGCTACTGTTGTGATTGCCTAGAACCCCACAGAACCACTGTGAGGGCATTTGTTTCTTAAAGCCACAGGCACTGCTTCTATTATTGTGGGGATTTTTAACTCCCCAGATAATGTTTGTCAGAGTTCAGATGATTTTTTTTTTTGCAAACATGGGGCTTTTCTCAGGTTTGTAGAAAGATCTGGTTTGTCTGTTCATGGTCCCAGTCACTAGATGCAAGTATCCACAGATGGACCATGTTGAGAATTACATATATTGATTCCCTTGCTATGAAAAGATTTGTATGTCATAATTCTTCCCCTTAATGATAGATTGTTATCCTAATTGTTTGTAACTTAAATGTGGCATTCTAAGGCAAGCTGTAGATTTTATAATCTCCAGTCTATATTGGTATCGTTTTTACCTTTTCATTGGGAATGCTGAACTAACTGCTTCTGTGTGCTTTCTAGGTGTGATAAAGAAATCAAAGTTTCCTACACTGTG
Source organism: Gekko gecko (assembly GCA_029375565.1). Classification (NCBI taxonomy): domain Eukaryota; kingdom Metazoa; phylum Chordata; class Lepidosauria; order Squamata; family Gekkonidae; genus Gekko; species Gekko gecko. The sequence goes on from JAPDNY010000003.1 coordinate 156,191,396, forward strand.
TATAACAGGCTATCTCTGTTGCTGAAGTCTTTACTTGCCATAACCAGGGTGACACCTGCCTACAGACTGTCAAGGAAACAGGGTCATGAATATGTAATATTGTACAGGTAATATAGGCTCCAATATTCCACTGAAACTATAGGATTATGTGCCCTTTCCACTCTCCACTTCTAATTAAGTTTTATATTTCTTGGTTAGGTTCTTTTTTTCCCCTAACAACACAGCTGTATGCTTAGATTCTTCTTCTCATTTGCACCCAGCATATTTGCTTATGCTGCTTAACCCTTTAAACATTTTTTTCTCTTTTTCCATATCCCACATTTTTTTCAGTGTGGGATATGGAAAGGGTCCCCCCTTTTTTCTTTCCTTCATCTCTCATCTTAAAATTTGACAAAATGTAATATGCATTTTGCAATGTGCAACTTCTTATTTATTTTATTATTCTGATTTACACGTTTCTGTGCATTCTTGCTCCTTTTTTCTGTCTGACTTGTGATACATCCAAAATCTTGTTACCACCTTCGAATTTCACTGTAGAAATTGAACTAAGCCTTCAAAAGGTTTAACTTTGAGTTCTGTTTGCAAGTACTGGTTCTCTGAAAGCTTTGAGTATAATGCAAATTAGAAATATGTTTTATCTTCTATTCATATTGGATTGAAAGGCCTGTGTAGGAGCCCCACTGAAATTATGGAGGTTAACAGCACTGCATCTCCATCTTCCTTAGCTCTTACACCATTCTTTGAACGAAAATTGCTAGAGGACCTGGCTTCATTTTACTTCTCTATTCGTAGTGCAAAGCTAGCACAGGAAAATGTAGCTGCCCAGTTTAGTGGATCAAGCTGTACAGTCTATAAGAAAGAAACCCTGAAAAGCAACAATATACAAAGGCATTCCTCTGATAATTTGCTTTTCATTACTATTTGACTACAGGTACTCAACTGACTCTTAGAAGAGTTACCTGTTAAATCTTAAATGATATTTCTGGATGGATGGGGAAGGTTGGTTATAGGTACCATATGAACAGCTCAACCTTGTTTATTTTGTAAGAGATCTAGCTGAATATCTTTTTTTTAAATCTGACTTAGCATGATTTGCTGAGAATTCAGATCAGTACAGCTCTTGGTTGGGTAGCAAGTCTTGGAAATGCTTCTAAGCTGTCAAGTTGATATGTAGAAGAAAAATAGAGAAGGTAAACCTGAAGTAGTTCTGAGTCTGACTTGAATTTTTATGGCTAATCTTTTTTACCAACTGACAGTTGCTTAATCCAGTTGATAAAATACTGACGATGTATTTGAATTTCCTGCTCAGTCATGGATAGCCTGGGGCAAATTGCTCTCTCTCAGCTCTGACTCCACTCTGTAAAAAAAAAAAAAAAGACGATCAAGATTGTAAAGCATTGTGCACATTAGTGATTAACACGGTGTCTGGCTTTGTACTGCCTAGTTGTCTACATCTAATGTGCTGTTTCTCTGTCTTATCCCCATTTATAGGATATACTTCGGAGAAGTCCAGCTGAGTGGCCTAGGAGAAGGTATGGTTGGGCAATGCACTATTTTTGACAAGATTTGTATTAGCTACATAAACAATTAAAATGGAGGGATAGGAGGGGAAAAGAAAAGTTATAGTTTAGTTCAGTTAGCCTTTATGGGCATAAAAATACAGTTACAGAATAATAAATCAACTAGGTGGTATTTACATGATCACGTTGCATTAGGAAGCAAGATCAGGTATACAACAGGACAGGAAATTAGTATCCTTGCACCATTGCTAGCAAGAGGATTTTTACCAGAACAGTCATTCAGGGAAGGTGAAAATCAGTTCCTTATTTTTTTCTGTTCATTTATTTAAATTGGGGTTTTTTGTAAGCCATGTTGGGTATCCACTAGGGAGAAAGGCAGGGTAAAATATTTAATGCTGTTATTTTTATGTTTCAGTTTTAGTATATGTGCTGCCACAGCAAGCACTTATTTTTATGTAAAATGATTATTTCTTTGCCAATTGCTCTTCTGCCTCTGTAGGATTTCAGACAGTCCGTGTTGGAACAGTGGGTACTCCATTGGGCACCATCACTTTGTCTTGTGCCTACAGAATCAACTTAGCCTTCATGTCCACAAGGTGAGGAAATCATAGTCAAGCTAAACCACCTTTTCAGAGACACAGTTTTTAAGCACACAATCTGGGGTTCTTAGATCTTGTCATGTGGTAGTATTGGGTAACCCTGAGTTATACTCCAGACCACGAAATGCCTTGTTCATGTGTGGAGTTGCAGGGTGGAATTCTGGTGATGCTCTGCTCCCCATTATCTGATGCAAAGAGTAGCCTGGCTGCCAGAACTGGGGTTGCAGCAAAGAAGGGAGAAGAGTCTTATGAATAACACCATGTGCTTGTTGCATTGCAGGCAGTTTGAGAGGACCCCACCTATCATGGGGATTATCATTGATCACTTTGTGGACCGTCCCTATCCCAGCTCCTCACCCATGCACCCGTGCAATTACAGGTGAGGAAACATGACGTAATAGGTGAAGGCACAGTTATTCCCAAGTATAGAGCCTTTACAGCATGCAGTGCTGGGTGGGGAAAAGGCTGTTGTTATTTGGAGTACATGAGAAAAGTCTGCATTTCCTAATCTGTTAGAGATTAGTGGATGGAATTAGTGTTAGAGATTAGTGGATGGAATATGGCCCAGAGGTTTCACATTCACTCTAGCTAGTTAATGTGAAGACTCCTTTGCAACAGTAATGTTTTTCCTGATTACACATTGTGAAGGATGAAAAATATTAATTCATATACTGAATGACATGCAAGATAATGCTAACACAAATGTCCATTTTTGTATTTGCATGCTGGTGTATCAGTTGGAAAGCATGCATGATTCAGAATTCTTCACACATTGTAATAAAAGAAACATGATAAATAGATCAAAGTTTGAAAATAGTTTTATTTCCTTAGCGTCCTTGATAGTTGGGCCAACAACGATGACAAAGTACATGAAACTGTCTTTTGTGATCGATCAATCTTTGCAGCTAGTTCACAGAACACCTTGATCAAGACTCTTCTTTCAGAAAAAAATGTCTTCTAAAACAGGATGAAACATGGAAGAATCATGTTTCTTCTTCCTTTAGGGAGAATTTCTGGAGAAATCAGAGCTGGAAATTCGTGATTACCCCAGTAGCATTTTCTTCAGCCCTAGTACTAAAAGAGTTAGAGCTCGTTCATAATTCTCCTTTCAACTCCACTTGGATCCTTGGCTGCATTGTCTATCTCTGCCTGTACTTTTCATATGTGTATTATTGAATAGTCACATTTAGAAATTAATCTCTTCCTGTTTTTACAGAACAGGTGGCGAGGAAGCCACAGTAGCATACCCATCAGTAGAAGACTCTCAAGAAGTCTGCACCACCTCTTTCTCCACTTCTCCTCCATCCCAGGTATGAGACTTTTCAGTGACAACTGTAAAAGTTTCCCAGCATATGTCCTTTAGAGAACCTACTGTGCAATCATGTTTGGCTACAGAACATGGTTTAATCTATTGACAGTCACTCTATTTTACTTGTATTTTTACAGACTATTTTTGTAAGCTGTAAGACAAGTACAGAAATGAAGATTATTGCACATTAAATGTTAGTGAGCTTAACTGTACCTGCATTTCACTACTACAAAAATTATCTTGTTTTATACGTAAAATGCAGTTTCACAAATATCTTTTGTGTCTGACTTGATTACGTAGAGTAGAATTTAAGACTTTCTGCAGTCTTACAACTATCTCATTATACAATATCTGTTATCTATTTTTAAATTCCCTGTACTGTGAAATATGTAAGAATGGGCTTGTACTTTGCAAACTCCTTGAATAGGCCCTACAAAACTGCTAATTCTGAACAGGCTGGCAAGGGAGCCTTTGTACCTGTATAGCAAGCAAACCCTAACACAGCATGTACAGTCCTGGTGTGGAAACAAGATTCTGAGCACAGATTTTTACTTGAGACGTAATATGAAAGTACTGCTAGTATCTTAGGCTGTTTCGTGCAGCAGTGCCACTTTCATTGCCCCTACAAAGTCGATGGATCATCCACGTGCCAATTGTCCCCACAATTTCCTTCTCTTAGCCCTCTGCAGCTGCCATCCCATCACCACTGGAAGTCTGTCTCTGGCTTTTAAAAAAATCAGCAGTTGCTATATTGCTAGAATGTGGTAACTTTATGACAATCTGTCTACTATAATGATACTCTGTGGCTGTTTGATATGTCACCTGTGACTTTTCTGAGCATCATTCCCAAATGTGGCACCCACCCCATGTTCCAAGGAAGTGGGCAAGGTCATTGCCAAGTGAGACTTGTGGTTGGCTGGTGGTTCCCAGCTGCCACTAAAGAATGGGTAAGCTGAGAGCCTCCCTGAGCTGTGGACCTCATGCCAGGGATGTAAGTAAAGGGCCTATCCTCTCTAAGAACCCCTCACCCATCTCTGCAGCATCTGGGCTTTCATCCCAGAAAGCCACTAAGAGGAGAGCAAGCTCATTGGAGAGAAGAGGAAATAAAACCATAACCACGATAGTTGCTTGGGAGAAGAGCAAGCTGGCCAGAGTGGCATGGTAGTGATGGTTTTATTCCTCTTGCTCAAGGCTGTTGGCTGTCTTCTGGTGGCCTTGTCAATCACACTGTCTAGGCTGAGCTACTGTGCCTCTTGCTGAGGAGAATGCAAGAAGGCAGAGAGGGAAGCCCTTTCCCTCATTCCAGACACACAAGGACTGGCTAAGGTTCAGCAGTGGTAGGGAGAGATGATTTCAACATGTTCAGAGGTGCCCTGCAATTAAAAATGTATATATTTATATACATACACACACAGAGGTAGGTAGATATAGAGATATATCTACACACACATATAAAATATTAATAGTGCCCTGATCTGGATAGCCCAGGCAAGCCCAATCTTGTCAGATCTCAGAAGCTAAGCAGAGTCAATTCTGGCAAGTACTTGAATGGGAGACATCCCTGAAATACCAGAGGTGGAAGGCAGGGGCAAGCTTTATTCAGCCACCTCTCTGAATATCCTCTAGGCCCCTAGTAGGGGTCAGTCCCCAGAGGTTACCATGACTTCAAGGTGTACACACAGTCACCAGAGGTCACCATAACTTCCAGGTGCACATACACACCCATGCAAATATAAAAAATACAAAAAAACCAAAAAGAAATATTAATAGTTCTCTCCTACCTTGTTATATGTGGGTGTTTGATGGGGTGATGTTAAGGGCATGCAGTAGTTATGTGGTTCCTTTAGCTGATGGTTAATACAAATGTGGCTGTCCAATCCTCAGAGTCATTGCCACTGATCTACTAGCTCCTCTGAATTCTAAGCTTTTCATTAAAAAAAAAAGGATGGGGGCACAATATATGTGCAGCTTTCTGCTCTGTGCCCTTCAGAGCCTTAATGCTTAGCTCCATTGATGTATGTTTCAGGCACTCTAGATTTTCTGTCTTGTGTGTATACTTTTCTGGGTAATTTATTAAATATCACAAAAGAAACAAGATCTTCTCAGGAGTTCTGAATCTGTCCTTAGATCTTTAAAGACACATTGCCTATGAATTTTTGGCAGCCAACACAATTGATAGATTAGTGGCCTTAATTAGGGCTATAAAACAACATAGATGATGACAAAGTATAGCATTTTCCCCCTCAGCATGTAATCCTCCCCCCCCTTTTTTTTTTTTTTACTGAACAAGGGTTCTCTCTGTGCCCAGAAGTCTTGGGACTCATAGCATTCTCATATATCATACTTCTTTGCCATGTCACTTATATCCACATTATGAGACATAGCAGCACTCCTGTTTCCCCTTTCCTTAAGAATAGAATACCTGGTCCGTTTTTAGTTCAGTGGAACAATTAACAGCAGTTGGAAGCAACTTGACGGCACTTAACACATGCATACATCCGAACTTGCCAGAAGTTGCAAAGGTTCACTGTCTTTGTTAAACCACTAAGCTTAGTCTAAATGGAGATGATGGGATCACTGCTAATGTTCCATAAGCGGTCCATGAAAGGTTTAAGTGACTGCCGCTTTGTATGGCTTCATTTTCCTTTCTTCATTGTAAATTCAAATACATCTGAGATGGAACAAACTGGCAGATTTTGTTACATTTTTTAACATCAATACACTGCCATTCTGTGGTCTTGACCAGTGTTCCCTCTAAGCTGACTTAATGTGAGCTAGCTCACAGTTTTCTTTAGCCTCTGGCTTACACATTTTTGCTTTCGCTCAGGAAGGAGGGCTCCAGAGCAACTAATTTATGCACCAGCCAAATTGCTCACTCACAACTTTGATGCCAGTAGCTCACAAAGTAGAATTTTTGCTCAGGAGACTCCACAGCTTAGAGGGAATGTTGATCTTGACATGTGTGAACATTTCTAATAGGTCTGGCCACTGCCTGTCTTCACCAGCATTCAGTTCATCCAACTATCTTCAGGTTTTTTTCTCAAGTCCTTTTCTTTCTCTTCTTTTTCTGTTTTCTTTTGTGTGTCTGTCTTGTTCAGTGTGTTTTTACTGTTACTAAAGCACATATTCAGACCCCTTCTCCTTTGGTGGTGGATACCTTGAAGGGCCCTATGATGGGGCTGGCTTTTTCACATCAAGTGAGTTCATTATAGAAAACAATGTATATGACCTGACAATACCTCCAACACTAGGGAAAACATTAAAACTAAGTTTTTGCAGTAAATAAATTTGCTTGAACTTTAGCCTAATAAGCCTGATCAACCTAAAATGGAAATTGGCCTTTGGATTTTTTTTCTGCTTAGATGTTTGCAATATCTGTATGGTTTTTGATAACTTTAAAAACAAATTAAGCAAGCATTTAGTTTGTAACTTATTGCATTTGTTGCTTTATTATTGAACTTCAGCTTTGCGCATATCTAATGACTACATGCTGTGAAGGAGGCTGGGGCAAGCTTTTAAAAAAGTCTTGATGGCTTTATGGAAAATAAATTGTTCTGGAGATCTGTGGTATTTCACTGAGTTGGCTGGAGTTCAGTCAATAAACTGTATTTTTGTTAACTCTGAAGAGATGAGAGGTCACAAACCAGTGCACCAACAAAAACAAGACAGAAGAAAATTATGCTTAGAATGAATTATGCAGAGAGAGAAAGGTTCTTGATGGGACCAGAAAGGAAATTGGGGAGGTATTCATTTATATTTATTTATAATCAAATTTATACCCCGCCCTCCCCACAAAGCAGGCTCAGGGCGGCTTCCAACAACAGACACAACAATACAGAATAAAAACATAAATAATACAGAATTAAAACACAGCCTTTAAAATAAACATTACAAAATATCAGAGTACTGGTGGCAGTTGAAAATCACACGAATAAAGTGCTGTCAAACAAAGTGCTTCAATGTTATTCCACGTAAAGCGTTTAGATGTTATACTGCTCATTCTTGAGGCAGCTGCTTGACGTTAACATTATGGGCCGTGCACTAGGGCAGCGGTGGCCCCTAATTGTATGCCTGGCGGAAGAGCTCCATCTTGCAGGCCCTGTGGAACTGTGAGAGGTCCCGCAGGGCCCTGAACTCCTCCGGGAGCTTGTTCCACCAGGTAGGGGCCACCACCGAAAAGGCCCCAGCCCTAGTAGCAGCTAGCCTGGCCTCCCTCGGGCCAGGGAGTGTCAGCTGATTTTGAGACCCAGACCATAGTGCTCTCTGGGGTATATATGGGGAAAGGCGGTCCCGTAGGTCTGTTGGACCCCAGCCATATAGGGCTTTAAAGGTAAGAACCAGCACTTTGAAGTGGATTCAGTATGCTATTGGCAGCCAGTGCGGTGTCCTCAGCACAGGCTGGATGTGTTCCCATCTAGGGAGACCCATCAACAGCCTGGCCATGGCGTTCTGCACTAGCTGCAGCTTTCATATCCGCAACAAAGGCAGCCCCATGTAGAGAGCGTTACAGTAGTCTAGTCTTGAGGTGACCATCGCGTGGATCACTGTAGCCAAGTCGGGATGGTCAAGGAAGAGAACCAACTGCCTAATCAGCCTCAAATGATAAAAGGCCAACTTGGCAGTGGCAGCTACCTGGGCCTCCATGATAAGGGAGGGATCCAGGAGCCTCCGAACCTCCGACACCTCCAAAACTCTGACACAGGGACCAGACAGTCCCCCCCAAAGGTCGGGAGTGGGATTCCCACCCCCAAACCATCCCGCCCCGGGTACAAGACCTCTGTCTTGGCTGGATTCAGCTTCAGCCGACTCAGTCTGAGCCACCCAGCCACAGCCTGCAAAGCACCGTCCAGATCATCTGGTCTGGAGTCCGACTAGCCGCCTAACATCAGACAGAGCTGGGTGTCATCAGCATAATGGTGACATCCCAGCCCATACCTCCGGGCAATCTGAGCAAGGGGGCGCATGTAGATGTTAAATAACATCAGGGACAGGACAGCCCCTTGAGGCACACCACATTCGAGTGGGTGCCTCCTGGACTGCTGTTCCCCTAGCGCCACCCTTTGTCCCCGATCTTGAAGAAAGGAAGCAAACCATTGCAAGACCCCTCTTTTCTTCCCTAGTACTCTGACTAAATACAGCTATAAAGGCAAGTAATTTCCCCTCTTAATGAGATTACTGGAATATGAGTTGGTGTTCCTCTGCAGGGGTCCTGGCCCACCATGCCCCCTGTGAATGCTACATAGAAAAGTTTGTCATCAAGGTTTCCTAACCTCCAAGATTTGACAGAAATAAATAGATATGCAGACCAACTACTTTTATTTTTAATAATGATAGAGGCAGTACAACATAGCACAAAACAAGATGAACAAGAGGCCATTGTGAGGAATGGGGGTGGGTGGGTCTGTGGGCACCTTCCACATTCCCATTAATTTCCCAACTATAAAATACCTATAGATGGTAAACACATATTAGGTATAAATTCAGTACACATACTTACTCCATTAAGTTCAACAAAATGGTATAAAATTTGCTTCATTACGTATCAAGGATAACTTAGATTAAAATTCCAAACATCTGTTTATTAATCTCCATATACTTAATGATTTCTATCATCATGTTTTCTCAAATAACCGTTATATGTAGATAGGCTGACATATGGTAAAAAATCTCGCATTAATTTTTTTTTTAAAAAAAACTTTAATAGATTATACTTTGTATGTGGTCATATTTCCAGATAAAACCTTCGGAATTTTTTTAAGCATTGTTCTTTGTCCACTGGCAAATTTGTTGTGATGTGGATCTTTATATGTCAACAGCAGATTATAAACACTGCCTACATTTGGACATCACAGCAAACTCATTACAAAACTTTTGTAATTCAGTAGAATCTCAGTGGAATGCTTACAGGCTAAGAAAGGAATGTTGGAGACACATTTTCTTCTTCTCTTGGGTCAAATCAGACTGTGGCTAAGATCTGAGCAGCCTCTCACACAACCCAATGCTTCTCTATGTGCCACTGGCTTTCCCCAGTTCACATCACAGTTCCTCACACTGTGTTAGAGGCTAATGCCAATTGTCTCTCAAGTTCCAGATGTGGTTTATTGGATGGTAAAGGGCTCCAGTGAAAAGGAGAGACTGAAAGACCTACTACAAAGTTACTTGTATTTCAGACAGATGATGTTCCTACACTGGAGATAGCAGTGTAACCAAACAGTAAATGTGAAAGGAAAGGAATGTTTTCTTGGGTGGAGGGACTTTTCAGATTGAAATCAGTGCTCTGTGAAAGAATTTATTCTCTAGAAGAGAAAAGAGAGAAGAGATTGGGTTTATACCCCGCCCTTCACTGCCCAAAGGCGGCTCAGAGTGGCTTACAAACTCCTTTCCCTTCCCCTCCCCACAACAGACACCCTGTGAGGTAGGTGGGGCTGAGAGAACTTCTGACAGAAACTGTCCTTGAGAGAACAGCTGTGCCAGAGCTTGTGACTGACCCAAGGTCACATCAGCAGGTGCAAGTGGAGGAGTGGGGAATCAAACCCGGTTCTCCCAGATAAGAGTCCGCGCACTTAACCACTACACCCAACTGGCTCTCTACACCAAACTGGCTCTCTAAAAGCCAGTTGGGAGGAGTGAGTACATGCCATTATTATGGCCCAACTGGGCCGGGTGGGGCCAGCCTAATGGCAGAAGGGCCAAGTGCAGCCTACTAAGCAGGCAGGCTGACTCTCACTCTTTCCCTCTGTTGGGTGGGCTGGGCTGGCTGCCTCTCCCTCTTTTCTTTGGCAGGGTAGAGCTGGATTGAATTGGGGGGTTGTTGTTTTTTTCCAGGGCAGGCCCGATCCACCCCTGATAGTATGACATTCAGCTCTTGGAAACCTGAGTGATCCAGTCTGGGTTCACATTTGGTTAGCCCTGGGAAATCCTGGAAAACAACTTTGCAATAATAATGGGAAATGACTGTAACTGTTTAGCTTACTCAGATACCACAGAAATCTCCTTTGTGTCTTTAGAGCATCATGATTGACTTTCTATTCAAAAGCATGCTTACTTGTTCATGCATCTAGTGAGCATATGGAACTACTTAAATTCTGCTGAATTGTGTCCTTTAGAATAAATTAAGCAAATCAGTGTATGTATCCACATATTTGAGTATTTTTATTGTTGTCTTTGGTTGGTACAGAATCTAGAATTCTTTTGCAAGGGCCACAGAGAGAAATGGCATAAAGAGAAGGAGTGTTAAATAAAGCCAACAGCCCTATACTGTCTGGCTCTCTTGTAGGGAAAGATGGTGCGCAGTAATAATATTTGGATGGGGAACTCATGTTCTTGGAGATTTTGGTCTCTAAATATGCTTCCATATTGAAGGAAGGCTACAAAATGCCCACTCAGATGCCTGTTCAAACTGATGTTTCTTAGGAGGAGCTTCTGGGTTTTCCTTTCTGAAGTAGTCCTGTTCACTGTATTGCCTTGTTCTGCTTTGTCTGTATACCAGGCCTGATATACAAAATGGGAGCTTTCATGGTAGTATTTTTATTCTGTGATATGCAAAAGAGGGACATGCAAATGTTCACATCACTAGTTTTCTGTACTGAGTTTAATCCTTCATGCCAGTATGTTGTCAAAGCAATTATTGTAACTGCTCCAGAAGATTTTAAGTGATTTCTCTATGTTATGGAAGAGCTTTCGCCTCCTCCATACTGTCCTCTTAAGTTCTTTACATTACATTAAGGGCATCTCCATAATTTCCAAGATGTATGTTTCATTTTAAAGGAAAAATTTAAGTTGGTATTAGTTTTTAGTAATCCTAAATACTACTTAGAAGAAAACGTACCACTAATTCAATGGAATTTGCTTCAAAGTATGCGTAGGATTGATGTGTGTGTTAGAATGAGAGGAGCACAGTTCCAGAATAGTATTTGACACTGCAAATCTGAGAGCCTCCCCCTGGCCTTGTCCAGTAATTCTGAAGATTATTCAGACTGTGAGGTTTTCCCTTTCTCTCCCTCTTCCTTTCCCCTTCTCATTTCTTAGCTCTCCAGTTCTCGTCTTTCTTATCAGCCTGCAGCCCTGGGAGTTGGATCCGCTGACCTGGGCTACCCAGTAGCCTTTGCTGGTGGCTTGAGTGCGGCACATCCCCACCAGGTATTCTTAGAGGTTTGAGGCCACTAAGTGTCTCTCTTACATAGCTACTACTGTCCCTTAAAACAGTTGCCATGCTTCTACATCCATTCCATCATACTAGCAAAGGACCTAGGGTAATCATTGTTTTTTAAAAGGAACTGACAAATACCTGAGAAAGCTAGCCTTGCACTGCTTTTTGGATTCACTATAAATTTGATTTTGGGGACAAAGGTACCATGCAGTGAAGATGCTACAGAACCCAGATTTGTTCTCACAGATTTAATTGCAGATACTCTGGCAGAGCAAGATTTTTCTGTATGTCTTAAGATATCTAATATCTGCGAAAAGGCATTACTTTGTCTATGTCATCTGCATGCCAGCTCTATATGATGAAGACTTGCAGAGACTAACGCGGCCAACTTAAACAAAGTTGTACCCTTCTAAGCTCATGGACTTAGAAGTGTGTAACTCTGCTTAGGATGGCGCTGTAGTTCCCAGTAGGCATCTCAGAATTATAGAATTTGATTTCATTTTCTTAGATACTCACCAACAGTTTGAACCTGAGCATCTTCATGGAAGAGATGAGAACACTTTGCATGATATGACTTGTAGTAGCCTGAATTATTCCCTCTAGTGACAAGAACAGCATGAATTTTAATCATATTCAGTTTAAGGGTGGTGATATTTGGATATTTCATAGTTCTAAGTCATTTATATGTCCTGATACTGGAAAAGGTATGAATTCAAATAATTTACAAGCAAGAAAATATAATCACTTTTAAGAAAATCACCTCTTAGACTGTCTTTCCCCATGCCATTGTTTCCAAAGATTACTTCTAGGATACAGTTAGAACTGAGCTACATATGATGTGTACCACAAAAGGAGCGAGTCCTCTGAAGGCTGGTGAACAGGCAAATGAGGCTGGAGTGGACTGCAGTCAGACATGGCGGGAAGGTGGAACTGCTGGCTGGCCTTCTCTATCTGTTATTTATTTCTCTTTTTCATTATTCTAGCAAGTTATTTTCTGTATTTGTCACCCTCTCCTCTCAACTTACCTCTATATTTGCCTGTAATCCTCTTCAAAAGTCCTTATCTGTTGCCAGTGTTCTTCATAGGCAGTGCCAGTCAGTTCCCCTTTGGTTAAATTAACACGTAGCCCAGCAGTCAGTTATGTATCATTAAAAGCTAAACAATCACTGTCTGGAAAGCCACAGAGTTCCTCTTAATGTAATCTTTTGTCAAAATAATAGAAAAATCTCTCATTTGGTCATTCTTTTTCACTCCAGTTGATTGTTCCAGGGAAGGAGGGTGGAGTGCCCCTGATTCCCAACCAGCCAGTTCATGGCACTCAGGCGGATCATGAGAGAATGGTTACATGCACCCCATTGGATGGGGGCCACTACTCTGCAGTTACTCCATCTAGTAGGTAGGTATTCCACCACTGCCCCTATCTTTTCATACTGTCACTAAAGGTTTTTAAAAGAAAAAAACTTACTTGGAAGTAAGTTGCTTTTTTACATTAATCAGTAATTTTGGGTGAGGAAGATGTCTGGAAGAGCTTTAAGTTTCTTCTGGGAAGTAGAGAAAATACAAATAATTTTATCTCCTTCTCTCTTATCAGATGTCTGGAAGAGCTTTAAGTTTCTTCTGGGAAGTAGAGAAAATACAAATAATTTTATCTCCTTCTTTCTTATCAGAAGTATCTGTGCAGAGGTAACTTCTGTAGGGGGGGTGTCTTTTCAGACACTTACAGTAGCTGGAACTCCACAAAGATAGAACAGGGAAACTTCCCATTTCAAATGACATATTTTAATGCACATAGTTAACTACTGAGTTTATTCATTACTTGAAATATTCCATTTAAGTCCTTATTCACATCAGACTGTGCTGAAGTGCACTAAGTTTCACATTGTGTGATGTACTATCTAGTTTTTTAATTAAAGGTTAGTTTTGTTTCAGCCCTTGCACCCACAGAAATTCTAGGCAGGGTCTAAGCCGTAGATTGCCACATTCTTACAAATAGCTACAAGAAGCTGCATGGTCCACAAAACAACTAACCTGTTACGAAGCTGCCTTACTGACACCAGGTTCTCAAAATGCATCATCACAAGCCTTCCCAAATCCTAAAAGAAAGCATGGAGACATGTTTTTATACACCACTTTTGCCTAGTTTGATAGTTAACCTCCTGGCCCTTTCTATACAAAAACCAGCAAGGGGAGGAGCAGTCTTACAGGTGTTGCCATGCAACTGCCATGTACCTTTTCTGGAGGTTCACATCATACTTTGAGGCACCATGATGTAGATGCTTCTGGTGGTGGCATCTCCACTTTCTTGCATTTCTTTGGCAATGCATACTGGACTCATTGTTGGTTATAATGAGTAGTGGTTTCAGTTGTAAGGTTCCATTTTTTCCTAAAATAACTGGTTGCCGGTACTAAAGTGTAATTGGAGCTTATGACAAGGAGGTGCCTCACTCTAGTAATACTTTCTTTCCAAAACAGCTTCTTTTAGCCCCAAGCTAGTCGTATTGACTTAGCTAGTGCTAACATCACCTTCTGAAATCTCGTTCCCAGGGAAACTGGTAGTGTTTGCAGTGTGTGTATTCCTTGGTTAAAACTCCTATTCATGTGGCTATATTGTCCCTCTCCACATTCATACCTGCATCCTGGAGTATAACCCCAAAGGGCTCTGAAGGCCTTGAAAGTGTCTACTGGCCCTTAAAGATCTTTCCTCGTCCATCATTATCTTCTGCAGTGGGTGAAAACTCCTGTTTTGTTTGACGTTCCTTCACTGACCCTTCTTCCCATTTGTGTTTCATTCATTGTTGTTTTTAATTTTTTAGTATGTGTGTATTTTTACAACATGTTTTAATTTTTCCATCCTTTGCCACTTTAGGGATCTTAAGTTGGTTGGAAAGGTGGCTTAAATAAATACATAAATAACATGGTCAGATGCCTCCCCAGAGAAAACATAAATAGAAATAATAACTAAAAATGACTGAACAAGAATTCTGATGTAATGACTGCACAAAGGAAAGAAAGTCTAGAAGAATATTCTGTGTGAACGGAGTTTTGTAGATATACCAGTGCTAGGGTGGGGCCAGAGGAATAAGATGAAGAATAAACTGGACCATCTCTGTAATCTTTCAGTGAGGACACAGAAACAGTATCTAACAGCAGTGAAGGGAAGAGTGGGTCCCCACATGATCTCTTGGAGACCATCTTTGTCAGGAAGGTGGGAGCCTTCGTCAACAAACCTATCAACCAGGTATTTGGAGCTCATTCCTCTACGGCAACTTCATGATGTACTGTTTTTCTTGACACAGGAGGCAGAACTGTGCAGTGCTGACAGCAGGCCCTGCCACTGTGTTGGTTGCAAACTGAAATACTTTATGCATCCTTTGGATTTCAGTCCTTTCTGATCTGGCCATACTTTCTGTGCTCCTACCTTTAAAGATTTACAGCAGCATGTTGCACGCTAGGTAAAAAAGCAGCAATTGACTGAGACATTAAGAATCTGTCTTTTGGAACTTTTCAGGTGACCATGGCCAGTTTGGACATTCCTTTTGCTATGTTTGCTCCCAAGAATATTGAAGTGGAAGATAATGACCCCATGGTAAGAAATGACCGGCCTTCTCAGTTCCCCATGGTAAGAAAAGACAGGCCTTCCCAGCATTGTGGCTCTAACATTTCTGACTCAACATTAATACACCTTTAAAAAATCACACATGCTTAACTTTCTGTTGCTGTCATTTGGATGTGTTGGTCTGACACCTTAATTTCTTCTATAGGTGAATCCTCCTGATTCCCCAGAATTTGAGTCTCCCCTTCAAGGCAGTCTACATTCAGTGGGCTCCAGCAGTAGCAGTGGTGGGAACGTCCACGATGATTTTGTTATGGTTGATTTTGTAAGTCTATGCAAGCCTATATGCATATACGGGTCTTTTTGGTAAAACAGAATCTAAGTCCTGAGGAAAAATTGAAAATTGATTCCTTGAACAAGCCAGGCTTTGTTGTGAAACAGCACTGGGTCCTATGAATATTTTTGTTAAACCAATGCACACATCCAAGATAGATGTTTCCAGTGGCCAAGAGAATAATGTGATACTGACCTTCTTTCTTTGCATTCACGATCCTGACACTAGAGTTCAGAACAGCAGGGTTCTGGAAGAACCTAAGTCTGTTGTAGAGTTATAGGACTGAAGCCCAAATGTTATCTGGTCCTGCTTCAAATGTATTATGTGCAGACTGATCACCACAGATTACCCTGAAGCAAAAGTGGTATCTAATGAGGCATTCTACAGTAGAGATGCCCACATGGTTCATGTGACAGGTTTTGACAGGAAAATAAAAATAAAGTGAGTGTTCAGCTTTTTGCAGTGCACTGTTTCACTACCAGATGAAACAATTACATGTATTTTATCAGTGGTCTCTTGCTAACTATGACAGCAAAAAGAAGTCTGCTGTGTAGTGCTCACTGACATCTGTATCTCCCTCATTTTAGAAACCAGCATTTTCTAAAGATGACATTCTTCCAATGGACCTGGGGACATTTTACCGTGAATTTCAGAATCCACCTCAACTTAGCAGCCTCTCAATTGACATTGGAGCTCAATCCATGGCAGAAGATCTGGTATGGAAAATTTGATTTTGGTTTGCAAGGGACATTGTTTCCCACCATGTTCTCTTCAGTGCTTACCTACTTGAACAGCTTTATAAGATAGGAGAGGAATTATACGAATAGGTGATTTGCAAGTATGTTAAGACAACTACTGTAGCACAGTGAAGAGGTGTGAACCAGGAAGTACTCAGTTCAGATCTCACTTGTAAGTAGATTATATAAGTAGCTAGCAATGGGCAAATCATTATCTCTCAGCCTCCCCCCATACCCCAATTTGGGCATAATAATATTGACCTACATTATAGAATTACAGTAGGGATTTCTGAAGCTCATTAGAGTATTTGAAGGGCTATATAAATTCTAACTACTATTACAGTTCTTGTGGTAGATGTCTGTATGCCTCAGACCCATCCTTTGGAATAAGACAAAACCAGGCCTAGTATAGGATAGCACTTTTGATGGATGCCTACAGCAACTACAAAGGGTTTTTTTTGTGGGCTGTCAGTTTGTGAAGTATATCCTTTTGCTGCATGATGAATCTAAGGCACCATTATAATCTCAAGGTTCCTCATCATCCTAAAGTGGTGTAATCTTTACTGAGATGTCAGGTTAGAATTTGCACTTGCTTTACAGGGAAAAGATTATGTTAACCCCTTTTGATTTTGAATGCAAATTCCTTGAGAACAGGGACCAAAACTCTGGGTGTCATCATGTACACTGATGGCACTCTATAAATAATAACTTTGTATAAAAATTCCTAAGTCCCTTCTTTGGCACTTCTTTCTTGAAATGGAGCACACATTGACATTGGTAGTGATTCAGGTTAGATGCCCATCTATTCCACTCTCCCATTGTCACTCCTTTATAATCATGTAACTTTTGTGCTTTTAATCAAGACAAAAATGCCTTAGTGCTGAGTGCAAGTAGGAAGTGGAATTAGTTGCAGCTTGTTGAACAAGGACAGAGTGACCTGATAAGTAAAACACTTGAGTGGAAACATCTGCTGTCTCATATCCACCTATACTATGTACTATGAAAACCTAGGTTCACATTAGGTAAAGTCACAGTTCTTTGTACTTTTGGGGGGTATTTTTTTTGTAATTTTTAAAAATATGTCCATGTGTTGTGTGTGTGTACCTGAAAGTTATGGCGATCTCTGGTGACTGACCCCTACTGGAAGCCTGGAGAATATTCAGAGAGGTGGCTGAATAAAGCCTCTCCCTGCCTCCCGCCTCTGGTATTTCAAGGAGGTCTCCCATCCAAGTACA
This sequence comes from Gekko gecko, assembly GCA_029375565.1. NCBI lineage: Eukaryota > Metazoa > Chordata > Lepidosauria > Squamata > Gekkonidae > Gekko > Gekko gecko. The sequence goes on from JAPDNY010000003.1 coordinate 156,208,832, forward strand.
TGCCAGAGTCAACCCTGCTTAGCTTCCAAGATATGGCAAGATTGGGCTTGCCTGGGCTATTCTGGTCAGGGTACTTCTTTATTGTACTTGCATCATTTTTTGTAACAGTTTGCTGCACTACATTCGGCTGACTGAGAGTTGTACATTTAGGTGATAAGAGACCCTTCCTGATGTGCATCTCCTTCATGCAAAAATGGCCTTGCATGTTCTGAGTATGTGGATCATGAAAAGACTGAGACAGATCAGGCAGTTGGCCCCATATTTCACCCCTCGGGATCTGGCTACAGTGACCCACTTCCAGATTGGACTACTGTAATTCTCTCTATATGGGGCTGTCCTTGATTCTAGCTTGGAAGCTTTAGCTGGTGCAGAATGCAGCAGCACAGGTGTTGACTTCATCATCTGTGCAGACGCGGATCCACCCAGTGCTGCACAAACTGCACTGGCTGCCTATTGAGTACTGGATCTATTTCAAGGTGTTGGTGCTTACCTCTAAAGCCCTATACGGCCAGGGGCCTGCATATCTGCGAGACCTCCTCTTCCTCTATGAGCCTCAAAGGGCTTTACAATCTGCCAACCAACATCTTCTGTTGGTCCCCAGCCCCGGGGATGTCCACCTTGCCTCGACTGGCCCCTACCTGGTGGAATGAACTCCCATATGAGATCAGGGCCCTGTGGGACCTTTTACAGTTCTACAGGGCCTGCAAGATTGAGCTCTTTCACCAGACTTTTAGTTAAGGCAGGAGGCATCCCTCCTCTCTACTGGGCCTGTATTATCTAAGGACCCAAACTCGAAATAGATTGCATCTGTGAGGCTTTAACTATGATTTGTATCAGGAATGTTGCTGTATTTTATTGGGGGGGGCTAATTGTTTGTATATTGGTTATTGTATTTGATGGAGCACACCCTGAGCCTGCTATGTGGGGAGGGCACAATAAAAATCCAATTAAATAAATAAAATAAACTGCTGCCAATCAAAGCAGTCAGCCAAAACAGGAGAGCCCTCAACATTGCTGGGCACAATAGGAGCAGGGTTAATTTTGACAGTTGTAATAATCTAGATTGGGAAGTGGAATAGGATCGTATAGCCTAATCCTGTCAAATCTCGGAAGCTAAACAGGATCAGTACTTGGATGGGAGACCACCAATGAACATTTTGCAGAGAAATTGCATGTGCAATTACATGATTTGGTAAGAGAAGCTCTTTGTTTAATCAGTCCATGATTTCAGATTTATCTTCAAGTCAGGTTGTTTGTACCTGCTTAGAATTTTTCTGTCTCTTCACAGGACTCACTGCCGGAGAAACTGGCTGTCCATGAGAAAAATGTCAAAGAGTTTGATGCCTTTGTAGAGACTTTACAGTAAAGCTGCTCCTCTACTACAACAGCAGTGAACTTCCTCTTAGACACCCTGGAAGAGGAAGCCTATAAATTCCGCCTTCTTTAGTGTCTTGTTCCTCTCCCCCACCCATTCATTTAGTAAGCACGGATTGCTTTCCTAAGTCAGATGCAGATACGATTCCAAGTGACTTGGCATTGAAATGAGCATAGCTCCTGTTCCTCCCAGTTTGGGGTTCATGCCTAATACAGAGTATTAGGAAACAAGAAGATCAAGCCCTTTTCTCCTTCTCTCATCGGTGTTGAGAGAGACTGCAGTGCCTCTTCCTCCATTGACAGGGTTCTAGTATTGGTTTTCACAGAGCCACATTCAGTAAAACAAAGCAAAAAAGAACACTGAATGTCACAGTCCCATGAGCCTTGGAAGACTGCCTGGCATGAGGGCAAATACCAGTCGTGCAGAATTGATCTGGTTCCTGTGAGTGCAGCCAAGGCGTAGGAGCAAGGGGCCACTGTGTACTTCTAGCGCCCTAAGCAAGGCAAGCATACTGTTGCAGATCAGTGTTTGGAAGGAGGAAGTGAGTGGGGCCATTTTTCCTGCCTGATGTTCAAATAGGAATTAATCCATAAAAGCTCAAAGAGGTGCTTTCCACATCTCACCTACCAACACAACCCAAATAAAGCCACAGACAGAATCTGGGATTTGAGGAAGATTCATTCATAGGCTCTGCTTAGAGTCAACAGTTGTAAATATGAATTAGGAATCCTAATTCTCTAGGGTTATTTAATTAGGGGTCTGTCTAAAGTTCCTTCCTTTCCCTACCTTAAAGTTTGCTGCTCTATCATAAAATAAATGAGAAATATTTATTACTGTAAAGGAAACCTATATTTAAAGAAAAATTGTATGTGATGTTTTCACTTTGTTATATAGCCATACAGGCTGTTGTATCCTTTTGTCACTTCAAAACTGGTGTATCAAACAACCCTACTCCACAGTAAAAGCACCCACCATGGGTTATAACCATCATTGTTTATCTTTGGGACAAGCATGGGTATTGTGGCAGTGATCCCTCCAGGGTCTTTGGTTTGGATCCAGTGGCAAATTTCTGCCAGTGGCAGACAGGGAGGCTATTTTTCAACCTCCCCTGCCTGTGGCAGTCCTCTGGCTCCCCTCTCATGCTATAGACGGTCATCTCCTGTCCCCCAGGAGCAGCGTTTTGGCAGCCACGTTGAGGTGAGAAGCAAAGGGACTCTTGCTGCTTCTGTCATAAGAGATTTTGGGTGGGATCCAGCTGGTTAATTCAGCTCTGTCCTTTGGGGACCTATGAGTGACAAAAAATAATATACAAATGCTGGTGCAGAGGAGTTGCAGGCAGTTTCTAAAAAGCTGGTTTCTGGCATGCTTGTAAAATAAGCTTGCTATGACCTATAGTTAGCTAGAAAAGTATCTTGTTCTCAGAAGCACATTTTTATGAGATCTGTGGCACTCTTTTGGATTGGCAAGTTCTTGTTTAGCTAAAAGTTTTATTTTTGTAATAGGCTTGCTGTTAAGCAATATGATTGGCTGGCATTGTTGAATGTTTATCTGCCTGCTCTGTATCCTTCACCAAGCATAGGGAAGGGAAGAGGTGTGACTCTAAGCCTGTGCTCAGGGATAAGTTGGACTCTGGGCACAACCTTCTTCCCTTTCCTTGTCTAAAGCTATCACACTTCTTTCAGTTCTTCCCTACAATTGCCTACAAGCACAGACAGTCTTTCATATGACGGTGTACATCATTAGTCTTGAAGGACCATTGCAGCTTCCTGATAGAATAGCGGGATGCTAATTTCTCCCACTACACCATGGCCCCATTCATCAAGATTAAAAAGGGTTTGTGGTTGGTTTGTTTTTTGAGACAGAGTGGGGCATTATCTTCCTGTGTAGCTCTGGAGCATTCTGCTTCCTGCTGCTACACAGAAATGAGATAAGACTTGATTTTACTCGTCTTTTAGCATGGTGATGTTTTGTATTACCAGTTCTCAGACAGAGGGACACTTCAGGCTTATCTAAATAGAATCTAGTGGTACTTCAAATTACATTCAAAGCAGCTAACGGTATTACTTTTACATGGAACCAAAAGTAGCCATCTTTAATACCTCACCATCAAATCCATTTCCAGACCTAAGTAGCTGTCATTACTAAATGTGATACCAACACTGCCCTAAAAGCCTTCCAGTGAATCTGCCAGAGAGAAATGCCACAACCCTAACCTACATCTGCATGCATCTAGAGCCTTGCTCCCCAAGCACATGCCAAATGTTGGTTTAGAGCTCACCATCATCTAAGGAAAGCTGCATAGCATTGACAGCAGTGCCTGTTCAGGTAAATGACTACATGGAATGTCATGATGGCTACCAGGTAAGCTAGTTACTGGCATATGGCCTGTGAGGATCAAGTGAAGGTTGTATCTTGAGCTGCCAAACTAGGTTGCTACATATGTTATTTTGTATACCTTCTTACTGGTGTTTCTTTCAACAAAACAGCATTGCCTCCATAGTTCTTCCTTATAGTTACATCAAAATACTGCTCACCCAGACGGCATTCTGACTGTCCACGTTGAAAACTGCTGAAACTCTCAGAGCAGAACTACCCCCAGCTACAAGTAGTAGCATTTATTTCCAACAGAAACAAATTTAACTGTGCACACAGAACATGCAGAGTATTGTGTTCTATGTGGTTTTCTGAATACTGGTACCTTGCATGTTGTAAGAGTAAGTTACTTTTGTGTTCTCCCTAGTTAATGCATTAGTTTTGCAGCCTAGATCAGGCCTATTGTAGGAGGAATCCAGCTACTGTTTGGTACATAAACCTATCAATGAGTTTTATGTAGCTGGTAACTTAAAAATGCTTTGGTGGAAGGGGAAAGGGTCTTAATTACATCTTTGCAAATGACTTCCAGAGTACATCAACATGTATTCATATGACTTCCAATAAAATTTTATGTACGTTACTCTTGTCAGCTAGTGCACTTGCATTCACCTTTGTAACATGTCTTTCCTATGGAAACATTTTGATGTGACAAGACCCTTTTTTCTGTAAGAAATTTTTTGAATAGCACCTCTTCAGTGTCCTGAGTGCCGAAATTATAATGAAAGGTTGATAAATGCATGTTTCAGAACAAATATGCCCAGCTTTAAAAGACATGTACATGAGATGGAACTTACGAAAAGCCCTGCTGGATCATACCAGTGGTCCATCTAGTCCAGCATCCTGTCTCACACAGCTAGTTCCTCTGGATGGTCAACAACATAGAGGCCAAGACCTTCTCCGGATGTTGCCTTCTGACTCTGTGATTCAGAGGGAATCCAATGAAGCTGATGGGCAGTAAGTTCAGGACAGACAAAAGGAAATACTACTTTACACAGAGTGTGATTAAAAAGCAGAATTTGCTGCCAGGGGATGGAGTGGTGGACACAGGAATAAACATTCAAGTAGAATGTCTATCAATGGCTACTAGCCATGGTGACTGGGGGGAACAGAGTTGCCATAAGTCGGCTGTGACTTTATAGCATGCTCTCACACACACAAGAACCTCATTAATTTCAACTGGACTTAAGTATGACTGACTTGCTTTGAATCATAGTAACTCTTTACAGTCCCCAAGAATACCACGAATTAATGTTGATTAGAACAGCTCTGAAGCCTGTGGAACAAGATCAACACCAATTGAGTCTTGTCTCGTTTCAGAACCTTCTCACTTTTCTTGGTTACTTTTATTACTTGGTAAATATCATTATCATTCCTTGCTGAGAGGCCTACTTCACTGGTCTTTAGTTTGTGGAACATGACCTACAACCAGGGCTTAGTTTAACCTCAGACAGAGTGTATCAACAGTGCTACAAACTTTTAAGATTTTGTTTTCTAAAGATGACATGGCAATTAAAAGTAGGGCCTGTGTTGTACACTCGGGTCAATGGAAAGTCCTATGTCTACAAGACCAGACTATTCAATATATCCACTGACTATCTGGAAAATGTCACACATCTTTTATACTTCTTAGCATCTTGCTCACAGATTAAATGTACATTATAAGTTGCACATGGTTAACGCCTACTTAGTATCACTAAAATGTCTACAGAAGTGGTCTACTCTGGTTCAAACATTCTCATAGAAACATATTCCCAAGGATCCTACCTATGAGCTCTGGCTTACATTCAGGGAGGTATAGCCTATGGTTGAAAGTCCAATGCATAAGTACTTTTAAAAACTTAAGTCTATAAAACCTTTGATCATTAGCACTGCTAATTATATACATATCCAGTATGCTTACCTATGAGGCTAGATCTGCCATGGGATGGAACTGGAGCAAGCTTACAGATCATTCATGAAACACAGCTAGGTTGAACATGTAAGCTACATCTCAGTTCCAATTTTTGTGGGGCCCCCCACTCCTCTTTGCTATGTTGGCCATACACACAGCCAGTATTGTCTTCTGTTCTTCCAAGCACCCCACTTACCCAAGTACAGGAGGGCACTGCAAAGGAGCATCTCATTTTGTACTGAATTCTCCCACTGTGAGAAGAGGGAATCTTTAGGTTTGAACAGAACCTCCCCAGGCAGCTTGTTGTGGTTATATTGATGGAGGAGGCTCAACTTCCGCCGGAAAGGATTAGCTTTGTGTTCTGCTTACTTGTCCACCAGTACTTCTGTGTGTAATCTGGTGCTGCCTGCAGTAACCAGTACCTTGGGATTGGTTACAAAACAACAAATTGGACAGATACACCAAGATCTCGTATTGGCTTTGGGTTTTTATTGAAGTACAAAATGTGCAAACTGTGAAATACAAGATTGGTACAATTTAGAAGGAAATAAACATGGTTGTGAATTAATGTCACAGTAAAAACCCCAGCCCTGTACCCAATAAACATCAATCATGAGAATGTAGAATGCAGAGGATAACAACAAAAAGCAAAGCTGTAAACTGCGCATAGTGGCCCCAGTACTACGGCACGTAATCAGGTCATTTGGCCATCAATTCCTCTGCTAACCAGCAAGGAGACAGTTACTGTAAGGCATCCAATTGGCCTCAGCTGTTCCACTCAAGAACTCTGTTCCCAAGACATACACAAGACTGACTGCGAGAGCTGAGGGCACAGAATGTGTTCTTGGGGACCACAACACAAAGGCTTTAGCAGCCAAGCAAAAGAGAGACAGAGTGCTCCACCCTCAGAAGCACTGGAGCCATTAACAAACATGAAAACCAAGCAGCAAAGGAGGCCGGGGTAGATGTATCACTGGAAGATCACAGGAGAACAGAGGATGCTGTATGTAGCCATGGCCACCTGACCAGCTATCAGCCTATTACAACAACAGAAGGGGGGAAGAGCGCAACTGGCCCAATGAGATGTTGATCCTCCAGCAATTCCAGTGGCCTGCTTGGATGCCTACCACCCTGATCCAGACAGCACACACTGAAGCATTCAAAACATGGAGGAAGATGCAGTTCAGAGCTAACTGGCAAAAACCCAGACCTTTGCTAAGGGTGCATCCAGGTTTAGCACACAGCACTGCAGAACAGTCACAGTGGAAACAGATTTGGAAAAGGCAGAAATGAGAAATAGGTTAGGCAAAGAAGCCATCACTACCATGCACATGTTTCAGGCTTCCTGGCAACTATAGTTCAGCAGGGAAAGAAACCGAGCTATTTACACAGGCTTACTTCCAGGGTTTTGTGACTGCACTTTCATTGTGTGCAGCACCCAATACAGAAGTCTGCAATATAGGAGAATAAAAATAGGAGAGAGAGAAAATCACCCTTTTTAAGAATTTGAAATGTGAAGAAATTTTACCAATGCTTACCCAAAACATTCTGTCTTCCTGCTTGAAGGTTATTTTCAAGCTGCACCAGGCTTGCTGTGCATCCCAAGAGCCAGACAGTAGTGAACATACCTGGAACCCTCCTTAGCCCTCGTGCCTGGACTGCATGTCTCCATGAGAACCATCAGCCTTGCTTTCCCCCCTGGGTATTCTGAAGTAGGGCAAGCTACCCAACAGCCCTCTAGCTTGGAACAGGACCAGAGGTCCCAGCCCAGATTCACCAAGCTATGCCCTGAAAGGCAGCAATTGTGAGCTGGGCAGCCCAGCCAGCAACTAAAAAGCAAAGCCACAAGCCCAGTGTAAGAACAGTTTGACCAAACAAGCCACTAGCCTATTTAATCACGCTAAGCTGTATTCTGAACAAGAAACACTTGCTCCTGGCAAATCCATACCATCATCATTTAGGATTCTTGGCAAAAGCTCCTTATGTCTCAACTGAACAGAAAATCAGAATCCCTACCAAGAGCAGAATGAGCTCTTCTAGGTTTCAACCCCCTTTCTATAAGAATTACTGTTTTCTTCACAAGAATTGATCCTGTGTCTTGTGCAGGATAAGCAAGCCCATCGTGACTGTATCTTGCTATTCAAGGTATATTCATCATTGCCAAAATTCCCTTTTAAAATCATTCTCCCCAATGCCAAAGCAACAGTTGCAGCCAGTAGTGGAGCTGTGGAATGTTGCAATCTTAGTGCCCTTGACAGTGCTCACTGGTAATTGGTCACAAAATGTCTTCCTGCTCAAACCATTCTGAGACAGGAGTACACCAGTTCTAGGTTAGTATGCAGTGCTTTTAACATTTTCCCACTCTCCTGTGAACTCCAAATCTGCTATTTTACAAGGTCAGTTTATGGGATAGATGCAGACAAAACAGCCATAAAACAGCTGAAAGTGAGACACCGTGAATATGTACCTTTAATCTTAATAAAAAGCAGAAGCTGCCACAGGTCCAAGTAGGAAATGGCTATTCTATAAAAACCAGATTGGCTTGAGACATCTGTGCCTAGGGCAAGTTAAGACTGGCTAAACTTCCTGATCTAAAGAAAGAACGGTTTACATATGCAAAGAACCGTCTCGACTATACAGCAGGATCACACCACTTCTTGCAGGTTGGAGAAAGGCCTGGCAATGCTGCTTCTCCAAATGCTAAGGAAACAAAGGGTACACCAGATCCACTCAAGCAATGTTAGAGGATCAAGGCTGACAACTTTACTTGAATTGGGAAAGCTCAACTTCCCCCAACTTTGGCACAAGGCAGCCCAGCATACAGGGCAAAAAGGTTCCTGCAGGATGTCTGACTTCAATTACCAGCCCTTTGCTGGCAGACAGTCTGACCCCAGTGGGTAGGCCATCAGTAAATAGGGTGCCTGTGCTTCACAAGAACGGCAGTGTTTAATTTGGACTATGGCAGTTTGGGGAGCCAATACCACCAGGGTACATATCCCTTGCATGATCTCCACTGATTCACTGGTCAGAAAACACACAGACACCCAATTAAGAGAATAGGCTTATTTGCAAGGGTTTGGAGAGAAACAGGAACAGCCTCTGATGAAGGGCATGGCAAAAGAGAAAAAAACTTCACAATATTGGAAGGTGGCAACCAAACCGAGGGAAACTTCCTAGCAACACTTGCAGTGAGAGCTACAGCTCCATGAAAAGGACAAACTGCTCTCTGCATGAGTAAGGTGACTGGGTACTCCCAGCTCAATGCAGTCTTCTCTAGCAAGGTGCCACAGTCTAAGTATACCCTGTGACTAGGATTCAGTTCTTCTGTCAAAGTTGAGGACACAGGTTGTGCTCAGCAGCCTTTCAAAAAAGGGGCTGCCCAGAATTGCAAGACTGGCCTAATTTGGGTAACCTGGAGAACCAACTGTGGGCAGAGAACAGGAATTGAAATGGATTCCTCCTTGTCAGGCACACTGCAGGAACATGCATTAGACCCAATCAATCATAGAAGGACTGAAGAAATGGTTCTGCTGGGGTCCTCTGAGACTCATTTGAGGAGAGCAACTCAGGAAAGAAAGAGAAAGGAAACAGTAGCGTTTAAGAGCATCCTGGTTGCTTACGTCCCTGATCCAGCCATAGCAGGGCTCCTTTTCCCATGGATGGGGAGGCCAGCTTCCCACCCCACTCGATCATCTCTCACAGCACACATATTTCCTTGACGGTACCATCTCCACAGCTGCCTTTCACCCGGCTCATTATCTGGAGCTTCCCGCAGATTTGGCCACAGCTCCAAGACAAGGTAGAATAGGAAAGGGGGAGGGACAGAGAAGAAGGTGGTCACAGTAGACACATGGTGTGCTAGAACAGATAGGTTGTGGGTCAAGCCTCCACATTTTCGAAAAGCTCCTTCTGGTTGTCCAGTAGAAACTTGGTGAAGGTGTTGATAGGATTGATGGCTTTGAGGGTGATAGCTGCATCTTTGGCCCAGAGCAGGTTTGGGCCAAAAACCACGGCCAGATTAGCGTTGGTCATCTTGTTGATGTCACTGTGAGCAGAGACCTGCATGGGTGGCAATGGAGGTGGGGTGGGGAGAAAGAAACTCCATTTCAACAATAGAACAGTATCTCTTTGATTCTGTTGTTCCTGACTTGATCCCCCATGACTTACTGATCTCTATGTTTCACTGCCAAGGAACTCTCACGTCACAAAAAGATATTCTAGACAAGGTTCACAGGAGGACTTGTGGATGAGAAATTGAAACATGGCAAGAAGAAATCTTATACTTTCATAAGATGGAAAACCTGGTTTTCAACATATCCTCTTCCTACTGGAAATTAGCTATCAATTGTTTGTCTTTCATTTAGACTCAAAGCAATGCAAATCATTGGCAACCATGGCCTCCTGGCTGTCATGCTCATTTTTCTCAGTGCAGGAGAACATCCAGAAGCACGAAAAGGAAAGAAAAGTCTCCAGCCTCACAAAAAGTGTCAAGGCCTCCCTTGAGAAAAGGAGGCAGTTCCCTCACCTTTTCCTCATTTGGTTCCAAATCCCCACGTGAGGTGCTAGTGAGCCTTTCTACTGTCTTTACTCACTTTTATGCTACTGTTTACTTTTGATTCGATCCTGCTTTCATTTGTACTTTGCACAGTAATGTAATGAGTCTTTATCCTTGGATTTTGGGTTTTATTTATTTGAAAAGCATATCCTGCTTAAGGCAGCTTACAACAAAATAAGTAGAACAGTGATAAGATATCATACAGTAAAACAAAAACCACAATGAACTTTAAAACACACTAAAAGCACCTGGAAACGATGCTGCTCTACATTTTTTTTCTGAACACTTGTAGAAAACACCGTACTGTCCCTGGCAGCCCATGCCACAAAGTGATGCAACCAAAGGATCTAGTGCAGGACAACTGTAAATCCATAGGCAAAGGAATGACAAGGAGGAGTTAGCTTAAGGAGCGTAACTAGTGCATGGAGTTATATGGGAAGAGAATGTCCTCCAGATCACAAAGGACTTAAATTGAATTCAGAAACAAGCATGTAGCAGTTTAAAAACAGGTGAAATATGCTCATGTAGACTGGTCCCTGAAAGCAATTAAGCTGCTGTGTTCTGTACACCTTGAGCATATGACATTATTCCAGACAACCACAGAGTCCCCAGAGTACAGGCCAGCATGGCCAGGCTGGCCAAGTCGAATGAGCACTGGTGTGAAGCAGGGGTTAGAATGCTGGACTAGGATCTGGGACACCTGGGCTCTACTCCCCGCTCTTCTGTGGAAACCCGGCTGGGTGACTTTGGACCAGTCACTGTTTCTCTCAGCCAAGCTTACTTCACATGGTTGTAGTGAGTACAAAATGGAAGAAAGAGGACGATATATGCTGCTTCTGAGACAAGCAGGATACAGATAAAATAAGACAAATCAGATTTAACTGATAAAAGGCACTTTTGGTCACAAAACCAATCTCTTTCTCAAAAACAGCTGAACAGCTGGGTCCATAAGGATCTTCACCTGGTCTTCCAAAGTCAGCTTCACAACATCTGAAATAGACAAATCTGTATCCCACATGCAGAGTCATTCCTCTCATTCTTTCAAAAGTGTGACTGGGAGAATACTTGGAAATGCTAATATGCAAGTTAATTACCTTGGCTGGTGTTCTACTTTCCAGGCCACTGTGATTTGTCAACCCAGGAGCTATCATTTACCTAACACCTGAAAAGCCGACAGCATCTTTGTTTCTTCTTCTTCTTGGTAATCGTCACCGTGTCTCATAGCAACAAACTCCATGGATTAATTATGAAGAGATGATTAAAAGGTCTCACCTGCCCAAGAAAGGTCATCAGTGAACACAGGACTTGGTAGTTTTCCTCTGGGAGAGTTTGGAGTGTTTTGCGAACAACATCCACACGCTTCTCTTCCTCCACATCTGAAAGAGAAACAAGTAGGGTCTGTGAATCAGCCAACAAGAATGGAGAAAGTGGCTTACTGAGAAAAACTCTCCAACCCCCCAGTACAACCCAACAGGCAGCAGAGGCTCCACCAAATAGCCTGGAGGGTGGGGAGTAACATATGAATGGAGCAAAATTGCAAAAGATTCCTGCTGCAGAGGCCAGGAGTCTCTTAGCAGCTACTCACTGTAGAAATTGACAACATCACCGTAGAGACCAAAGGTAAGGAGTGGCTCAGGGAGGTCCCGCAAGAAAGTCTTGAGAATCACAGCTGGGAGGTGCACATCCTCATATTGCAAGAAATCCACAGGCAGTCCTGAGTTAAGAGAGCAGAAACATATTCAAAGCTACCACCTAAGCACAAACTTCCAGTGGAAGGGCTGGCCTTTCTCTACCACATCAAGTATGGAAAAACACACATTATGACAAAAGAAGCAATGGCTCTGCCACCAATCTCAAAATAGTGGCACTCTCATCATCTTTTAAACCAGTAGTGATAAAGATCATTTGAAGACGGACATGAGCAATGTTGGGAAATAGAGGAAAGTTTTCTAACCAATGGAAGAGAGAATGCATGCTACTACTATGCATGTGCGACCAAATTCCTGTGGAAGTCCAAGCCAATTCCTTTACCCTGTGATGATCTATACTGGAACAAGTTTATGTCAAAAAGGGTATGAACTGATTAGATCTCTCTAGCCAAGATTCAACGACACGTTCAAAGACAAGTCATTATGTGATATGCAGATGTTCTGTGTGTCAAGGGGATATTAACTACCTAGACAAAAAAAGAAAAACAGAAGGAAGAAGGGGGGAAAGGAGGCACTCACCCATGTTGTATTTTTGCTGAACTTCTCTGACAGTCTGTGTGTTCGCTGAACGCCGGAAAATCCCCTCTGTGGTGAGAGCTGGGAACACAGAGAAAGTAGACCCATCACTGGATAAGCAAACAAGGAACATTATGTTGCCCTTTTCAAATACAGTGACCCCCTTCAAGCAAGTACATCTAAGGGCAGTGAAGAAGAAGGAATGTGAACTTCTATCACTGATCAAGGAAGCCATGTGCAGAGATACTTATATATGGACAGCTATGGCATTTCTGGAATGCAAATAATAGTTTGCCTTCCTGTGGTTATATCAGCATTTTGCTTTAACTTTTTAAGAGTCCAATTCAAACTGGAATGAAGAGAGACAAAATGTAAGAACAAACAACAAGTTTGTGCAGGACTGAGCTATTACTTTTTTAAGAAGGATGAGCTCACACAAGACACAAGGTTGCTTTAGGGGGACTGGAGGTAGATCAGGGATTATCCTACAAACTCACCATGCTCCTGTAGATACCCAATAGTCTCCCTGACCACCAGAGGAATGGGGTTCTGGTCTGAGCTCTTCTCCTTTAAGCTATTGGAAAAACAAGAAACTTAGACCCTTCTTTTCCTTCTCTCCAGATCATTCAATTTAAAGGTGTACAAAGAAGAGCTTCAGACAATGGGCAGCAGGACTCTGAAAGCTACAAGAACTTTTGCATCTGAGAAACAAAGAAGAATTCTAAAGGCCTTTTGAGCCTTATCAGCATACATCCAGATTAGATCTTGGCAGCTCAGTCTGACAGAAAAAAGGCAGGCACAACATGGGAATGGATTAAAAAGACGTTGTTTTTGGCAGAAATGGACAAATTAACAAGAAAATTAAACAACGAAGAAGATGAAACTTTTTTTGAAGACTGGAAAGACTTTCAAAAATACTTGTTGAAAAATTGGGACATTAAACGTGGTTTGATTTGCTTTGATAGTTATTAAGAGGAAAATGAAATAGAATTAGATTTTTGAATTGTTACCGTTTGTAAGAGAAAATAAGTTTAGAAATAACTGTAACAGAATAAGAGAGATATTAATGGGGTTGGAGCAGTGCGGGAAGCCTTGTTTGGGGGGGGAGAAGGGAAATTAGAAAAATGGATATGTAGGTTGGTTGAAAATGTATGAACATGTGATATATCCAATAATAAACTGTATTTACCAAAAAAAGAAAAAAGGCAGGCACAGTTACAAATCCTAGATATTGACAGCACTATATAAGTACAGGTGATGAATGCACTGAGCCCACCAATCAGTGACAAGGATACTCACTGCTGGAGAGAGATTCCAAACTGCTGGTTTGGCAGGGGAGGGCGAGGCGGGGTTGTCTTCTGAGGCACCTGGGAGGGCTTTTGCAGTGATCTCAGATACTCATCATACCTGCAGTGAGAGAAACTCATAGGTGCATATGGCATCACCCTGCCCCACACCAAGTGTGCCAAGCAGGAACCCACTGTTCAGCTCCCATGGGAACAGAAGCGCCAAAGTTCCTGGCAAGTCCTCACACATTTCTCAAACTCCCTACAATAATTCACTGATGTATCTACTGAGGAAGCAAAGAGGCATCTGTGGAGTGATAATGCAAGAAGGTATGTATGCTCTCTGAAAAGAGCAGAAAGAAACTGGAATAAGGACATAAGCAGTGTAAATGCGCAAGACTAGTCCAATGGGATGACAGACTATCCCAGACAGCCATTATTCTCCGAATCAGCAATTTGAAAACTAATGAGTTGCAAAAGGAATGACACGGACAGATAAAATACCTGGAAGACAGCATCCATAAAGGCAATAAAAAGGGGAAGCAGAATACGATTAAGGGGAAATTGGCTCCCGGGACCATTCCCTGTCCCCAGCTCCCCCTTCCACTCAGCCCCCTCCTTCGGTGAAGTCTCCTCTCAGGCTCTCACTTTAGCACCTGGCTTGGGATCCCCAGCTGCTCCAGCTTCACATGCTCCTCCAGATCACTCAAGTAGTTTGCATAGAAAATCTTCCGCCCAAACTTAAAGCTGTAAGACAGAGATGACGAAGAGATACACAAGAAGTCAGGGTAAAGGGCATCACTAGCGCTGAGTGAATTTAGGGCTGCAACGGCCCATGTGGAATGAACGGGCAACACCGGTGCTGAAAAGAGGAAGGAACCACATGGGCGGTAGCATGTCCTGTGGCACAAAGGTAAGGATATGCACAGTGATAGAAACCTTAGGCATGGCAATGGGCTGAGCCACTGCTTCATAAACACAGAATAGCAGCACTATCCACTCCTAACAGATTCATGCTCTTTATTCCCTCTCCCACGTCCCCTTTCAGAGTACAGGCAAGGTTTGTAGCAAGCCTGTGCTACCAGCCATCTAAAGACAGATGCTTTCATTCTCTGATGAGCGGTCTAATAGAAGGCTCAGCAGAAACTGGGAAGTTGTAATTACTGTCCCTCACAAGTTCTACAAGCTGACCAGGAGAAAGGATAAATTAAAATAATGACAAACAAAAAATGGGGGGGGGGGTGTTACTGGGCTATCAGCTGCCAGGCTAATCTGAACACACACATGAAGCTGCCTTATCCTGAATCAGACCATCAGTCCCTCAAGGTCAGTGTGGTCTACTTAGACGTGCAGCAGCTCTCCAGGGTCTCTCATAACATCTGTTGCCTGGTCCTTTTAACTGGAGATGCTGGGGACTGAACTTGGGACCTTCTGCATGCCAAACAGAGGCTCTTCCACTTAGCCATACCCCTCTAGGACAATTTCAGTTAGTGGTGTCACCAGTGTTACCTGGTCTCTGTCTATGTGTTTTTATTAAACTATTTTATACTTTTAAAAATGTTTTTAATTGTTCAACTCTTTTAATGTTTTTATATTTAAAATATATTTCATGTTATAATGTTTAAATAAAATAAATAAATAATAATGCCAGCACTGGGTACTTAGTAGAGGCAGATGAAAGAACATGGCACCCTCTTCCCCACTGCTTCCAAAAACTCCATAATGCAAGACAAAGAACATGTCAAAAGCATGAAGTCTGAATGGACCATGGAGGGGATCTTGCAAACAATGACAGGGAAGAAGGGACATCAGGGTGCAACACTGTATAAAAAGTGGACTGAAGTGTATGCAACCTTGCAGAACAAATCCCACCATACTGGATACCTACTCTAGGCTTCTGAAGTGTTTGTAGACATTAATATTTTCCCTCAACAACAACTGAAGAAGCTTCCTTTTAAAACAAAAGATATAGACTCAGTGGTGTTTACAACAAAAGTCAGTGACTTCTTGGCTCTTACAGAAGCCTGTCCTTCCCACACCCCAGCATCTATATGTGCCCCCTTGCTCAGCTGGTGCAGGGTTTCGGGCTGGGGTGTCATCAGTACGCTGGTGACACCCAGCTTTATCTGCTGCTGGACAGCCACCCAGATACTGCCCCACATAATCTGGTCAAGGGTCTGGAGACCGTGGTGGGATGGTTAAAAAAGAGTAGGCTGAGAGTGAATCTGACAAAGATGGAGGTTCTGTGGCTAGGGGGAGGGGCGCATGTCAGACCTCCCACCCTTAGCAGGGTGCCACTAACAGCAGCGCAATCAGTCAGGAGTTTGGGTGCGGTCCTGGATGCCTCCTTAACTATGGAGGCCCAGATCACGAATATGGCCAGAGTGGCATTTTTTTTCCATCTACAAGTGCAGCGATTGGCCCCTTTCCTGTTGCACCCTGACCTAGCCACAGTAATCCATGCAACAGTCACCTCTAGATTAGACCACTGTAACTCGCTCTACGCTGGCCTTCCCTTGAGACTGACCCGGAAACCCCAGCTGATCCAGAATGCAGCGGCACAAGTCCTAATAGGAACACCACGGACAGCACATATACAACCTGTGCTGTGCCTGCTACACTGGCTTCCAGTGGAGTACCAAGTCAGATTCAAGGTGCTCGTATTGATCTTTAAGGCCTTGAGCAGTCTGGGACCTGTGTATCTTCGGGGCCCATTCCCTCCGGTATGTCCTCAGGAGAACACTACACTCAGCTGAGAGCAATTTGCTGGTGATCCCTGGCCCCAAAGATATCTGGCTGTCCTCAACCAGAGCCAGGGCTTTCTCAGCCCTGGCTCCGACCTAGTGGAACTCTCTGCCAACTTCCATCAGAATCTTGCGGGACTTAAATGCAGTTCTGCAGGGCCTGCAAGGCAGAGATGTTCTGCCAGGTTTTTGATTGAGGACAGCTTTCCATCATAGCGGGCACCCTCTTTTCTTCCATTCTGCCCACTTCAGCCTCCTCCTTAACCTGCCCACAAGATAAGAGAATAGCCCAGAGTAGGTTTTAGATTAAATTATGGATGCCATCTGGAGACTATTAAATTAAGAATAACTGATTTGTTGATTTTAATCTGTATTTCTGTATTGGTTTTAACCTGCTGTAAATCACCCAGAGCCTTGTGTACTCAGGGATTGGGCAATCCAGAAATTTTAATAATAATAATAATAATAATAACAACAACAACAACAACAATAATAATAATTATTATTTCTGCCAATGAGAGAGACAGACAGATGCCCCTCCTACCTGATCAAGGGCTTGAAGAGAATCAGTAGTGTCTTGATGAACATAGTTGGATGTACAATGTACAATGCTTTGATGTTCTTTTTGTATCTAAAAATGAAGGAACACAAGAAGAAGCTTGGTACTCTGTGATGAAGATGAAAAACAAACTTAAAATCTTCACCAGGAAAGCTACTGTGTTATGCTGTCCCTTGCACACCTCATGTTACATTGCTAGCTACACATTATTTCCCTTCCTAAGCATCTTGGCCCTTTTGACATCATCATTCGCATCCACTTACTTGCGGTCAAATTCCCGATAGGCATCCCGCAGCCAGCTCAGGGACGGCTTGTTCTCACTGGTCAGGCCATGGTGCAGATACACTAAGGTATAGTCACTCTCCACATACTGGTCCAAAGTGTATTTCAAATAGCTGAGGGAAAATAGACATTCCTAAGCACGTAGCTTCCATCTAGCAGTACTACTCTCCTGCAAATCTCAGTAAGAATAAGGAAAGACTAGCTAGTGTTGGAACAGAGATATCGGATAAGGGCCTGGGAGGGTAGACGGGGAGAGATGAGAGGCAATCCTGATCAGTGTGAATGAGCTTCAGAAATGTTCACTTATGCATTAGTCGGGACTTAATACATGCCCAGCTGCATTTAGTCGAACAAGAGTTGCTTTCTGTAGACTTGAGCTCTTGGGTAAATCCTCAGGATCGAGTTCCAATCAATATAGGACTGTAGTACTACAAGCAGCACTCACCTCAGCAGCTTCACGTGATCAAGCTGATGGCTGGGAGGCATCCGGCAGGCACTGAACACTATCACTTTCCGTCCATACTTGTCATCGCCTGAGGATAAGAATGCCAAGTGTCAGAGCAGGTGGAAGAACAAAGCAAGGAGCAAAGGAGGAAATTCTACGAAGGCTTCAACTCTTACCAGTCCTGTGAATGGATGGTTCAAAAGGCCTAGCTTACCATAAAAATCAACACTGCTGCACTCACCTTCACCTGCATAGTCCCAGTGGAACTGTTTTGGGAAAGGCTGTGATTTGAGAGGACCCAAGGCTTGGCAGAGAATAAGGAATGGGGGAGGGGGGAGATGTGAGATCATGATTGCTCTGGCCACGAAGGAATTCAAAATGGCTTTGAAGCAGAAAAAAATACAGCCAGGGGAATCTTTTTTTAAAAAAAGAGATAACAGAAGAACAGAGCATTACATGGCTGAGGTTATGAGCACCAATGAGCTTTGTTCCAAGAGTAGAGGAAACTGCATCCTTGCAGAGTTGTCACTGATCCATTTTCAGCACATTGGTCTTGTCAATATAGCTTCCTTCCTAGAGTACTCAATCCCATGCCACCTGCTGCCCCCACACCCTACTTCTTCCCATGAAATTTGCAGGAAATCAAAGTCAACACACACAAAAAAAAATCTCTGCACAAAGGTGAACTGGCCTCAAGTATTACAGAGTAGAGGAAACTAGCTGTGAAAACAGACCACAGTAAACCACCAGTAGAGTGCACAGTCCCAAGAATTTGCATGATCAGCCTGCAACCCCATGTTCTGCAAAACAATCTCCACTTCCTTAGGCACAAACTTTGTGGATGACCTAACAAGTATGCTGCATCGTTACACAAACTTGACCTGTAGTAAGACCTCAGCCTGAAGATGCAGATCCAAATAATTATAGGAGAAACTGTTCATGGGCTTTCCTCTAAATCATTTCTTGGCTATAGGGTTTCCTCTGATAAGAAAAAAAAAGGCTTGGCAGTAGAATCTTCCTCTTGAGAACCTGAACTTTTGCCTTCTTGGTCAATTTATGGGAAGCTGAAATTTAAAAGTCCATAAGCAAGTAAGATAAAATTGTAAAGGAAGTACAAGTCACATGAATATCTGCCTTCCAACCAATCTGAGCCTCCTCACTAGAATTACCTCATTGTCAGGCACATTCATTTGAAAAAAATCTAGCTGACAAACACTTATTGCATGATAAATTTAGGTCCGAGCCAGCCTCTTCCTTTTATTAATCTCCTTGTACATAAAAACCTGTGCAGACAACAGTGGATTCCTATATTAATAACTTTTTCTCACATTTGAACAGACCTGGGTTTTTCTTAGTCTGGGGGTAGATGGATCATGTGTTTTATTCATCTTAAAGTGTCATAAGACTTTATTGTTTTCATTATCATGAAAATGTATAGAACTTTAAGGGGGGATCCAAGTTCCCATATACAAGAAATAGCCCATAAATGAAGGAGACTGCCTCCATTAGGATATCATTCTTGTCCCTACTCCCCCCTCCAAAAACCCTCCCCTTCAATTACCCCAGGCTCAGAAAGGTTTGTTCTGTTCTGAATGATGATTTTAGGATTTTCTGATCCTCCATACTCAGAAGAACAAGGAGCATCACATCTTATAAGCTGTGTAGTAGATGAAGCTTTCTCATAACTGATGAAGACAAGTTCAAAACAGAATGTGATGGCTAAAAGCAGTGGATATATCTATACATATTTTACATGAATATGCTTCCTAGAGTTGTTCACTGGTAAAGAGCCTCGGGAATTCCAAATTCTCTCATAAGCATACATATGCTTATGTCCTCCAACGGTCCATTAATTACTAGCATCCAAACAGGAAACAATTACAAGTAAGATCACAGGAAACAGGTGATCTTTCTCCCAAGGGGAGATGAAAAGCTAAATATTGAGTATAAAATTATTTTTTTTCCATATAGCTGTTTCAAAAAGCAGCTATATACCTACACAAAGGCAAGGGTTACTATACTACACATCACAAAATGAACCACATTAGCTATCTGTTAAGCAGCTCCCCCTCATTTCCAAAATCCAAACAGTGAGAACACATTTTCCTTTCCCCTGCTCAGTTTCTTCCTCTCTCCACATACAATTCACCTATTTATAGAATTAGTCAAACCACAAGAAAGGAGCGCTTTTGCCACTACGAATTAACTGCATTACAAGAGTTGATGTCATGCTTAAGGTAAAAGAGGCAGCACCAGGAAAATGCCATGGGTTGCAAGGGTGATTTACCATCACACAAACACATCTGAAGCATGCAAAGGTATTGCAGGACGACATGGCATCCACCAGAGACATATGACCAAGAGAGCAATGCAGAGGTCATCTGGAACCACCGTACACAACTATAGCCAGGTTACAAGACTAACATCTAACAGTTTATCCCATGGTTGCCCAAAAACATAATAAAACAAACAAGTGCCTAACAAGGACAACTTTGAGACAGCTTTCCATAAATTCAGTGGCCATATTCCATGGCATGCATGTGCACTGAAGTAGATTGCAGATGCCCTTAAACTCAAATTGGAAATGTCATAATCTTGCAGCACCACAATGAAGCTCTTATGTGATCTTGAGCAGCCTTGCAAAACTTTCTATAAAGACAGAAATACTACTCAACTTAGGGTTGCACTAGATGATATCTGTTGCGTGAAACTCCCCAAAATTGTGATTAAGAAAGCTTCTATCAGAGAGCTGCCAGAAAAGACTACAAATTCCATCACTAATTTGATCAAAACATGTATGGTAGCACTTGTTGACTCTTAAAACCACAGCTGCCTATTAACAGTATGAACACTATCTTGCACTGGCCAAGATTCACACAATATAAATTCCTGAGATGAGAAGTGGGAACAGAACCTTGGTATCTCTGTATTAATATCTCTGGATGTATAGGATTACAGGACTCTTCCACAGAGATACAGCATTCTATAACAGTATATTCTTCTGTAGAATTTTTTGATAAAATTTTTTTCAAAATGTCATATAAATCATGCAAGATAAAACTGTGTGAACATGTGCTGTTAAGATCAGTATTTTTCAAATGGTGGACTGGACCAGGAACAGCAGGCTGATGGGTTCCTTGTGATAGATCATTTGCCAGCTGTGGGTGTCAATAGACAATGTAGTACATATGACTATGGTTTTCTCTTTAAAGTACTGAGTTAGAAACGGTAAATGGGCGCCAAAAAAAAATTGTATTTGTCAGTCCTCTTGATAGCAATGTTTGCCAGCTGATGGAATGCACACTTTCCATTTGTCACCTACCCATCAGCAGCTTCATGGCAAATCCAATTCCCAAGTATTTA
Source organism: Gekko gecko (assembly GCA_029375565.1). NCBI lineage: Eukaryota > Metazoa > Chordata > Lepidosauria > Squamata > Gekkonidae > Gekko > Gekko gecko. Next base: position 156,229,930 of record JAPDNY010000003.1, read on the forward strand.
AAAGGATTTGACACAATTAACACACCAGTTTAGGATTACAATTGCCTGAATAAATTCCCAGTGAGCCAAAGAAATGTGTTCCAAATGTCCTTTCCAATCAAGTGAGGTAGGGTCTTTAGTGTGTTTTTTTAAATTCCTGTGAGTTAATTATGGAGCGTGCAATCTGCTTTCTTAAAATAAACAACATTATTTCTGTAGTGCCCTGATTTGGGGAATTAGCCCTAAGATAACTTGATATTCCTGCATGATGCAGCTAGATATATTCACATTCATGGTGGGAGGCATTCAGCAAACATATTGTATTAAGCGGTTATTCAGTTATTTTTTTTGTCCTAAAGCACACATGCCCTACTAGCAATTAAGGCAGCTACTTAAAATTGCAATAAAGCTGTTTCCAACTGTTGAACTACGTCATAACTATTAGCAATTCCATGGTGAATTAATGAAACAGAACTCTGTTGTAATGTGAAATGTCTACATGTTTACTTTCAAATAGTTCTCAGATGTTTATCTGGAAACTGCCTGGGCAATCTGAAATCTGAGCAGTTACTAAAGTCCACTTTAGGGTGAAACACTCAGTAATATCTGGTAGACTTTGAAACAATTGTCCAAAACTCCAATTTCTATGCAAATCTGAAGTGAAAACAACATTCTGCTACTACAGGACACTCAGGACCATTTAAAATGTTAATTTCTTCCTACATCTCTCCCCATACAGGAAAACATGCATATATCTCATCCTTCAAAGTGCAGCAAAAGCCTTTATTCATCTCTGAGAGTAATCTGGTTAGGAACACTCCCCACAATACAGACTGAATAACATCTGAAGTGAGAATAAGCTAGTAAAGGGAGAAAGAGATACTTTTAAAGCCACATCTCAGAAAAGAAGACTGATTGATCAATATAGAAGGTTGGAAATCATACAATGGGTCACTTCTCTAGATTAGATGAAGCTGTTTCTGTTCCTTTTAATGCACCATCAAGTAGATAATTTAGCCAAAGAAATGGACCATTAAGTCCCTTGAGATGTAACGGTTCAACAGATGGAGCGCTGCAAGCAACAATAAGCAGCAAGTTCAGTGACTCAGAGTTACTACTGATAAGACATCATTGGGCTGCCTCTCTTTCTAGGCAGTTACTGTTTCTAAAGGTATGAACAACATTAGTTGTGAACACAGATCTGGCCCTCACAAGCAGGGCTGGAAAATTTCATGTTGACTGGCAGCTCAAGCACCCAGTCATGAAAGACTGTGTTCCTCAATCTTCTGCCCAGAGAGCAGGGAGGCTACACTAAGGTGTCTGACAAGCTAAGTGATACTGGCTACACATAGAGATTAAAAATGGTCATACCAAAGTATTTAAAAACTGTATTTAATTTATAAGCTGCATCTAAACAATAAGGGTCTGGATATAAGCATATGCCACAAACAGAGTGACTGCTCTCAAGAACAGATGTCAAAGAAAGGAAGACCCATTGAAAGAACAGCCTTGAGGCAGATGTGGAAGACAAAGACAACCATCACCATTTGCACAGACTTCTCCTCAAGCAAAGTACTCAGCCCACTACCAGGTCAGAGGATGAAGACCTGCATGTTCTCCAAAGAGAGTTATGCCTTCTTTGATAAACAGAACAATGTCATAATGGAAATAAAACAAAAATGTACCCTGCTCAGCTTCAAAAAGAGATGAAAAAGCATACTGCCAATATGTAATATCACATGAACTTTTATGTGCAAAAAAATAACACTGAAAAAAGGATTCCAGGGTACAAAAATCGACAGGAAGGACTGTGGGGCAATCCCATTTCCCAATGGATGTTACAATACAGGAAATTATTCCCAATGAGTCTATGAAGTACACCAGACGTTGATGAGAGGCTGGAGGCAAGGCGAGAAGGGCACAACTATCATCACCATCCAGGAAAAATAAGAGGACAAAGCCGACAAACAGGAATCAGGAGCACCCAAAGTGATGCCTGCAAGCTGAAGTCCGCCTAGAGTTGTACCACAGAACTTCAAACAATACATCCAACATGGAGAGGCTAGGAAGAGAAGCATGGCTGCAATCTACTTTGCATAATGCACATGAAGTATGACCTTGAAGCTGTGGTATGTATGCAGCCCGCAGCTTTGCAGAATTTGGGCTTCCCTGAGATAACCCAGCCACAGCCATGCTAAAGAATGCCATGATCTCAAGTGCCAATGACAAGAGTACCAGGTACTCAACCTACCTGGCCGGACCCCATCAAGCGCACCCTGTCCTAGAGGAACAAAAAAAGTTACATTATAATGTCACAACTGAATCAGATCCCTTTACAAGGACAATCCTAAAGGCCGTCTGAAGAAAATACAGACACACGAGTATACACACAGAAAAATACAGCTGGATTACCTTCATCAGTCACCACAATGATAGGTCTGGATCCAGAGAACTATGAGCTGAGCTCTGCCTGCAGAATAGATCTTTGCCTCCCCATGCATCACCTAAAAAGTTCCCTCTTGGGGCTGATGGGTGTGGCACAGAGGGCTGCAGTGAGAAGAGGCAGAAATTGCTCCCCACACTTCCACAGTCAGAAGTACCCTTCTACCCATGTACAGAGGACAAGCGCATGAGTCCAACCTTCTATTTTAAAAAAGGCAACATTAGCTAGAAAGTAGACTACATTCACCTCTGCTTTCTTTACCATATGCCTTACAGAAACAACTTCTTCCTGCCAATCAGGTAAGGTATGGCTTTGTCATACCACTGGAGGGCTTTAAATAAAAGAACCCTACAGTAACCTGCCCAAGTTGTCTTTTTAATGCTGCAAAGTCAGATTTAACATACAAAGCAAAATATAGAAATGAGAGTTAAGACTCCAGTATTCCCATGTCCATTTCATTATCTTTATTATCTGCGCCAGCATGTAAGAAGACAAGATGCTCTTTTAGGTCAAAAGAATCCAATCCATTACCAATTTCATTATACTACATTTGGGGAACTAAACTCACTGAAGAAAAACACTAGAGGACCCTGAAGCCTTGACAAAATGCCTTTTTTATGCCCTCAGCCCTCTAGCCTAAGTTTTCCCATTTTTAATTAGGGGAGGGGACTGAAGGGGCATAATAGATGAGAGGCTAACAGTACAATCTTAGTTACTTTCTAAATCCACTGAAATAAACAGTTTCACAAGGGTGTAACTCTGCTTAATATTACACTGTTCGTTTCTTTTTTCCTAAATCTATCACTACAGTGTAGCACTGTAATCATTCAGCAGCCAATGAAAAACTAAAATCTAAATTATTTGCATAGATTTCTAAGATATTCACATTCCCACGTCAGTGGGTATCTGTGCTAGAAATTTGCCCAGTTTTGCTAAAATTCTTTTAAGGCTATGGTACCCAATGTAATAACAGTTCACTTTTCATTTTGAAACATACATTTCAACAGCCCACCCGCAGCACCAAGTGGGTCTGTAAATGGAGCCAGACAGCCAGTTCAGATGGTGGGGAAGGTACGAGCACCAACATGTAAACTGGATATGGAAACATATGAAGTACCATAAAAAGGAAACAATACATTAATGTCATGGTGAGTGACTGGAGCAGAAAATAAGAGTGTTATGGAATAGGAAGTTGTCATGAAAACCTCAAAGGAGAATGAAAGTAAGAACATCTCAGCTAACAGCACATTCCAGCACAGCACAAGATTCTTATTCATCAGCACACTTCAGTAGGAAGAGTAAATAAAAATGTACTTCCAAGACTTCTATATCTTATATTTCAAAAGTACCGAGAAAAGGCATCAGCAAGAAGCTCATATTGCAGATTGTGTAACTTTGCACTTAAATGCAAAAGTGCAAAAAGTACTAAACTAAGCCACAGGCTTGATACCCTTAACTCTGCTGTGTAAAACAAGGCAACAAAAGGAACCAAAGACTTTATAAAGTATAGTATAAAAACATATGAAACATGAAAATGTAAAAATAAGGTAGAGATGCATAACTGAGTTATGATAGCAGACAATATTTTGCTAGGCAAATTTTGAAACAAAAACAGGATTGTAGTCAGCTAACCAGGAGTCTTAAATGAAATGTCCATAGCACAGTTATGATAGAACTACTGATAGCTTTATTAATGAACACAGAAGTACCAGTGCAGTCAAGGAGGATAAGAGTTTAATTTTTTATTACTTGCTAATTAGTGTTTAACGCTGCAGTTCTGTGCAGAGTTAATCCAGTTTAAGCCTATTTGAACAAATGGCTGAGAATGAATTAACTCTGCATAGAAGTGTACCATAAATTGTCCAGTTCTCATTTAATACTTTGTGCTACTGCACAGAAAGCACACCTAGTGAGAAGTTCTGAGGAGTTCCGAGTTCTTTCATATACCAGATATCATCATGGGATAGCACAGAAACCATTTAATACAACTCTGCCAAAAAAAAATTGAAAACTATGGGAGGGATACAGACGGACCAAATTACATTCACAATTAAATTACAACCCATTGGGGGAGGCACAGTCCTAGTGAAAAGATTACACATACCCATGCTGCAGGATTCTCTCACTTTTTTCCCAGAAGAGAACCACAAGAAGCCCTGATAAAGGCTTTGCCACACTTTGAACAACTGGGGATAAACGCAGTTAAAGCCCATCACGTGTCAACACATTTATCAATCATAATGAATGCAATAAAAAGGACAGCTCCTTTACCGTTTTGGTTAACACACACACACACACAATCCAGCAGAGAAGCAAGAAACACACCATTTCATAGAAACAACTCCAAGGCACTCTGCTGTTCTGTAAATTGTCAGTCAGCTATGTACCTGGTATTCCCAGCTTGCACTTACATTGTTAACCATTTATTCAATGCTGTTTCTTCTGCTTATAACTGGAAAACAGCAGCATGCTACACAGCAGTTTAACTTTTGTCCTGGAGGTTGGCATCGGTTAGTCATTTTGAGGAGTCTACATGCAAACCTGAGCCCAGAATGAGGACTGTTTCCAAGGAGACAAGATAGCACAGCCTTCCCCACATGCAGAATTCTGCAGCTACAACCAACCCATGTGTTGGCGACCTCTGAGGAGGTAAGAGGGAAGCAAGTGACTTCCGACACTTATGCCAGATTTAACAAAACACCAGCCCAGCCCCCAAGATCAGAGGAAACCAGAAACAACAAAATAGTAAATTAATGATCTACAGCAGAGGATGCTCTTTCATATTCCTAAAATCCCAAACTCTCTGCAAGAGTGAAGGAAGACTGAGGTCTCAAAACTAGGGTTGCCAGCTATGGATTGGGAATTGCCTGGAGATTTGGGGGGTGGAGCCTGAGGCTCAGTTGTAATAGCGGGAGATCTCCAGGTACAACCTGGAGATTGCCAACCCTACTCAAAACCAAAGGTAAAACTGGCCTCCAAGATTAAGTCCAGCATGGCCTGCAACACAAACTGGATGACAGACTGAAACAGAATATGGAACTTCCATCTTCTTTAAGCCACAACAAGGGCACTATCTATATTAGACCTACATATTAACCCATGAGTTTTTAGATAAAAAGCCATGACTTCCAATTAACCAAAGCATTTTTTTGACAAGGCAAAAAACAAAACTTCAAGAGAATGCATGCCCTTTACGCAAGTCAACCTGGAGACATCCATCTTAATCTTTAAACAGGAGCTAGGATAATCATGCATTCAGTATTCTAAACAATAGCTTGTCTTAAGTTCAGACCCAAAAGCATGAGCCTGTTCAAACTAATTAGCTCTATTTTGTCCTATTAGAACTTCAAAACAAAATTCTTTTTTAAAAAAGGATTCTAAGCAGCAAGATAATCAGCCTTGTACTTTTTTCTGTCCTCCTTCTAACTTCATGCCTCCAGGTCTAAATTCACCTGCTACTTCCACTATTTAGTCTCTGAAGGCCAAATATTACATAACTGTAAAAAAACTGGCACAAAATCTAACACCTTTCTGGAAAAATTTCAGCCACAAAATGGTGGCACTTTAGGATCTGGCCAATTACTCCAACAGCCTAATTATTACTCCCACATCGTAATTAAGGAAAGAAGCATTATTCTAAACACGTAGGAGTACTAACTGAAGGTCATAAAAAAACTTAGTAACCCCAAAATTGTATGTTCCATACATCTTCAATCCACTTATTTTTATCCAATGTGGTTTTAGAGCTCATGATCTGTGTAGGCCTCTAGAGACCTATGTGGGAGTGGAAAGCAGACAACCTACAAACCCCATAATGCTTAGCGATGGTTATAACCAATGGGAGTGCAGGGACTGTGTGAGGAGAGGGAACTTAAGCTTTGTGGGCCATGAAACTAGGTTCTTGTGCTCTTCTGAATATTCCCTCTCACAGAGTCACACTGAGGGAACAGGCTGGTCTGAGAGGAAAAGATCCATCACTTCGGACAGAGTGAGTACAGGGACAGGCCTGGTATAAGAAGGCTGTAAACCTTAAGTAGTAACTAGTTAAGTGAACTAGATAGTCGCGTTAGGTTTGTGTTTATTTTGTCTTTAGACACTGTTATATCTTTTAAAGCATCTTGACTTGTTTTCCTTGCCCCAGTACTGTGTTAATAAACCATTTGTTTACTGTTCTCTGCCTGGATATCACACCTATGTTCTCGGCTTAAAAAGGGGCATTTTGGTTGGGCTTGGGAGGGTACTCTGGGCCTTCTCAAGGGACCCGAAGTCTAGAGTGGTGGTGGCGGAAGGTGGTGACCTGCTGGGGTCATGACACTATGGAATCATCCATGACTCCAGAACTGGTCAACTGGCATATGACTGAAATTGAAAAGAAATGTATTCACTCTTAGATAATAGTGTCTGATGATGGCAGAACACATCAGACAATATATTTTCACTTTGAAGGAGGGATGCTGCTGTTATGAGAGCTTTTAACATTCGAGCTTAATCCAAATTCAATAATATAAAGTTTGAGCTACACTGTAACAGCAGAAAATTTGGATATCATGGTTCAGAAACAAGATGGGAAGTTAAGGACAGTTCAGTTCGAGAAACTAACACATTCATATGTGAGGTATGTTACTTTAATCCTAACAAACCAGGAACAATATTTATTAGCATAAGTATTTATTAGCATACATATTCCAAATTTGATAACTTTAAAACGGAAACCTTTAAACTTGGCTTCTACAGGTTCTCCTTCTGGAGTGCAAGAGGCAGCATATGACAGAATATTAATCTTAAGAGGCACTGTTTAAGCACATAAGAAGAGCCCTACTGTATCATACCAGTGGTCCATCTAGTCCATCTCCTGTCTCAGACAGTGGCCAAACAGTTCCTCTGGAAGGCCAACAACAGGGCACAGAGGCCAAGACCTTCCCCTGATGTTGCCTTCTGGCTCTGGGATTCAGAGGCTTATCTAATCCCCTTTTACATGTTTGCTCCTGTTGTCATCACTACATCCTCTGGCAGCAAATTCCACATTTTAATAACTCTGTATAAAGTAGTATTTCATTTTGTCTGTCCTGAACCTACTGCCCATCAGTTTTATTGGATGCTCTTGAATTCTACTATTTTGGGAGAGGGAGAAAATTTTTTCAGTTCTTTCCAGCCCATGCATGATTTTATAAACCTCTATCAAGTCCCCCCTTAGTCATCTCTTTTCTAAACTGAAAAGTTCCAGAATCTTCAGCCTTTCCTCATAGGGAAGGTGCTCCAACCCCTTAATCATCTTGGTTGCCCTCCTCTGTGCTTTTTCCAGCTCTGCAATGTCCTTTTGGAGATACGGTGACCAGAATTGTACACATATCAAGATGGGTAGCCAGGTTAATCTGTCTCTAGCTGTAGAAAAGAGTAAGAGCCCAGTAGCACTTTAAGACTAACAAAAGTTATGGTAGGGAATGCGATTTCATGAGTCACTGCTCACTTCTTCAGATACAGCTAGAATGCGAGCCCATCTGTCCTATATATTGGAAAGTGGAGTGATTTCAGATGCCCAGTGACATTAGCAGGCAAATGACAATAGAAGATATGATTGGATTAGGTGTGACATGCAGAGAGGTATTAGGCATGGAGAAATCAGTATAGGTAATAAAACAGAAAACTTAGGTCTCGATTCAATACAGGAACATGCACTGTCTGCACACAGTATTCCAAATGAGGCTGCACTACAGACATATACGGGGGCATTACCATATTGGTCATTTTAATTACAATCCCTTTCCCTGGGCTCTTTATGTAGCAGGAACTCCTTTGCATATTAGGCGACAAACCCCTAATGTAGCCAATCCTCCAAGAACTTACAGTAACCCCTGTAAGGAGAGTTCTGTAAGCTCTTGGAGGATTGGCTACATTAGGGGTGTATCACCTGATATGCAAAGGAGTTCCTGCTACAAAAAGAGCCCTGCCCTTTCCTAATAATCCCTTTTTTTAAGTCATCTTTATTGATTTTAATATAACGTACAGAACATAAAGCGAAGATACAGCGCAATTCAGTGCCTTCAGCTACCAAAACGTTAGGTAAATGAGGAGATTCAAACCTACAGGGTTAGCCACTTAAGATAGAGAGGGTTGGGGGGGAGAATGTCTAAAGCTTGTAAGTAGGAGACAACAGGGTACACAAATTTGGTGATGTGTGTTGCATCTGAGTGTGAATCCTTGAATGAGTCATAAATTTTTGCCATAACAAGGTGTTCCCACAGCTTGTCCTGCCAGATTGTTACTGAGGGTGCTGCTGGGGATTTCCAGCAAGTGGCAATGGATAAGCGAGCTATTGCCAGGAGAGCTGAGATGAGTTCCCTTTTCTGGCCCTGGATGGAGTCGTCCCAGTGGTTCAGCAGGAAGGATTCTGGCGTGAGAGAGATGCTTTGAGCTATGATTATCTCGATTTGTTGTTTCACATCCGTCCAGAACTGTTGGATCTTGGGGCAGAACCATCAGCAGTACAGGTAAGACCCTTCTTGTCCACACCCTTTCCAGCACATAGGGTTACTAGGTCTGCTGAATTTGTGTATTTGCTGGGTAATCCCTAACATGAAGTTTGCCTTTTTCACCACTGCAGCACACTGGGTTGACACTTTCATTTAGCTATCCGTTATGACCCCAAGATCTTTTCCCCCCTCAGTCTCAGCAAGTTCAGACTCCATTAGCCTATACCTGAAGTTGGGATTTTTTTGTCCCACCTTACATTTAGCAACACTGAACTTCATTTGCCACATTGTCACCTACTCACCCAGTTTGTGGCAGTCCTCTTGCAGCTCCTCACAGTCAGCCTTGGTTTTCACCATTCTGAATAATTTGGTGTCATCTGCAAACCTGGCCACTACACTCCTCACCCTGCATTCCAGATCATTTAGGAATAAATTAAATAGTACCTGTCCCAATACAAATCCTTGTGGAACCCCACTGCTTACTTCCCTCCACTGGAAGAACTGCCCATTCATTCCTACTCTCTGCTTCCTGTCATTTAACCAGTTTTTAATACATAAGAGAACCCATCCTCTTATCCCATGACTGCTAAGTTTATTTAGAAGTCTTTGGTGAGGTACCTTGTCAAAAGCCTTTTGAAAGTCCAGGTACATAATGTCTACCAGATTACTGTTGTCTACTTGCTTGTTCACTTTCTCAAAGAACTCCAAAAGGTTAGTGAGGCAGGACTTCCCTTTGCAGAAGCAATGCTGATTTCCCCTGAGCAGGCTTTGTCCCTCTTTGTGCCTTGGCCTGTAATTTCCTGGTTCCCTCTGGATCCCTTTTTAAAAATTGGTGTCACATTTGCTGTTCTCCCATATTCTGGTACAGTGGCTGAATTTAGTGATAGGTTACATATATGGGCTAGTAGATCAACTATCTCACATCTGAGTTCCTTAAGAATTCTTAGGTGTATGCTGTCAGGACCTGGAGATTTGTTGGTTTTCAATTTCCCCAGTAGGTCTAGAATTTCATCTCTGGTCACCTCAATTTGGCTCAGTTCTTCAGACTCCCTTCCTGAAAATAAGGGTTGTGGCATGGGTACATATCCCACACTTTCTACAGTGAACACAGAAGCCAAAAAGTCATTGAGCTTCTCTGCTATCTCCCCATCTTCCTTTTAGCAATCCCTTTATTCCTTTATCATCCAAAGGCCCCACTGCTTCTCTGGCTGGTTCCCTGCTCTGGATATATTTTTAAAAATGTTTATTGTTTATCTTGATGCTTTTAGCAACCTCCTCCTCAAAACCTCTTTTGGCATGCCTAATTATTAACAAATTGCTTTTGTGGTCCCTCCTGTTCAATTCATTGGGGCAGCCTTTCCACTTTTTATTTATTTATTTATTTCGATTTATAGTCCGCCCTCCCCATAATGGGCTCAGGGCGGCTCAGGGCAACTGAGCCTGTTTTTAGAAGAAGCCTCTTTTTATATCTTCCTTGGCTTACATTGTTAACCTTGCATGTCTTCTTTTAGACTTGGCAGTGCCTTTCCTAACCTTGGAATTCATTTTATCTGGGCTTCAACTAGTGTGGTTTTAAATAGCTTCCAAGCATCCTCTAGGGATTTGACTGTCTTACATTTCCCCTTCAGCTTCCTTTTACCATTTCCCTAATTTATGTAAAGTTCCCTCTTTTGAAATCAAATGTTACAGTTTTGAACTTTAGCAGTAACTTTCCATTGACCTGAATGTTGAACTTAATAGCATTGTGGTCACTGTTTCCAACTGGTGCAATAGCCTCTACTTCTCTTACCAGGTCTTAAGACCCACTCAGAACAAAGTCCAAAATCAGTTTGCTCAGAAATAGGAAGCGTTTCCTCAAAAGTAAAAGACAGATTTGAAAAGAAAAGGATTGTTCGCAGTGTGATTTATAACAACTGTGATGTTAATCTAAAGAAATACACATCTACAAGAGGGAAACCCCCACAAAATGTTGTGTAATGTGTATTGGCCCCCCCCGCTCCAAATGTCAGTCCTTTTCTCTATGTTTCAGTGCTGTGCTACTTCATTCCATCCTCATCCCAGTTACTGTCTCTATGTGTATTTCTTTCTTTTTCCCCATTTCAGCTACGGGCTGTTTTCTTCCATTTCAGGCATGGATAGTGTTATTCTTCTCCCACTGGCACCCTGCAAATGCCAGTTCTTCCCTCTGGTTCTGTCTCTGTTTCCCCATCATTTCAGCCAGTTCTCCAGACCCACCCCCAGTACTGTTATTCCGTCTCTTTGTTTTGTTTTTTAATTTAGCTATATATACTGTTAGTCTCCCCCTTACTGCGGGGAGGGGGAGAGGAGGAGATGGTTTCCGGAAAAATGCACCAGGACTTTCCAGCTGGTTGTTCCATCTGGCAATGTTTTCCCTTCCCTTCTCCCTCCTCCCTCCCTCGTTCTCTCGCTTGCCTGTGGATGGCTCCTGCTTCGGGGCCTCGGGAGTCCCACCCTGTGTCCATAGGGGTAGCCAGGGTGGGCTCTGTGGGTCCCCGTGAGGTGGGTGCCATTCTTCTGTGGCCCCCCATGTTTCCCCGGCATGGGCTGTTGTCTCTCATTGGCAGCAGCCCCAGTGGTGGCTTCATTGTCAGTGGAGTGGATGGTTACTGGCAGGCTCTGCGCATGTGCAAAGCAAGCAGTTTTAGTTTTGGGAGGATCCCCCATATAGTTTTTGAAATATGTAAGCCTTTTCTGTACACCTGGGAAGTGCCCCAAGTGTGCAGGATAATCTCTTTTCCTTCCATGTGCCCCCTATCTGAGGAAATAAGTATCCACACACAGGAGGCCATGTTGAGAATTAGATATATAGATTGTACAATAAACCTGTGACATCAAACTAGTGATTATATGTAAGAGTTTCAAATCTAGAAGACTGACTGGTACACATTAAGGCTACAAGACATAATAAAAGCTTGCAAGTTGAGCCAAGAGCACAGTCGACCCAAGACCATTTTCCTTGTGCCCTATGGACACAGGGTGGGACTCCTGAGGCCCCGAAGCAGGAGCCATCCACAGGCAAGCGAGAGAACGAGGGAGGAGGGAGAAGGGAAGGGAAAACATTGCCAGATGGAACAACCAGCTGGAAAGTCCTGGTGCATTTAGGGAAACTTTCCTTACTTGAACCCTCAAACATCACATGCTGAGCTGCAGAAAAACTGACAGCTTGTTTTAATTAATCTTTAGATTACAAACCATGAAGCTCAGGAAGTTGAATGAAGAGCTATAAAAACTGATTCAGTCTTGACAGACCACACCACTAGCAACATACTCATATAAGGAGACACAGCTCGTCTTCTACCAGAAGAAGGTATACATACAAGTTTTAGATTTTCCTAAGGAATAGTCTCTACATTCTACTTCTAGGTTTCATCCAGAGATTTACCTATGGCAGGCATTCATCTAGTTACTTAGTACTATGGAGTTTGTTTGATGATATGAAGTTCTGTTCTAGAGTCCATTCATACTTCTACTGGAAAGACATCTCTGACACATCAGAGTAGGCGGTAGAGAAAACTCTCATCGGGGGACTCTCCAGGTCACACTACAAATCAAAACCACATTTAAAAGCCCTTAAGAAGCAGAAACTGAATAATCCCTTGACTATCTATAGCAATCAGAGTGCCCAGAATGCAGATCTCTTCAAGTTTTAAGGCCCAAACCAAATACTGGTATTAAAGAGGAAGGACTTAAACTCCAAGCATATGCATCCAAAAGTAAATACCGAATACAGTAACTGTCACTTCATCCTAATATCTATCATCTTCATTTCCTCCATCCTCTGTCAATTACTTACTTGCCAGAAATACCCCAGCCTTCATCTCAGTTCTTCACTGAGTACAGACCCTCGACCATACCTAAGGAACAAGAAACTACACAGCCAAAATTAGGTGCCACCGCTGCAATATCTGGCACATTAGCCAAAGGCAGTGCAGAATATTCTGAACACTTCACTTCACTCTGCTGCTAGTTTATTTTTTCCATGTGTTATGCTAGTATATAGTTGTAAATGTTGGCTTTATAGTTGTCAGCTTACTGTTCATGTCCAGGAAACAGCCTTCAGAGAACATACATACACAGGTGCAAACCACATTCCAAACATTCATTCATGCCTCCCACCTTAACACAGCACTCTCATAATTATTAACCTACTGTTCCCTCTCTGAGATTAACTAAGTGAGCCTGCAGATCATAAATAGTTACAGATTTCAAGCAATGAATGTGGAACAGCCATATGAGACAAGCCAGCAATGTCTGCTCTGCTGCCTAGTTACCAGTGAAACACCAAGGGACTTCAGTCGTTCCTCACAAGCCTGCATAGCTAGCATTTTCTAATAAGATATAATTTGTTACTTCAAAATGTTAGGCAGGAGACTACCTCTGATGCCTGAACAGGATACACCAAAAATATAGTCACATACCTGACAGCCAACACACTTTCAACTCCTCAGAACACTCAGGGGCATGAAGGGACGTGGTTAGCTAAGTAACAGCTGCCAAGTACTTTTCTGGTAGCCTCACTGGACAAAGACACTGTTTTGTCTGAATTCACTGGAAATTTTTTAGAATTGCAACAACAATAAGAAAATCGAAACTTCTGTTTCCAGGTCTTGAATGTTTATTCTAAAAAAACTAATTTGATGCATTCTGAGTTTTACAGCTCACCTTCTTTAGTGAGATGATTCAACTTTTCAAACGGGAAACAGGTTTTCTTGCATTGTGATGAGAAAGAAAATATATTTCTCCTATAAAGGTTGGTAACAGAAACTTTCCTTTAAAAAAGAGTTGTACCTTAAAATGTATCAGGTTTTGAGAGTAAAAAACATCCTCTACAACACTTTTGGAAGTTTTCCTCATGCACCGATACAAGACTTGTCTCTCCCTTCTCCACAGCAACAGTACCCTAAAAACATATCATATTTTCTTGGCACATCATACTCTGCAAATAAATGATATGCTAAGTATATTCAGTGAGTTTTGCCTAATGTATTCTACTACAATGACTTTATAACCAAAAGTCCCAATTGCTGCACAGTGGAGGTATTTTCAGAGCCTAAGAAGAGCCCTGCTGGATCAGAGCAGCGCTCCCTCTAATCCAGCATCCTGCTGCACACAGTGGCCTACCAATTCCTCTGGAGGTCCAACAACAGGGCATAGAGGCCAAAACCTTCCCCTGATGTTGCCTCCTGGCAATGGAACTCAGAAGTTTACTGCCTCTGAACGTGGAGTTTCCCCTCAGTCACCATGGCTTGTAGGCCACTGATAAATCTATCCTCCATGAATCTATCTAATCTCCTTTTAAAGCTGTCTGTTCCTGTGGCCATCACTACATCCTTTGGCAGTGAATTCCACATTGTAATCACTCTCTGTGTAAAAAAGTTCTTCCCACACTTCCAGTGTAATCCTAAGAGAACCTTCCTGTGAGTAAGCTCCACAGACCTTAGTAGAATTTTGAGTAGACCTGCTTACAATTGCCCTCTCATTTGGGTATTAGAAGTAATGGATTTTCCTGCTGTTATGGTCAGTGTTCCTGTCAATGCCCTGGCCGAACTCTTGAATGATGAAATGACTCAAGTAACTGACACAATTGCTCCAAGGTGCCCTCTCTCTCTCATCTGAGAACCCAGGCAGCCCCTTGGTTAACTGAGGAGCTGTGGACGATGAATGGACAGGACAGATGGCTAGAGCGACAGGGGAGACAGACACAAGAACATCTGACAAGAAGGAGGAGGAGGAGGAGATTGGATTTATACCCTGCCCTTCACTACCCGAAGCAGTCTCAGAGCAGCTTACAATCTCCTTTCCCTTCCCCACAACAGACACCATGTGAAGTAGGTGGGGCTGAGACAGCACTTTCAAGGCCTGCTCTTGAGAGAACAGCTCTGAGAGAACTTGTGACTGACCCAAGGTCAAACCAGCAGCTGCATGTGGAATCAAACCCGGTTCTCCTATATTAGAGTCCATGCTCCTAACCACTACACTAAACTGGCTCTCAAGGCACGGGCTAGAGCTCATTTTAAAGTTTGCTCCATGGTGATGATGGCGGCAAAGAAATAATGTTTTTCTGCCACTACTGCATCCACACAGTGTAGACTTTCAGAACTCTTCCAAGTGGTCAGGGGCCTACTGATGGGAGGAGGTGGCCTGCTCTGCAGCCCACTGCAATCATTTTGTTAAGTACTTTTCAGATAAAATCTCTTGCATACATTCCAACTTGAATTCTGCATTAGCAGTGACGGGATCAGATGGCCCAGGTTGCTGATTTGTCCAGTAGTGTGAGATATCTTTCAGTTTGTCCAGTTTGAAAATGTGGTCAAGATTCTTACAAGTTTTGAGCTCTATCATCTGTTTGTATGATCCTTGTCCCCCCCAGCTGCTTAAATCTGCCAGCAGGGGGCTGGTACGTAAGTACTTAACCGAAGCCAATGTTGGGCCAGGCCAATGGCCCATCCAGTCCAACACTGTCACACAGTGGCCAAAAATACCAAGTGCCATCAGGAGATACACCAGTGGGGCCGGGACACTAGAAGACTGAGTCCCAGAGGGAAGCAGTAGTTGCCCTTGCCTTCAAGGAGCCAGTGGTGTGTCCCATCCTAAAGAAGCCTACTCTGGACCCAGGACAATTGAATGACTACCATCCAGTCTCAAATATATTCTTCAGTGAGGTGACTGAACATGCAGTACCTGGGCAGCTTCAGGGATTCCTGAAAAAATATATTGTTAGGATCTTGTCAAGGAGTCCAACCAGCCTGTGGGTTCCTAGGGCTGGTGTACACAAGAAATCAAATTCTGGTAAAAATACATGAAGTTTATTAAATACTTAAAGAATAATAAATTTGTTTCTAGACAACACAAACGCTTTAAACCAAAGAAAAACAAAAGAAGCTTTCTATCTAACACATTAATACCTTGTATTAGATGGCACCATCTTAAAGTTTCAAAATGAGAGACAGAGTCTTAAGCGTTCTCTATGTAGCTAAGCAGATCACAGTCCAAGCCTCAGTCCACCAGAATCATGAAGTTAGAATACGGTGCTTCAGTGCGGCTCAACAGCCCCCACAAACTTGATTTCCAACTCAACACAACAATGAGACCCATCGGTGGATGTGTTAAACCCACTCCAACCTATTGGCTACCCACGTTGTGCCACATCATTCCCCTGCATCTCAGAAAACAACATGTGAAGTCGCTAATTTGCAGATGACACTAAGTTGTTCAAAGTGGTGAGAACCAGGGAGGACTGTGAGGTGCTCCAGAGGGATCTGTCGAGGCTGGGCAAATGGGCATCAACGTGGCAAATGAGCTTCAACATGAGCAAGTGCAAAGTAACGCATATTAGAATTCAAAATTCTAACTATAAATACACGTTGAAGGTATACGAAGTGGTGGAGACCAACCAGGAGACAGATCTTGGAGTCATGGTAGATGACTCACTAAAAATGTCAACACAGTGTGCAACAGCAGTAAAAAAGGCAAATGTTATGCTGGAGACTATTAGGAAGGGAATTAAAAACAAATCAGCCAGTATCACAATGCCCTATAAATCAATGGTGTGGCCTCATTTGGAATACTATGTACAGTTCTGGTCAGCGCACCTCCAAAAAGATATTACAGCTTTGGAAAAAGTGCAGAAAAGGGCAACTAAAATGATAAAAGGGTTGGAACACTTTCCCTATGGAGAAACGTTAAAGAGGTTAAGGCTGTTTAGCTTGGAGAAATGGCGACTGAGGGGTGA
Source organism: Gekko gecko (assembly GCA_029375565.1). NCBI lineage: Eukaryota > Metazoa > Chordata > Lepidosauria > Squamata > Gekkonidae > Gekko > Gekko gecko. Next base: position 156,246,575 of record JAPDNY010000003.1, read on the forward strand.
CATGATAGAGGTTTACAAAATTATGCATGGGATAGAGAAGGTAGAGAAAAAAGTACTTTTCTCCCTTTCTCACAATACAAAAACTTGTGGGCTCTCAATGGAATTAATGAGCAGTAGGTTTAGAACAGATAAAAGTACTTTGCCCAAAGAGTATTTAACACGTGTAATTCACTGCCACAGGAAGTGGTGGCAGCTACAACCATAGAAAGCTTCAAGAGGGGATTAGATAAACATATGGAGCAGAGGTCCATCAGTGGCTATTAGTAGCTATATCCATAACCTGATAAACATCAACAAGAGGCCCACAGGATTTAACATGCCACATAAAGTATGGAAGATGGCTAATAGAATTAGAACAGGCTTTGGCAGCTGTGCAGACCTGTTGCTTAAATGGGACAAAACACCAGGACCCGAATGCGATTGTGGCACAGCCTGCCAAGCTAATTTCCACCTGTCACAGGAATGTGACTGTTGTGCTTTCCAGGGAGATGTGATTGAGCTTACTGAACTCTCCCCAGATGCAATTGAGTGGACTGAAAATTTAGATATTAGTATTTAGTGGGGTTGCCCAATCAGTCTGCATACCTGTTGTATCAAATTGGTTACATATTTTATATTATTATATCATTCCTATGTATAACTCTGCATACAATAAATAATAACAGAAATGTTTTAAGTAAATAATAAAATAGGTAAATGAGAAGGCTCTCGCAGCTGCACAGACTTACTCTGGTGAGCAGATTTTTAAACTATTTCAAAAAGTGACTACAGCAAGTCTTCAACAAAGTAGAATTCAACAGAACACAACTTGTTTTGAACAGTGAGATCAACAATTCATGGAAAAATTATGAATGATGGAATCAGAATGCACTGCATTTACATGTGGTGCTATGGAAGAAAGGTTTCCCACTTACACAGGATGGGAACTAGTTAACTATCAGTTTAAGTGTCAACAGTTATCTATCCAGTCTTCACAAAACAAGTTCTCCTTAATGCACTAGCATAAAGAGGAGCATACCATGTTAATTTATTTTGTGCACCATGCTGTGACCCTAGCTCAAGCAAGAATGCAGCCCCATACAAAAAGCAATAAATAGATCTTGAATTATCCAGAACACTGTATACTCAATATTTGTGCTTCCACCAGAATTATTTTATATAAGATGTTCTTAATACAGCTCCACCTGAATGAACTATCACATTTTGAAATTTAAAAAGTAATTTGGGGATTTGACATGACTTTTCTAATAGAAAATTGTTTCCTGCTGTGGGCATAACTCACTTTTACTTAATACATTTGTTCACAGCTCTTTCTCCGAAGAATTCAGGGTGGTATACAAGGTCCTCCCCTGCAACAAACACACTTTTGACATTTTACCTTCACAGAAGCTCTGAGAGTCTGTTTGCTGCAACTTGCCTCAATGGGCTAAGTGGAGATTTGAACCCAGGTCTTCCTGGTCCAAGTCTGACACTAAACTCAATATTGATTGTTATCTACTTCAAAAAGCTGTTTGTATGTTTAGGAAGCTGCTTCAAGCAACTCTAAAATAACTCTAATGCACACATAGTGCCAGATCACAGCCTTGGTCCTTAAAATCTTTTAACAGAATGCGCCAACAACATTTTCAAAGTCAAACTTTGGACAAAAGCATCTCCAACAGCTGCTATAAAAATCAAGCTATTGCATGACTGCTTCCAACTTGATCAGAATTGATCTAGTGGAAGACAGAAGAAGATAAAAAAAACTATTACCTGCTACTTCCACAATCTGGTGCCTAGCAATGTCATAGTAGGGGTCATCCCATCGCAGGTGAGTGACAGAATCAGGGGAGCTTTTGGTGTCATCTAAACAAAATGAAAAGAAAAAGCAATTAACAAAAAACCCTCAGATGTAGAGGGAAAACTGATGCATAATTTTTGAGCAGATTTTATCAGACCTCAGTAAAGACAAGTGCACACATTCACAGCAAGTGTTTGAACATATCAGTGAATTTATTTGTGGATAGCAGAAGGTAATCAAGTGAAATTCTCCCCTACATAACTTCTAACTCAGCAATATAAATAAGCTACATCCTGCTGTTTACTTTGCACTCTTCAACAGATACTTCTGTGGCACTTTGTGCCCCATATTGGTCCAGTTACTCATCTTCCCATTATGTTTTTGACACATTCAGATCCCACATCTCAAACTAGATGTGGGGGAGGGGGAAAAGCAAGTTCTCATGCACCATCTTAAAAGGTGTCAAAACACAGATTCTTGCAGGAGATAAGTACCTTTTTGAGCAGGTACATTCTGCTTTCCTGCCTTGTCACCAGCAAAAGTACATACCTGATTTGGGGAAAATAGGCATTTCATCTGCTGGCCAGTTCTTATCATCAAGGGAAGCCAACTTGAGCTGATTAAGGGATTCATTGGTGTCCTCCAGACTCAGATCTTCCTGCAGATCTGGATACTGCTCCATGCTTCTTAAACTTTAACAGCAGATCCTAGAAAGAAGACTGTAGGGTGAGATTCATGGATCAACAAACCATAGCTCTTTTCAATGATCTTCCCCAAACTCCTGTTTCAAACAACAAATCTTTTTGTCACGGGCTAGAGACAAGGATGTGAACAACTGCTGGTTAGTACTCTACCCATTTCTCCTCCGGTGTGGATGTAGCCTAGTTACCTTCCTTCAGCAGTATTCAGTTGCTTGGGGAACTGCACACTACACTTCAGTATTAAAACCTTGCTCACCTTGGCTTACAGCAGCTAGCCAGAAGTAATTGTGTAAAATAAGTGCATCTCTGAGGCAGTGAATACTTCAATGAGAGAGGAAATAATTTCATCAATTGTGAAGGAAGCAGTAGCAAGACCTCTCCTTAAAAAGTAATCCTTAGACCTGGAATATTCAAAATAATTATGACCCAGTGGCAAATATCCCCTTTTGGGGTAAAATGCTCCAGCATATACCGACCATACAACTGAAGGGTTTCTTGGAGTAAAATGATTATCTGGACACATTCCATTCAGGCTTCCAATCTGGCTACAGGGCAAACTGCACCAGTAAAAAGACACCACTTTCTTGATTTTGCTGGATCCTTCAGCTGCTTTGATGCTATCCATCATGGTATCTTTTTGGACCCGATGGAGAGGATGGGTAATGGGAACACTAAACAGAGCTGGTTCTGATCCTACCTGACCAATTGGTTCCAGAAGCTGATGCTGAAGGGACAAGGGCTGCAGCTAGGCTACTGCTAGCAGGGAACGCATCTCACCAATCTTAAAATCTTTATACTGGTTGCTGGCTGGCTTTTGAGTACAAAACAAAATGCTTATCCTGACCCATAAAGTCCTAAGAAAACCTGACTCAAAGATGCCTGGACAATTTTCTCCCACATGTACTTGCCCACCAACTAAGGTCACCAGTGGAGGCCCTGCCTGCACTTTTCAACTTCCTCCCAAAAAAGGTTCATCTAATGCTAAGCCTTTAGGTGCCAGACAAAAATATTTTTATTCTTCAAACTCCTTATAATCCATATGTAAGCTATCCCACCCTCACTGTGTATTTTTATGTTGAGGTTTTAGGCTCATTTTCATGTTTGCTAATATCATAAAACTGACATACTGATTTACTTACAGTTTCAGTTTAAATGTGTTTTTTATCATTGCTGGATGGTGTTGTGATTTTAAAGATTTTAAAGATTTTTGTTATGTTGTACTGTAAACCGCATCAGTTATAACTTGTGAAGAGGTGTAACAGAAATGTTTGAAATAATAAATAAAAACACATATAACCAATCAAAATGGCAGAGAAAGGCAACAGACTACGTCAGCCCCTGCCTGACACACCGATTGTAACTGTTCCGGCTCCCTGTAATCCCTGGCAGAGCTGGCGAAATGCCCAGCAGCTTTCATAGCAAAGCTTAACACTGGAACAATTCCCAGAGACACTGACTCCTGCACTGGCCGATCAGGCTAAAAACAATGAAACGCTTAAAGAGTCTTCAGAAAGCCAGGGCAGAATTCTGAGGGAGCAGATTTTCCAATCCCATCACTGCCCTAGGAAGTAGGCAGGATTTGGGGAAAGGTCTTACATTATTATGATAGGGAAAGCAGTATGATGAAAGGAAGGCATAAAAGGTTACTCAAGTAAGGGACTTGTTCACATTTCAACTAATCAGCCAGTACTTCTGGACCTTCCCCACCAAGAACTGTCACTATTCCTTCATGATTGTTTCTGAGTTTTGGGTATTCACTGAAACACAGTACACTTATCACTGAAGTTAATACTACAAAAGACACACCACTGCTATCAACAAGTAATAAGGTTATGAGCCCACTGGAGAGGAAAGTCATCTCTCCCAAGAGACTAGACATGAATTCCATAATAAAACAAACAGACAAAAGAAGAGTCCTCCAGACAACAAGCACAAAACATCAGCTTTCTAAGTAGCATATGGCAGAAAAACATAGTGGATGAGCCAGTGCTAGAGTCAATATCACAGATTAGTACTAACAGTAGTACCAAAAAAGACTCAGGCAAGAAAAATGCACTGACTCTTGTTCATGTTTAAATAAGAGATTCTGTGTGTTTCCTGAACCTTCAGGTTCTTGCCAAACTCTCCTGAGATCTTCAAGGATTCATGATTTGCTCAAGATCACTTTATATCTCCTTCAAAACTTACACAAAGTCTTTCATTGTCCTTATTCCACAGATGGCTGTAACACTGCTGTGCAGCAAGTCAAATCGCATTCCTGTAACTAGAGCAAATATGACTTATATGGACAGAGAGTCATCAAGGCAGATCAGAAAGTATGCAGGGGCCTGGCAGATCGGCAAAAAGAACTCTTTGCTCCTCTCTCAAATATTGGCAGAGATTATTGACTTCATCAGGGACAAACAAAGAGGACATGTTGCTCCTCTGAATTATTAGCTTATGCTGGAACCACACTTAGATTAGTTGTTGTAGATTATTCGGGCTGTATGGCCATGGTCTTGGCATTGTAGGACCTGACGTTTTACCAGCAGCTGTGACAGGCATCCTCAGAGGTATAACACAGAAGGATGGAGTACTCTCTGTGTCAAGGTGAGAAGAAAAATGGTAGGCAGATAATTTATATCTACTCAAGAAGGTGGGGGTAGGGCTGAGTCATTACCTTGTAGGGGTTCCCCAGGCTGTGACATGCTAATGGAGGAGCTTTCCTGAGGAGGTTCTTTTGCATATGGATTGGCTGTTGAAATTCTAATCTTATCTGTAATGCTATTGTAAGATGTAGAGCATTTTGTATTTTTCAGGATAGGAAACCATGCCCTATTTATTTTTAAACTCTCTTGTTTCCCAGTGAAATTGTATTTATGTTTATGAATTTCAATGGCTTCCCTGTGTAATCTGACATGGTAATTGGATGTGTTGTCCAGCCTTTCAGTGTCTTGGAATAAGATACTGTGCCCCGTTTGAGTTAGAATATGTTAAGTCACTGCTGATTTTTCAGGCTGGCCCAGTCTGCAGTGTCTTTCATGTTCTTTTATTCTTTTCTGAATGCTATACTTTGTGGCCCCGATGTAAACCTGTTCACAACTGCATGGTATGTGGTATACTTCTGCAGAAGTGAGGGGGTCCTACAATGCCAAGACCACGGCCATACAGCCCGGAAAATCTACAACAGCTAATGAACTCTGGTCGTGAAAGCCTTCGACAACATATCTTAGATTGCATCCAACTGCATTCCCTTACTTGGTTTCTATGGAAACCCTAATCAGCATTCACAGTGACTCACTCAAAACTCTATATCCAGGCTATTGTCACAATTTTGTAATTTTATACATATATGTGTGTGTGTATGTACATATAAATATACACACTACTGCTTGTCCAGATTTAGACCAGCACAGCACATAATGAGAAAGATACGGGCCTCAAGTCCATAAGGCTTCCTAGCAAAAGGATGAATCACATCAGCTTCCCTAAAAGTGAAAGGATCTTCTTTATTCATACTGATAGCTGAGCACGGAAACAAGCCAACTATTCAACTATGTCTGAATGAAAGATGTGAAGGTCAGGCGAGGGGGGGATAGAAAAATATGGAACAAAAATGTTCTCCCCACAGATGCTTGTTCAATTTTTTCCGATGGAAATTTTTTGAAATTTTGGGGAGTTCTGAAAAAAAACTAATATGCATTTTTTTCTTATTCAGGATGTGTAACACTCAAAAGTCTGAGGACTTTTCCCAACATTTTATTAGAATTGGAGGAACACTGGAAAAACTCCTTTGAAACATGGCACTCTTTGGGGATAAAGGAAATGTGCTAAAATAACATCGGGTACCCCATTTTGCAGCTTTCTCTCACATTCGTTCTCTTTAAAAATCATTAGTTTTCTACAAAGGCATTTATACTTCCAAATTCCATAAATATGACAAATTTTTTATATTCCAAGATTTATATTATGCTTTATGCTGTTAAAGCAGGAAAATATGTTTGACAGGAAGTTAGTAATTCCATGTATTTCTATTTTTTAAAAAAACTTTTTACTACAGCTTCAACATTTCCAGAAATTTTACAACTCTAGTCTGAATATTATTGCACAAGAATCATCACAATAAAGAAGCGCCGTTACACCATTGCTCAATAGCCACAATTTTAGAATTCAGTTCCTCTTGTATCCGACATGTTTTCTTTCCTTCTCACAAGACAAACATAAGGGTATTAACCTGCTATAGTATTCCTAACGTTCTGCAAAAGTACCTGAATCAGCACGCATGACACATGCACACATTAGCTGTGGTTACTATTTTTTTTCACTGAACTGGTGAGTGCAATCTTTACAGTCAGCTTTTCGCCTGAGGACTGTTTTGAGAATATAATTTTAGGCTGGTGAGTGTTTGTGTTGTTCTGTGGCTTGATTTATTAGTCATAACTTTATATTTTTATTGTTTTACTGTATAGTTTTTACTTGTGAGCTGCCCTGAGCAGGTCTAGAAAAGAGCAAGAGTCCAGTGGTGCCTTAAAGACTAACGAAATTTCTAGCAAGGGATGAGCTTCCAAGAGTCACTGCTCACTTCCTGAGCAGGTCTGTTAAGAGGCAGCATATAAACTTCTAAGTAAATACAACTTGCAAGGCACCAAAAGAATGTATTCATCAATCAGAAGGAAGGCTATGAGTTTTTAACATAACAAAGCTACAATTAATTATACTTACATATAAAGTGTTGCACCACAAAATGCCTTTTCAAAAAGAGTGAGACCAATCATAAAAGTGCCAAAACAGGAGCTCACAAATATCTGCTGAACAGGTAACTTCTTAATCAATTTCTCAAAACAAAAATTAAAAAAAATTAAGACTGGTTTGTTTCCTAAAGGAGACAGTTCATAACTTCAGGACCATAATGCACATGACCAAATTCCTTTAAAACAGGGGTGTCAAACGTAAGGCCCAGAGGCCAGAACCAGCCCATCCAGGGCCTTTACCCAGCTCACAAGGAACTGGTATGTATGGAAATATAAGATACTCTCCCTTCTATGGCATCCCTTGGGAAAAACCTAGTCTTGCATATAATTAACTACATTTATTGGGGCTTTCGTGAGTTCCACAGTAAACCAATTGCTGTCACTGCAAGGAACCATCTGCTTTTGTTCGTATTTTGAGTTAAAAAAATAATAGTTAACTGGCTTTGCCTATATTCTTTATAAAGTTCATATCTTCAGTACCCAGTGTTACATTTTATGGTACACATGGCTCGGCCCAACAAACTGACATTTAGGTCAAATCCGGCCCTCATAACGAATGAGTCTGACACCCCGGCTTTAAAAGATGGCACCAGGAACAATAGAGGGGGAGAGGGGAAGGATGATCATTAAGCTCCAGTTTTAATTGGGCTGGAAGTTAGTACCATTAGTTCAAATTTTAAAAGTCTATTTCTTTTGGGAAAGTTCTAGTTTGGATTTCCTGCACAGTGTAAGGGGTTGGATTAGATGGGGTTGGACTAAATGGCCTTTTACAGTTCCGTAGGGCCTGTAAAACGGAGTTCTTCCACCTGGATTTTGGGTGAGGCAGAGGATGTCAAATATCTGGCCCCTCCTGTTATCATCCTGTTGCCTCTCTGTTACCATCTGTGCCATGGTCTTCAATTTTTGAAGACACAGAATGATAGCTGCCTCGGTTTATCCAAGGTACGGTACTTATACTCTGGAATCCCTTTTGGGGTCTAGCCCTTTCTGCCTTTAATTGTCTAACTCTGGGGCACCATTGTAATAGTTGTGATGTAGTTTGATTGCCATACTTTAAGGGTTAAGTTTATAGTTTATAGGCTTAATTTTATTGTTTTATGTTAATATTGTAACCCACCCTGAGCCCACTTGTGGGGAGGGCAGGATAGAAATTGAACCAAATAAATAATACATAAATATAAGTCCCCTTGCAACTCTATAGTTTCATGATTCTGTATCATAAATAGTCCTAGTGACTCAATACAACAGCACCTACTACAGCTGTTTGCTAAGGTGATAATCAAATTCACTCTCCATATAATGCTAGATGAGTAGCCATGTTAGTTTGTCCACAGCAGTAGAAAAGAGTAAGAGTCCAGTAGCACCTTAAAGACTAACAAAATTTATGGTAGGGTATGAGCTTTTGTGAGTCACTGCTCTGAAAAAGTGAGCAGTGACTCATGAAAGCTCACACTCTACCACAAATGTTATTAGTCTTTAAGATGCTACTGAATTCTTACTCTTTTCTACCTATAATGATAAATGCTGTAGAAGATTATAGAGCCACATGGTTACAATAAGCAAAGGACAAAAGCAGAAAAGCTAAGCCCAAGTCCCTCTTTCACATTCTCTTACTCCAACCTGAACTGCCAGTTTAAATCAAACATCACACAGTACAACTTCCTGAACTCTAAAGACTGAATCAGGTGACAGACCAGAAAAACACCACACCTTCCCTGCTACATATAAACCTGACTTCTCTGTGTCTGTCTCTGCTGGCTTAGCCTACCATCTGAGCTCGGAGATGTCACAGCAAATTCAGCAACTGGAAATAAAATGTCACTCCACATTTGTTAGCACCATACTTGCTGCTATTTCTGGTCTCCTGTCTGTTTTTTCCCCTTAACACCAATGGACACGCACACAAAGAAAAAACTGGATAAAAGAGCCTGCCAAGAACATCACTTAAAGCAAAGTGCTTCAGATTGTTGTAGTCTCTCTATCAGAGTTCTAGTGCAATACATATGCTGCTAACTTCTCTTGTTCATATCTCAACACAGAAGTTGCCATCAAGTGCTCATTCTTGTCAAATTTTCTATGTCACCATGTTCTTCCAAAGCTAAACAGGACGTTCCCTTAAAAGGCTTCATCCTAATTTCATTTGATGCTGAGTTGATAGACATCAGTAAGCAGCAGACAGGGATTTATTTCTCTATGAACAAGTTCTGCCATATTTGGTATACAAGTCAGGGAGTGGTTTTCTTACTGGGTCTCCATCCTACTCTGCTTCCTCCCTCAGGGATTTATACAAAAATTTCACTAAGGACATGAAAACCACATTGATGATCTCATGACTGGGCAACAAATCTTTATATAGCAACTTCAAGTATTTACAGGAAAACATTTATCATGGAAGTATTACACAAGACTACTGATAAAGAGAACTGCATTACAACACCAATAACGACTGGGGCATCTAACACTGAACGAATACATACAAATTAGGGTTGCCAGCTAAACGCAGGCTTTTGACAAGGGTCTTGTAGCTTCACATGCTACAGGGGGATGTGTACGGGAGGAAATCTGCCAGGTGCTCCTCCTCCACCCACCTCGACAAGGCCAGCCTTAACGTGTACATTTTGCTTCCTATACCTGCTTATAAGCCGCATTTTGTTCAACATATCCTGTTTCCAAAAGCGCGTACGATTGCTGCTTCAGAGCAGTCCTGCCCCATCTCAGGGTCTGCACTTGGCAAACTCCCGGAGTACAACGACATCTACGGACGCAGAGCAAGGACAAAAGCAGAAAGTGGACCCAACAGTTTTGAACAGGGACCGCGCTTTTGGATCCGTTCAGATAGCAACCCCAGTTCTGCGCGAAATCTTCCAGGCGGGATCAATCCGACAAAAGGCCCCGCTGCGCCTGGTCCCAACGCATGCGCCCGGCTCATCCCTGACCCTACCCTCGAGTCAAAGAGCGAACTTCCCTCAAGGCGCCCCTATGCAGCCAGTTACCTGGAAAGGGTACACGTCCCTGCCGAGTGGAGTCCGGCACTTATAACATCAGGAGGAAGCGGCCACCCCGCATCCGCCGCTGATAAACGTGCACCCCTCCGCTCGCCAGGAGTCGCTCCCGCCTGTCAAAGCCTCTTGCAAACATCCGCCTCTGACCCGGAAAGCCAATTAGTCTCCATGGAAACACCTTCCCGCCTCCATTCGGCAATTGATGTGGAAAGGGAAAAACAGTCCGGCTGGACCTGAAGCTTACTGCGTGGGCCGTTCCGCTTCGTTAGGACCGGCCAGGCGCCGGGATGGAGCAGAACCTCAGCAGGTGTGAGTGTGACACCCCCGCCCACGTATACACGCACACACAGTCAGAGCTGAGGGGGTGGCTGCTCCTCTCACGACTCTGATTGTCCTTCGCTTTTTTCTTTTTTCCTCTCCCGCAGGTCGCTCGGGTGGTGGTTGGCCCTGCTGCCCAGTGTGGAGACTCCCGCGAGGCCTGGCCCTGGGCCCTTCGCTCTCTGCCGCCAAGGGGCTGGGTGTGTGGTGCGTGGGGAGGGACCTGCAGTCGGGGATGCTGCTGTTGGGTCCGCGGGAAGAGGAAGTGGAGACGGTGAGAGAACAAGGGGGCTGACCCCAGCACAGGTGCCCTGATGCTAGAGAGAGAGAGTTTCATTTACACTCTTTCTTCCCAGTGGGGACCTAAAGCAGTTTACATCATTCTTTCCTTCATTTTGTCCTCACAACAGCCTTGTAAGGTAGGTTGGGCTGAGCATGTGTGCTGGACTATGGTTACTCATTGGGGTCGTTAACCTCCAGGTATTGACTGGAGATCTCCTGGGATTACAACTGCTCTCCAGGTGATAGAGATCAGTTCACTGGGAGAAAATGGTTGCTTTGCAAGGTGGTCTCCATAGAATTATACCCCCATTGAAGTCCCCCTTTCCCTAAACCCTGCCCTCCTCAGGGTCCACCCCCAAAATCTCCAGCTGTTTCCCAAGCTGGAGCTGGCAACCAATCTTGAAACCTGATTTTATCTTACTGCTTCTTTCTTTTTCTTGCATGCTCCCTAAGGGACCCAGCTGCCACTTAGAGAGTGGTTCAAGGGTCCACTTTACCAAGCATTTTGCCCCATCATCCTTTGGCTATGTTCAGATTGATCATTTATGGAGCCCAATATACATCTCACCTTACCTACATTGAAGGTAGTGACCATATCTGTCAATCCATTTAGTACCTTTTATCTTACTCTTCTTCCAAGGAGTTAAGGGTGGCATACATGGTTGTTTTACGATCTTTTAACTGGAGATGCTGAAGATTGAATCTGGGACCTTCTGTGTGTAAGGCATGTGCTTTACAATCGAACCACACCATCTTCCATAAGTGACTTGTCCAAAGGCTACCCTTAAGTTTATTACTTGGTCTCCCACAAACAGCAAGTAGTCCATACTGACTCTTTCAAGTATTATATGGACTGCTTGAAGGATAACTACAGAATGGCTGCAACTGGGGAGAGAGACACGCTGCCTCACCTGGCTCACAGGGTTGTTGAAAAAGTTAAATGTAAGAGGGAAGTGCCATGTACATCTCCCAGTGTTTGTCGAAAGAAGGACAAGTAAAAATATAATAGATAGATAGATGCCTATAGCATTTATTCATGCAATGATGCTACAACAGAATGACAACTCCATCAGCAGATACTGCAGGGAGCCAGTTCAACATATTTGTTGCATTTCTTTTGCAGTATGTGTTAGGCAGCCTCTAAATACCTCATCCTCTGAACTTTGTTAAGTGACCAGTGGTTACGTTAGTCAGGTGTAATTCTTATGGGTCCACTGTCCTCAGTATATCAGTTTGATGGTATGAATTCAGCCTTGGGAAAAAGAGGCTAGATCAACCTTGGGAGAAAGAGGCTTAGGATCTGCAGTGACTTTCTAATCAGCATTTTTCTTGCTCTCTGTGTCAGATATTTCCATCACCCTGCTGGAAAGAGGCTTGTGACAAGATATCCAGCTGGAAGAGGTAAAAAGAACAGAAACATGATAATAACAGTCTTCCTGACAGCCTATCCTGTTAACTTCACAAACCACTCTGAGAACCTTGTGCTTGAAGCAATATGCAAACATGTTTAAATAAATAATACACATGACAAGATAGATGGTTGGGTAAAATAGCTCAAATTATAATAAGCTGGTTGGGTGAGTTCATGCATTCTGATTATAAACCAGGCTGATGTCTTCCCATAAGCCTTGTTAGAAGCTGAGTTGATAATTAGATATGTGCAAATCAAATCTTAATATTTACCATATTATAGTACTTATCTTTCTTCTACAGTAAGCATATGACTGTGCACAAACTGTCTCACGAACATAAGTTTGTGATGAATTTTGGGCAGTTTGTGGTTCACAAACTGAAGTTCATGAACTGAAAAGCTGCCACGAACTTTTACAAACTAAGGCAGTTTGTAGTGGTTCATGAAGAGCCAAAAGCAGCAGGGAGCAGAAAGCAGGAGTCACGAACCGCTACTAATACTATTTGTATTCATGTATGTTTGTATTCAAGTCTACTTTTAAGAAATGTTTTGATTTCCTGCTTTTGCTCCATTTTTTTCAAAATTCATAGTTACAAGTGCTTGTTTGTTTAGTGATTTGTATGAACCTTTTCATTGATGAGATATTCGAGGGCGTTTTTCATTGGAAAAATCCTACCTTGATACCTCATTTTGCTTATGTACAGTATGATGAAGGTTTGAGAGGCAGGTAGGTGTGTATGTAGACAATATTGATTTTAAAGGATAAAGTCAGCCTTTGGAATGAACTTGCCCCCTTTTTTGTTTGGTGCATGCTCACAAGAGAGCCAGCATTAAAAATAAAGCAAAAGCCACTTCAGTAAAGAATACTTTTGGAAAATCTGTATGGATAATTTAAATTAAATGCAATCGGGACTTTTTAAAAAAATCCCTTATGTATTTTTAAAAGAAGAAGACCAGTAAGTAGTGACAAAATGCTGTGCCAGTGCATAAAGGGGGAATTAACATCTTCAGTCCATGATACCAGAACAAGTCTATAGCTGGAGTAGAGCATCAGCAACCCAGAATATTGCAAAGAACTCTCTATTGCAACACTTTTTAGCGCATATTTAAAAACTGAGAACATTTCCCATGTAGTAAGTTGGTCATCTATATTCACCTTCTGGGTTTCCTTGGAGCAGAATTTGGATTTGTTCAGAGGAGTCTGAGCCCCTTCCACCAAAGGGAGGGGCTGTGGCTCAGTGGTGGAACATCTGCTTGGCATGCAGAAGATCCCAGGTTCAGTCCCCAGCAGTGTTCTCTCTAAGCTGTGGAGTCTTGTGAGCAAAAATTCTACTTTGTGGGCTACTGGCATTAAAGTTGTGAGTAAGCGATTTGGCTACTGCATAAATTTAGTTTGCTCTGGAGTGATCCTTCCTGAACTAAGACAAAAATGTGTGAGCCGGAGGCTAAAAAACTGTGAGCTAGCTCACACAGACTCAGCTTAGAGGGAACATTGGTCTCCAGTATCTCCAGTTAAAAGATGTGATGATGTGAAGTAGGTGATGTGAAAGGCCTCTGCCTGAGACCTTGGAGAGCTGCTGCCAGTCTGAGTAGACAATACTGACTTTGATTCAGTATAAGGCAGTTTCATATGTTCATATGTAAATAATGGCCTAATTATTCTTTCCTTCAGAGGGTTTGTGTATAATGGCATGTAGGTGTAGTTCCCAAGCAGGCATGTAATTCTCACTCCCAGAATATTAAAAGGTGTATTGAAAGACAAGGTCTTTAGGTGCCTTGGGCTCCACTGTCAAAATAGTTCTATATTAACCTTAGGTATCTAAGAGCTGAGGCTGTCAATAAAGGGCTTGTTTATTAGAACGGCTGTTTTTTTTCAGATGTCTCTTGAGCATTGTCTCCTTGGGTGACTTCAGTACTTTGGATTGATCCTAAATTGGCTGCTGATGCTTGGTATGGTATGTTTTGCAGTCTGGTGAAACAAAGCTGGAATGAAAATGAGGCGAATGTGACACTGGAGTGTCTCAATGGAGAGATCAACATCCGGGTTTGTTCTCCTATTGCTGCTGGCACTGAATTGCTGTACTGGTTAGCAGAGCCTCAGGCTGATCCTGCCTGCCTGGAAGAGAACACACCAGCAAGTGTATCAGATGGGGTGGCTGTTTCAGAGAAGGCAAAATCACAAGAACTGTTGGCAGCGTCTACTGTTGTTGAGAGAGATGCTTTGGTGAAACAAGAAAGTATTTTCCTAGAGGGAAATGCAGCAGATCTCTTTGAAGAAACAAAATCAAAAGGTATCTCACAGGCCACTTAGACTGATACAGTAATAGGAAATCTCATGTTGTAAAAAAATAATAATCCTGATTTCTGGTGATAGAAGCTGCATGAGTTCCCTGAGCATGGAGTTCCACCGTCGAATTCTTCTTACAGCTTGTTTTAGCTAATGTTCAGTGTGGGTCCAGACTAGACTGTGGTAAGGACACGTTATATTTTATCCTTCCTGCCAATGGAAAGGATTTGCATAGAAGGCCTTTTTCACTGCATGGGTAGGAGTTTTGTCTCCTGTTTCTAAAGCTGAGACAGAGCCTCTGCAGAGGTCAGGAGTCTCCATTTTTCTTGAGATGGTACAGGATTGGAGGATATTGACCCTCCCCTGTCCCACCAAAGACAAAATGTATTTGGAAGGCACGTGCACTGAACAAGATGCTGTCTTGTTGTCATGAAAAAGGCATATCTCAGTAAAGGTATCAGTGCACCAAGCTTTCTCATTGCCCCGGGACTTCTGAGCTAGTCTTCAGTAGATAGAAAGCTGAGTTGAGAGAGCATGGGACTTGCCAGAACCACCCAGGAAGTTCAGGGCTGAACAGGATTTAAGCTTATACCAACATTCAGCACTCTATATAATTCTAGCTCAGCAGAACTCAGCATCATTCCTACCCTTGTGAACAACCCTTTACCATTACATCATGCTGAATCTCACACACAGCTATATGCCTCATATGGGGAAACATAAAAGGCCACTTTGGTGTAGAGGTTAAGTGCGCAGACTCCAATCTGGGAGAACTGGGTTTGATTCCCCACTCCTCCACTTGCAGCTGCTGGATGACCTTGGGCAAGCCATAGAGCTGTTCTTGAAAAGAGCAGTTTCTGTCAGAGCTCTCTCAGCCCCACCTACCTCACAGGGTATCTGTTGTGGTGAGGGGAAGGGAAAGGAGTTTGTAAGCCGCTCTGAGACTCTGAGTGAAAGGCGAGGTATAAATCCAACCTCCTCCTCCTCCTGCTCCTTCTATTAGGACTGGTCACCCCAGCTTTGCCAGAACAGTTTTCGAACTCTAAAAATAAGTCACAGATTTCCTCAGACATACAAGAGTAGTTTGATACTGTACACATTTAATTATCTTGAATTCCCTGGGAATGATGGCTTGGTGACCTAGATATCCCAGGCTAGCCTGATCTCATCAGATCTTGGAAGCTAAGCAGGGTCAGCCCTAGTTCATTTGTGCATGGGAGACCACCAAGGAATACCAGGGTCATGACACAGAGGCAGGCAATGGCAAACCATCCCTGAAGTTTCTTGCCTTGAAAACCCTGCGGGGTTGCCATAAGACAGCTGCGACTTGATGGCAAAAAAAAAGGCATGGTGAGAGGGTTGAAATTCCTAGTCTTCCTCATGGAATTTTGCAGGGTTCCCTGTAGAAGGCAAATGAAATAAGTATAAAGTATTAAGCCTGTTTAACTGCGTATGTAGATATGCCCTGAGGTCTGCTTTATCATCTTTCTGTGTGTAGTAATCTAAGATTTACCAAATGCCACATTTTCTGTTCTATAGTCCAGATTATTATTATTATTATTATTATTATTATTATTATTATTATAATTTCTGGATCATCCAATCCCTGACCACACAAGGTTCTGGGTGATTTACAACAAGTTAAAAAGTCTGTATATTTATTTTTATGCTTGCATTCTTGGCCCTGTCAAACATGTGACCAACTCATATGCCCTAATGCTGGATTTGATCAAGCTTCTATGTGTCTCCCATTTCCTTGCATATGAGAGCACTCGCAAGAGCATCTCCTTTGCCAACATTCTTGGTCTGTCTCCTTTAAGAATGTTTTGAACTTTCATTTTACCACCTATGTCAGTGTCTAAGGAAAAAACTGGGCTCTGTTGCCGCAACTTGGGTGGTTCAGCTGCTGTGGCATAACTGGTTTTGCAGTACCAGAAAGGAGACACTGGAATACTTCTCCAGCAACCCTAAAGTTTTAGAATATTCAGATTCAAGCAGTATATTGCATAATGCCCTAGCTGAAATCAGCCATGTTGTGGTTTTCAAAAGTTTTCCGTAACCAAAGCAATGCACTTCTCAAGCTGCCCTGAGCCTGCATCGCGGGGAGGGCAGGGTATAAATATGATTAATAAATAAATCCTCTCTGCATACAGCCATATATCTCTATTCATTGGGATGGTGGCACAAAGCCAATGCATAGAAACAGAGGAGTCTTACTTTGGAGAGTCATTAATGAACTTTTTGTCTTGTCAAGAGAACTAACAGTTACTACTTCAAATCTGCAGATCCTGCTGATGTTCCTGATGTTGTGGAGCCAAATGCCAGAGCCCATTGTGTTCCTGTGCTGGATAATAAGCTGCCAGGCACAGAGGTCCTTGCCCTGGAAGACAATCCTGAAAAAGGAAAGGAAAGTAGAACCCTGCAGTGTGAAATGAGGGAGACGGAGATGCAGAGCATAGATAGTCAGCTCCTTTCAAGCCAGCCCATAACCAGAGATGAGACCGGTAAAGAGGATGCTGTGCCTCATCTTCTACCAGAGCAAGTGAATGAGGTAGTAACAGAGGCAGAATTGTCTGACACTCGTTCCCAGCCATCCCCAGCCAGTGCAGTTTGCATCAGTGCTCACTTGGCTGGGAAACTGCACAAGAAGGAAATGCAGAGAGACCAGTCTTGTGCTGAAGAAGTCACCAGTGCATCACAGCCCAGAGAAAGGGTGGAGGAGCAGGAGAAGAATCAGAAGGAAGCGTTTAATAGCTGTGAGGGTATCAAGGAGGCAGATAGTGAGCGACGACACCACTGTGAGGAGTGTGGTAAAGCTTTTCTCCAGCTTTGCCACCTGAAGAAGCACCGGTTTGTACATACTGATCACAAACCATTCCTGTGCCCAGAGTGTGGCAAGAGCTATAGCTCAGAAGAGAGCTTCAAAGCGCACACATTGGGCCACAGGGGTGTACGGCCTTTCCCCTGCTTACAGTGCCACAAGACCTACGGCACCAAACGTGACCTGCAGGAACATCAGGTGTTGCACACGGGCCAACGGCCTTTTGTCTGTCCAGATTGTGGGAAATCCTTTGCTCGCCGACCTTCCCTTCGTATTCATCGCAAAACACACCAAGCTAAGGAGCCAAACCCTTCTTCTGCAGCTGCCTGTCAGTGTGTGATATGTGGGCGACAACTGGCCAATCCTGGATCACTGCGCAACCACATGCGGCTACACACGGGGGAACGTCCCTACACTTGCCCCTACTGTCCCAAGTCTTTCCGTCAGCAGGGCAATTTGCGTGGGCATCTTCGGCTTCATACAGGGGAACGCCCATACCGCTGTCATTTTTGTGGGGATGCCTTCCCACAGCGCCCTGAGCTCCGCCGCCACCTGATCTCCCACACAGGTGAGGCCCATCTATGCACAGTATGTGGGAAAGCACTGCGTGACCCACACACATTGCGAGCTCATGAGCGCCTGCACACAGGCGAGCGGCCTTTCCGCTGCCATCTATGTCCCAAATCCTATCCTCTAGCCACAAAGCTGCGGCGCCACCAGAAGGCTCACCATGGCGACAAGCCCCACCAGTGTGGCATTTGTGGTATGGCTTACGCTCTCCCCCAGAACCTGCAGCGCCATCAGCTTGAACACAAATCAAACCTAGGGAAGGATGTATTCAAGCCTTTCATTAAGTGTCCGCAGGAGCTGCCAGAGCAACCTAGAGTGTTGGTAGTGCACTCTGTGGACATGGCAGCACCAGTGAACAAAGCAGAACTCATCATCACCAAAGATGGGCACTATTTTGGAGCACAAGGGAACTCTGCCAGGGAGAAGGATGTCATTGAGATCACACTCTCAGACGCTGAGGAAGAATGCATTATTGTGCAGGAGCCGGGCTCCCCCAGTGATATGTTCATTATTCAGGAGGGTGTGGGTTTCAGTACAGTGGCTGAAGTGGTGGAAGTAGAAGTGGAGACGTGATTGCCGATCTTCCTGTAGACTGCATTAAAAAATTTTGGAATGTCTGACTATGCACTCTTGTCTCTGCTCACTGGCCTCCAGTTTCTTTTCCAGATACAAATCAAAGGGCAAGGATGGCACACTGCTTGGGAGCAAAGAAGGCCAGTCAGGTGACTTTCCTGGATTCTCCAACATTTTGCCTTCCACCCTTTCAAAGTCCCTAATAGTTTCAGAGGGTAGCCATATTGGTCTGCAGTAGAAGATCTAGATTTGAGAACAGCAAGATTTTGCGGGGTATGAGCTTTTGAGACTCCAAGGAGCTTTGACTCTCAGAAGCTCATACCCCGAAAATCTTGTTGGTCTTTAAGGCACTCCTGGACTTGAATCTATAATAGTATGTGACAGGTTTGACCTCATAGGTTTAGTAAATAGGGACTTGAAGAAGCCCTTCACTAAACATCCTTTGCACCCTGTCAAAATTGGCTTCAAATTGGCTCAGACTGTTTTAGGTCTACCTATATGCAGTATGTGTTTAATAAACACATGGTGGAATTCTGGGTAGTGAAGGTTTTGCATATGATTGTGGTTGCTCAGTTGCTGTTGTGCACATATGTTGCCAGAATCCACACGGGACAAAAAGACTCTGCTAGAAAATGAGGTACAGTACAAGAGCAAGTGCTAACCAACAGTGCTATCATTTTGCACAACAGAGAAACGCTAGCATTATTAAGAGTCTGAGAAATCTTTGATTAAAGCCAAAGCAAACTCCTGTTCTTGGCTAATTCGCAGAGCCTGTGCCTAGAAATGGGCTCAGTACTTGTTGCAGCTGGTAGATGGTGAAATGAATCCCACTGTCTGCCTTATTTTGGTCATGTGATAGCTGTCACTCAACATATGCAAACATCAGTCATGTTGTTCAGACAGGTCATGGGAGTAGTTCTTGTGTGCTAGCTATATATTTGTCTGTGGGTATACTGGCATTAGTGTGGAAGCTACCTAGGAATCCTGGGGGTATTTGGCTGGGTGGGGGTAAATCCAGGGATGCTGGGTCAGGCTACAGACACTAATATTAAAGTTACCTTTTTAAAACGCTACTAAGCTCTTAATGCCCTGAACAGCCCAGGCTAGCCTGATCTCATAGAAACTAAACAGGTTGGCCCTAGTTAGTATTTGGATGGGAGGCCACCAAGGAAGTCCAAGGTTCTGAGGCAGATGACAGCAAACAACCTCTGAATGTCTCTTGTCTTGAAAAACCTGTGGGGTCCCCGTCAATGCTCCTTCTAAGCTGTGGAGTCTTGTGAGCAAAAATTCTACTTTGTGAGCTACTGGCATTAAAGTTGTGAGTGAGCAATTTGGCTACTGCATAAATTAGTTTGCTCTGGAGCCATCCTTCCTTAGCTAAGACAAAAATGTATGAGCTGGAAGCTAAAAAAATGTGAGCTAGCTCACACTAACTCAGCTTAGAGGGAACACTGGTCACCATAAGTCAGCTGTGACTTGACCGCCAAAAAAAAAAGTGCTAAAAGCTACTAATGCAGTGTATCTAAAATAATCTGCATTAATCTGAAACAAAATAATCTGATTGTTGCTGGCCCACTAAACTCTAAGCCTCTGTATTTAGCTAGTTTTGAGAAGGAGACGACTCCTGAAGTGTTTCTGTTACCAAGCAAATTTCTGAAAGGTAATGGTGTTAATCTTTAGGAGCAAAATAAAAATCTAGTGGTACATTGAGATCAATACAATTTGCTGCTTTCTTTGTCAAGAAAATCAGGCAAGATCTGTCCTATATGATGTTGGCGAGGGGTCAAGCCACATAAAGGTAGATTTAGCTGTTCAGGCCCCAAATGTAGCTAAAACAGTTGAGTGTATCTCATTCTTTTTAGGTTTTATAAAACTTTTTAAGGCAGTTAATATTTAAGACCGAATAAAAGCTCAAAATAAATATTTGTGCGCTGCTGCATGTGATGTATCTCTTGTTCGACTGGACCACTTCAAGTGAGAGAATCGGATGTCTGAAGGCTTCATTCACATATGCCGTTAATGGAAAAAACTCGCTATTTCCCTTATGACTTTCATAGTAGGAAATAAAAGGACAATAGAACAGAAAACATTAAATAATGTCATATAACTGATACATGTGTTTTCTTCTGTACTTTCTGAAGTTATTGATAGATTGTGGGAATTATGGTCTGAGATCATTTTTTGTTGCTTCCTACTAGCTAGCTGGGGCCCCAAGAGGTACAACAAAATGCCTCAGGCAGAGGCAGTAATCTTTAAACCACTCATACCCAGATCAACCCAGATGATTGTTCCAGTAGGTTTATTGGAAATCTCCCCTTACTGGATAAAGTACTTGAACATGTACTTGTATTTTAGTTTCAGGAACTTTCATCAGATTACCTGGATCCATTTAAATTCAGCTTCCAGCCTGGATTTGATGTGGAACTGCCTCATCGTCACCCTGATTTTTACCTTTGCCAGAACTGCTTAGTAGTTCTTGATGCTAAGGACTCTGCCACCCTCCTAGCTTGCATGTTCTGATTGGGGTCAGGAGGCAGCACGCTCTTCTGATTTCACTCTTGTCTGGCAGGTAGATTCCAAAAGCTGGTGCTGGGAGACTTCTCTACCTGTGGTCCTCAGGCAATGGAATACGATGGGAATGTATTTCATCTCCTGTGCTGTTCAACATCAGTGTGGACCCTTTTGGAAGTCTCAGAGGTTTGAAATGAAGAGCGATCAATGTGCCGATGGCATGCAGATCTTTTTCATGTAGAAGTGGTGGCAAAACCACTAACTAGCTGCCTAGAGTTAGTAACTAGCTGAATGATGGCAGCTAAACTGAACCTAATCCATGCAAAACTAGCTGAAGCTCAATCTAAGAGGCACTTCCTAATCATTTGGGGTAGGTTTGTACTCTGTTTTAATGATCAAGTTTTTAGGGTTGCCAGCTTTCAAGTGTGACGGAGCTCTCCCAGAATTACAACTGATCTCCAGGTGACAGATTAGTTCACCTGGAGGAAATGGCTGCTTTGGAGGGTGGAATCTATGGCATTATATCCCACTTAGCTTCCACCCCAGGTCCTACTTCCAAAATCTGGAATTTCCTAACCCAGAGTTGGCAGCCCCAAGTTTGGTAGGACCTATTAGATCTGGCCTTTACTACAGCTGTTCAGGAGCCACCCATAGCGCAAAGTGCTTTCCATTAGTTTAGGCTGGTGCACCAGCAATAGCTTCTCCTGGACTAAGCATAGTTATCCATGCTCTGCTAACATTCAGTTTAGATAATTATGATGCACTGTATATGGGGCTGTTTTACAGCCTATTTGGAAACTTCACGTAGTCCAAAATATGGTAGCCAGTTTAACAGGGACTCCCTGGTTACAGTCTATTCCATCAGGGCTGAAAGATCTTCACTGGCCTCCAGTTTCTTTTCCAGATACAAATCAAAGTTCAAAACAAACTTGGGCTCAAGGTACCAGAAGGACTGCCTCTTCCCATCTGAAACTGCCAGTCTTCGGGTCTGCTCCAGAGGCTGTCCTCTGGTGCCCCCACCTTCCTAGGTTAAACAAGTGCCAACTGAGAGTGGAACTTTTTCTCTGAGGTATCCTGTTCTTGACCCTCCTGATAGATTGTCTTCTACGCAGCAGGTTAAGCCAGCTTTATTTTCCCGTGATTTTAGAAGATTCATTTTGGTGCCTCTACTTGGCTTCTTTCTTTAAATGTTGTACTATTTTTGCTTTTACTGTAGTAATGATAAGCCACTTTAAAGAGTTTTAGGACAAGAGTAGGGTATAAATACTTTTAGATCATAACTTTCCAGTGATTTAATGCAAATGCTGAACCTATACCCTCCAAGCTGGGTTTCGGGGGGTTTTACACACACACAATCAGACATCAGCCTCACATGACATCTGTTGCTGAACCGTACTTTTAGGTTGTAAGTAGAGGGGTCAAATGTGAAAAGAATAAAAACTGCCCTGGAGTTTTGAATGAACATGGAGTTTTTATTCTTTGGAGGGCTCAGTTTGATGCAAAACTCATATGGCTTTTATAGTCCTTGAAGATAAATGTGACAGCTGGTCACATGCTTACTGATGTGAATTGCACATGAATGAAGTAGGCCTTTGACCTCAAATCCACTTGTAATATTGTCCAGTCTGCTTTCCCTAGTGCCTCACAATAGTTTTTCCTTGATTCTCTTTTACATTTGTAATTGAACCTGCATTGCACTTAAAATTCCCTTGATAAGAGATTCTGAATGTACTTGGTTGGGTTTGTTAAATCTGCACTGTATGGATTGTTTTACAATGTGTTTCTCACAGGAGTTACCTTGTTAACTTGGCACAGTGTTGCCATTTGTCCGAGGAAATTTTAATTACCACTGAATGGAATATCCAATACTTACATTGTAATGCTTTACAATATTTTTCAGTCATTAGGAATTCTGTGATAATGGGTTGTATGTTTCTCAGCAGCTGGGGAACTGAAAGCCAGAGACAGGGACTTATCTGAAGCCATCCTGTAATTTTGTGATTAAATAGTATGATCTCAAGTCAACATATTCATATTATTGTATTACATTTTTATCTTGCTCTTCCTCCAAAGAACTTAGGGTGGTGTACATGGTCCTCCTAATCTTACCCTTGCAACACGCTAGTAAAGTAGAAGAGCTAGATTCAAGTCCAGAAGCACCTTGGAGACCAATAATATTTTTGAGGTACAAGCTTTCAAGAATGAGAGTTTCCCTCATCAACTTTGACTCTTGAAAGCTTATACCTCCAAAATCGTCTTTGTCTCTAAAGTGCTACTGGACTCTAATCTAGCTCTTCTACTGAAGACCAGCACAGCTACCCTCATTAAGCTAGTCAAACCCAAGATCATCCAAGGTTCATGTCAGAGTGGGGATCTCGGCCTGGATCTCCTGTCCTAGGCTGCGGTCACACACACATAAAATAATCCACTTTCAGTGCACTTTCCAACTGGATTTTACTGTGTGAACTGTCAAAATCCAGTTGGAAAGTGCATTGAAAGTAGATTATTTAGTGTGTGTGACCGCAGCCCTCATCTAAAATTCTTACCATTATACCACACTGACTCACAGCAAGTCCATTTGCAGTGATTTCCTGCTGCCAGAAAACACATCTAGATGTGGTGTTGGGGAAGTAGTTTGGGTATCTAGGTGGTGGCCAGAGATGACCATCTACCACATGATGGTTTCTTGTACATATCTTGAGGGCCAGTAGCCATGTTTTACAATTTTTTTATATTGTTTGCTACCCCACATTGGCACTCCATTTGGCAAAATGGCCGTTGACACACTCTGCTGATGTCCCATGTATTGTGCATGCCTGGGGTGAGTTTGCAAGCAGTTGCTGTGTTGTAAGCCACTGATTATGGCAGTAGGATTTTGAGTAACAGTCTCAAGTGGCTGGTGTGAAGTTGTATTTTTCCTGTTCCAGGAATCTCCTCTAGCTCTCGTGTGGATCAAATATTGACACAACTGTACAGTGACCTCACTGAAATCAGAGCCCAGAATGCCCGTGCATGAGACAAAACATCTGTCCGTTGTCACACAGCCGTGGTGTCAGGCACGTCTCTGGTTCTTACTGAGCCAATTTACAACCAAAAGTCTTTCTTATATGCTAGTCTTGAGGAGCTGTTCAGATTTGGCTGTGGATTTGCCGATCCTTTGTGTTTTAATTTTACTCTTCTCTGTGTTATGTCTGATCTCTGAGTAGGTAAACTCTAAATAACCAGTTGACAAAATTAAAACAGATTAAAATATGCATCTTTGCAGTTTGGTTGCTATATTGTTGGCCACCATGAGTGCAAGGCGATAAAGTCAGGACAGAAATATTTTAAATAAATAAATGTTACTAATGAGAGTATAACTGCACAAAAGGTTGGTAAACAGTATTCTCAGGTCTCTATAGTATGCTTTTTTTAAAAAAGGCAACAAGGGCTGAGAAGGGATAACAGTTACTACTGGTGTCTGTGTGTCAGTTTATGCTGTCAGAAGAACATTCACATGCTCTGACCACAAATTATTCCTTACTTACGCAAGGAATGCTAGTTGTTGTTGTTCAGTCGCACAGTCGAGTCCGACTCTTCGCGACCCCATGGACCAGATTACGCCAGGCCCTCCTGTCTTCCGCTGTCCGCTGAAGTCTGCTCAATTTCATGTTCGTTGCATCGATGACACTGTCTAACCATCTCATCCTTTGCCGTCCCCTTCTTCTTTGACCTTCAATCTTTCCCAGCATCAGGGTCTTCTCCAGTGAATGCTCCCTTCTCATTTGGTGGCCAAAGTATTTGAGCTTCAGCTTCAGGATCTGGCCTTCAAGGGAACAGTCAGGGTTGATTTCTTTTAGGATTGACTGATTTGATCTCCTTGCAGTCCAAGGGACTCTCAAGAGTCTTCTCCAGCACCATAGTTCAAAAGAATCTATTCTTCGGCGCTCAGCCTTCCTTATAGTCCAACTCTCGCAGCCATACATTACTACGGGGAATACCATTGCTTTGACCATGCGGACTTTTGTTGGCAAGGTGATGTCTCTGCTTTTTATCATGCTGTTTAGGTTTGCCATCGCTTTCCTCCCAAGGAGCAGGCGTCTTTTAATTTCATGGCTGCAGTCACCATCTGCAGTGATCTGGGATCCTAGGAACGTGAAGTCTGTCACTACTTCTACGACTTCCCCTTCTATTTGCCAAGGAGTGATGGGGCCAGATGCCATGAACTTAGTTTTTTTGATGTTGAGTTTCAAGCCCACTTTTGCACTTTCCTCTTTCACCCTGAGCAAGAGGCTCTTTAGGTCCTCTTCACTTTCTGCCATCAGAGTGGTATCGTCTGCATATCTGAGGTTATTGATCTTTTCCCCAGCAATCTTAACTCCAGCTTGTGATTCATCCAGGCCAGCATTTCGCATGATGTACTCTGCATATAAATTAAATAAGCAAGGTGACAATATACATCCTTGTCGTACTCCTTTTCCTATGCTAAACCAATCAGTTGTTCCATATCCAGTTCTAACTGTTGCTTCTTGACCCTTATACAGGTTTCTCAGGAGACAGGTGAGGTGGTCTGGTACTCCCATCTCTTTAAGAACCTGCCATAATTTATTGTGATCCACACAATCAAAGGCTTTAGCATAGTCAATGAAGCAGAAGTAGATGTTTTTCTGGTACTCTCTTGCTTTCTCCATCATCCAGCGAATGTTGGCAATTTGATCTCTAGTTCCTCTACCTCTTCGAAACCCAGCTTGTACTTCTGGCAGTTCTCTATCCACGTACTGTTGGAGCCTAGCTTGTAGGATTTTGAGCATGACCTTGCTAGCGTGTGAAATGAGTGCAATTGTGCGATAGTTTGAACATTCTTTGACGTTGCCCTTCTTTGGGATTGGAATGTAAACTGACCTTTTCCAATCCTGTGGCCACTGTTGTGTTTTCCAAATTTGTTGGCAAATTGAGTGCAGCACTTTAACAGCATCTTCTTTTAAGACTTTGAATAACTCAGCTGGGATACCATCACCTCCACTAGCTTTATTGTTAGTAATGCTTTCTAAGGCCCATTTAACTTCGCTTTCCAGGATGTCTGGCTCAAGGTCACTGATTATACCATCGTGGTTGTCAAAGACATCGAGGTCCTTCTTGTATAGTTCTTCTGTGTATTCTTGCCATCTTTTCCTAATCTCTTCTGCTTCTGTTAGGTCCCTACCGTTTTTGTCCTTTATCATGGCCAGCTTTGCATGGAACGTTCCCTTGATTTCTCCAATTTTCTTGAAGAGATCTCTAGTCCTTCCCAATCTATTGTTTTCCTCTATTACTCTGCATTGTTCATTCAGGAAAGCCTCCTTATCTCTCCTTGCTGTTCTCTGGAAGTCTGCATTAAATTGGGCAAATCTTTCCTTATCCCCATTGCCTTTAGCTTTCCTTCTTTCCTCTGCTATGTGTAAAGCCTCATCAGACAGCCACTTTGCTTTTTTGCATTTCTTTTTCTTTGGGATGGCGGTGAGTGCTGCCTCCTTTACAATGTCACGGACCTCTGTCCATAGTTCTTCAGGCACTCTGTCTATCAAATCTAGTCCCTTAAACCTATTCTTCACCTCTACTGTATATTCATCGGGGATGTGATCTAGGTCAAATCTGAATGGCCTTGTGGTCTTCCCAACTTTCTTCAATTTAAGTCTGAATTTTGCAATGAGTAGCTCATGATCTGAGCCACAGTCAGCTCCAGGTCTTGTTTTTACTGACTGGATAGAGCTTCTCCATCTTTGACTGCAAATTATATAGTCAATCTGATTTCGGTGTTGCCCATCTGGTGATGTCCATGTGTAGAGACGCCTCTTAGGTTGTTGGAAAAGGGTGTTTGCTATGACCAGCGTGTTCTCTTGACAAAACTCTGTTAGCCTTTGCCCTGCTTCATTTTGTTCTCCAAGGCCAAATTTGTCTGTTATTCCGGTTACCTTTTGATTTCCTACTTTAGCATTCCAGTCCCCTATGATGATGAGGACATCATTTTTTGGTGTTAGTTCTACGAGCTGTTGTAGGTCTTCGTAGAACTGGTCCACTTCAGCCTCTTCTGCAGCAGTGGTTGGGGCATAGACTTGGATTACTGTGATATTGAATGGTTTGCCTTGGATTCGGACCGAGATCATTCTGTCATTTTTGAGATTGTATCCCAATACTGCCTTTCTCACTCTCTTGTTGACTATAAAGGCCACACCATTTTTTCTACGGGATTCCTGGCCACAGTAGTAGATATAATGGTCTTCTGAGTTAAATTCGCCCATTCCTGTCCACTTTAGTTCACTGATTCCCAAGATGTCGATGTTCATTCTTGCCATCTCATTTTTGACCACGTCAAGCTTACCTTGATTCATAGATCTTACATTCCAGGTTCCTATGCAGTATTGTTCTTTGCAGCATCGAACTTTCCTTTCACCGTCAGACACATCCACAACTGAGCGTCCTTTGGGCTTTGGCCCAGCCGCTTCACTCTTTCTGGGGTTACTCGTACTTGCCCTCTGCTCTTCCTCAGTAGCATATTGGACACCTTCCGACCTGAGGGGCTCATCTTCCGGCGTCATATCTTTTAGCCTTTTGTTACTGTCCATGGGGTTTTCTTGGCAAAGATACTGGAGTGGGTTGCCATTTCCTTCTCCAGGGGATCACGCTTGGTCTGAGTTCTCTGCTGTGGCCTGTCCGTCCTGGGTGGCCCTCCACGGCATAGCCCACAGCCTCATCGAACCACGCAAGCCCCCTCGCCACGACAAGGCAGTGATCCATGAGGGAGAAGGAATGCTAGTAACCAGTATAAATTCTGTAAGATTTGAGCATAAGTCAGCTTTGAAAGCTGCTGCTGAATGCAGCTCACTCCCTAATTTCCAGCCTGCTTGTATCCATGTAAGTACAGCTTAAATTTCTAATTCCTCTCACAGGAAGAGTTCCTTGAGCACACGACAGTCCACATCACTGTAGCCCTGGAACTTAAGGACAAAAGCAATTGGATTACATGTTTGTGAATGCAACGGAGAGGGCTGCAAGGAATAATGTCCTTCTACAACATTTTCTAGCCTCTGTCTTCTTAGTAACCCCTTTGTTGGGACATTTCCTTCTCTTAGGACAGTTTCAGTGCTGTTTGTGGCTACCACATATGCAGAACCACAGGAAGAATGTAAGAACTGCCTTATACTGAGTCACAGCAATGATTTATGCACTCACTTGAAGCAGCTCAGAAAAAGTTCATTCCCAGCCTATCTTTTTTTTTAACTGGTCAGTTGTTGGACTGGCCGTTTGTCCAGGGAGCTTTGTGGCTGAACAAGTATTTTAACCCAAGTCTCACAGATCAAAGTCCAACAACTTATCTACCATATCTGTCATCTGTACACCCTCCTCCCCATCCTTTTTAATTTTGGATGCATAGTACTAATCCCTTGCCAACCAATAATATATAGATGTATTTACCCCACACTTCTTCTATAATCCTCATGGCCATTGAGGGTGGAGTGGAGAATTGCAGTGTGGTGGTGGTGGCGGTGGTGATGGTTGTGATGATGACAATGTGTTTCTGCTCTGGTGCAGCTTTGCAGCTGTTGCAAAATGGTGAGTCTGCAGAAATAGACTTGCTTTTCATTTCAACACATTTGTTGCAAAGATCTGAAGGAAACCCAGAGTAGGCTAGGCCTTTAAATCAAGCTGGGTATTCACCTTCCCATATCTTTTGGATGAATGTTAATGAATGGTTACTAGCTTATACACAGATACAACTGTTTTTTAATCTGTCCCCACAAACAAATACATGGAACTTAATGCAGTAAATGCTGCTGTATGTTATGGCCAGAAACAAGTTCCGTTGGCAGAGGGAGCCTATTCAGTGACATCCCAAAGGCAGCTGTAACGTATGCTCTGGATTTCTATCATAGTTACTCATCAAGCTGTTCTTTTTATGCTCTGTTTAGGTAGTTGCAGCTGCTCTCAGACCCCCCACACAAATATAATTGGCTCAATCGAACCCGTGACTGGGAATGTCTCAAGGATCTCTCTCTCTCTCTCTCTTTCTTTCTGCTGTTTTGTGTACAATGTGCATATGAATCCCTTTTCTTCATACCCTTGTTCTCAGTTGGAGGAAGGCACTGTGTAATAGCTGTTTGTACAAGTGGCCAAACAGGAACATCCCAGCTTTTCTAATGCTAATATTTACTTACTTATAATAGAGATAGCAAACATGGGCTAGAACACCAGTGGAGAAGGAAGAAAGAAAAGAGCAGGGGAGAGAGTTCTGGGATCTGTAGTTCTCCAGATGCCTACTTTTAGAAGTGGGAAAGTAAAAGATAATCTGTAGGCTAATGTTGAGTGTCCAGTGTTTTATAGTCCAAATGAAGGTGGCTAGCTATGTCTGTCTGTAGCAGTAGAAAATAGTCCAAATGACAAACTAAGGGGCACTAATTTTTTAGACAAAAATGGCTAACTCAGGTGATGGTAAGACACAGGGAGTGGAAAACAAACTTGACCCAATACCTGGAATCAAGAACCACAAGCGTAAGAAAGAAGCCTGATAAAGGGCCAGTATTAAAAACCTACCGTAAACCTATTATATACAAAAATATATGTATTTATTAGAAAGACAGTTAAAACCATATAATGGCCCAATGAAAGCCTCGTTGCAAAATGCAAATGACCTTGGGTTACTTATATGTTTTTAACTGTCTTTCTAATAAGTACATGTATCTTTGTATATAATAAGTTTACACCTGGTTTTTAATATTGGCCCTTTATCAAGCTTCTAACTCAGGTGATGGCCTTGACTTCTCAAGATTCCAGGAAGTTGGAGGTCCTTAACAATGAGCCTCATCACAATAAAAGTGAAAATACTGTTAAAATTGCGTTGCTGGATAAACTCAAAATTTAGCATTGATTTTTCCAGCCAGATACCTCCAGAAATTCACAAGCCCGGGACAGATGTAGCTTTGGGACCAAAATTGTCTCCTTATCCTGATGGAGGATTTTGGGATAGAGAGAGGAAGCAACTAATTTTGAAATACTGTTTTTTCATGTGTGCGCATGTTAGTATGTGTGCACCTGGATGTCATGGCGATCTCTGGTGACTGACCCCTACTGGGGGCCTGGAGGATATTCAGAGAGGTGGCTGAATAAAGCCTGCCCCTGTCCTCCTGACTGCTGGTATTCCAAGGAGGTCTCCCATTCAAGTACTTGCCACTCAGTCAACCCTGCTTAGTTTTCAAGATCGAGCTTGCCTGGGCTGTCCAGGTCAGGGCAACTTGAAACACTGTTGATCCTCATGGACTTTGCAGTAGCTTTCAGAATCATTGACCATGGTATCCTTCTGCACTGGCTGGCTGGGATGGGTGTTGGGGACACTGTGCTTCAGTGGTTCCAGTGCTACCTGGCCAACCAGTACCAGAAAATGGTCCTGGGGGAGAGTGGCTCAATTTCATGGTATTTGTGCTGTGATGTCCCACAGGGTTCTCTTCTGTCCCCATACTTAACATCTACATGAAACAGCAGGGAGAGGGTATCTGGATATTAGGAAATAGGTATTGTCAGAATGCTGATGATATTCAGCTTCTCCTTTAAGAAGAGTCAGATCAGAGAGTGGATGTTCTGGACAGGTGCCTAGAGGTGGTAGTGGTAAGGGGTAATAAACTGAAGCTTAATCCTGACAAGACTGAGGTGCTGAGAAGTAAATGAGGAAAGGAACTGTTTAGGTCAGACTCAGGTTTTTAGCTTGGGGTACTTTTAGATGCTGTCCTGCAAACGGACATTCAAGCTTCATCTGTGGCACTTAATGTTTTATCGATTGGCATTTCACTATTTGTTTGAACACAGCCTTAAGAACCTTTTGGTTTTAAGTCATTGTCAAGATTAATTAAATGAAGTAATACTATTGTTTTGAACCCCAAGGCATAGTGATAAAAGGTATGTTTCTTCTTAACCTGGAGGTTCCAACTATTGTGACAGATACTTTTTGATAAAACTATACTGTGTAAATGTGGCTGATCCACTCAAAATGCCATCTAAATTAGGGGCTATCACTACATCTTGTACTTTCATAAGTGTAGTTTCATAAGTTTAGTATTTCCTGAACTTTCTGCAAATCCACTTCATTCAATTTCCTTGGACTCCATTATTAGAGATGGTTCTCTCTCCAATTGTTAACAATTTTCTGCTTTCTTCTGTCTTCCCCTGAAAAGCCTCAGGTTTTCTAATCTTTCCTCCTAAGGATGGTGCTCTGAGTCCATTACTTTATCAATCTTTCTGTATCCTTTTCAGTTTTATGATATTCTTTTGAGATGGCTACCTAAAAAATGTATGCAGAACTTGAAGGGCAGCCAAAGCACACATTTACATGATGATACTGTTCTGCAGTGTTTAAGGATACAAAATATTTTAAAACATTTATGTTTCTTTCCGCAGGCATCACTTTGTTGATCACTGTATGCAACTAGTATAAGGGGAGAGTGAGGCCTTCATTGTATACAGTAAGAGGCAGATAACACCGTGGAGACTGGGTGGCAGTAATGTAGTATGAACAACAACCAGAAGTAAATACCAGTGGGCCAGAATTGACATGGTGACACTCACTCCTGCCAGCTACAGAGTGTTTATGGATAAGAAAGATAGCGGGTGAGGCAGAGCATGGGGAGCCACCTTCTGCCAACAGTCAGACTGCCTCCAAGCCCCTGAAGCAAGGAGAAGAATCCCATACTCCCAACTGGCATTGTGGGGATTAGCAGAGCTCCCCATAGGAA
The DNA here is from genome assembly GCA_029375565.1 of Gekko gecko. Taxonomy (NCBI): domain Eukaryota; kingdom Metazoa; phylum Chordata; class Lepidosauria; order Squamata; family Gekkonidae; genus Gekko; species Gekko gecko. The sequence goes on from JAPDNY010000003.1 coordinate 156,278,297, forward strand.
TGGAGGCTTGGCAGCAAATTCTGGTAAAGGAGGAAACTATGCCACAACCCAAGGGTGGTATTGTTCTGCTGGCTGAAGACAACCTGTCAAGACAAGACCCTTGCCTGATGTGACTTTTTTCCTAGACAAGGCACTCATCCATAAGTACCCATGACTTTCCAAGACTAGGACTCTTTATATATTAATCTGACTAGCTGATCATAAGGGAGTAAGGCTTACTTTCATACAGACACATAAAAGGGTTGGGCAGTTGCCGACACCCCCCCCCCCGATTCTTTGAAACAGCATTTTACTGAGAATCAATATTTCAAGTTGGTGGGAGAGAGTGTTCAGACTCCTCTATGTTTAATTTGGGTATCCATTCATTCATTTATACTCTGCCTTTCTCCCCAGTGGGGACCCCCTCAAAGCAGCCTACATCATTCTCCTCATCTCCGTTTTATCCTGACAACATCCCTGTGAGGTAGGTTAGGCTCCAAGTCAGCCAGCAATCTTCCATGACAAATTGGGGATTCAGAACAGGGTCTCTCAGATCTTCATCCAACATGAAAAGGAGAAAGGTCAAATGTCCCTTGTTTCAGGAGGGTTAGGTACACTAGAAACCAGGCAATTTAATTGAAAGTGTACTAGATCAAGAGTTAGCATGGAGGCTTCCTAGTTATTCAAACATGATATATGGCCTGAATCGCTGTGCAGATATTACACAGAGAGAAGAACTGAAAGTGGTGAGACACAGAAGCCAGGGCTATTATTGTGGATTTGTGGGGAAAAATTGGTGAGTGTTGAGGCCTTGGAGAATGTAGGACTAGGGTTGGGTTGATACTGGCATGTTCATTTATCACAGAACATCAAGGGATGTGATAGGACTCTCAAACATGGCTACCATACCACCTCAAGTCATTTCAAACAGAACAGATTTCAGCAGAAGTGATGGAGATAGCTGCCTTGAGCCATGAGAAAAGGCAGAATAAAATGGTTTACTAAATAGATAAAATACAATATCTAGTGATGTAGAGGCATTGTTTCAGACTAGCAATAAGATGACCTAAATAACATAAGGAGCAATCCTATTTGGAAATATGTCCTCCTGTGTTCAGTGAGGCTTACTGCCAGGACAGGGTTCTTAGGATTGAGCCTCTATTGGGCAAAGCACCCTTGAGTTGCAGCATTTACATTATTACAAGGAAAGGAATCCTTCAGACTGTGCTAGAAATAGCATGCTAGAACTGGTCTTGTTGTTCAGTCGCACAGTCGAGTCTGACTCTTCGCGACCCCATGGACCAGATCACGCCAGGCCCTCCTGTCTTCTGCTGTCCTCTGAAGTTTGCTCAATTTCATGTTTGTTGCATCGATGACACTGTCGAACCATTGCCGTCCCCTTCTTCTTTGACCTTCAATCTTTCCCAGCATCAGGGTCTTCTCCAGTGAGTGGTCTACGGAGCTGATTATTAAAAAAAAAGACCATAGGGTTGGCACAGGTCATTTAATGTGTCATGTCTGAATGCTTATGCTTTTTTCAGCTCTGTTTCAGATTTCTGCTTTTTTTCAGATCTCCACTATCCAAACCCTATTACTCTGTTTATTGGATGTCCCATCCTATATTTGACTTTCACTGTGTAATCCACCTTGAGTCTCAATGAGAAAGATGGACTATAAATAAATAAAACCCAGATAAGATCTCTACAGCAGCGAGAATTCCACTCCAAATGAGGGTAACTTCTTAAAGAGCAGGACTTCTGGGAGTGCTGCTGAATATTTGGCATTTTTGGACCAAATCACCACGCAGTCATTCTTATGGCCTGATGGTCTGTGCCATTGAGTTGACTGTCAATGCATCAAGGGGAGGGAGAGAATGGGTGGGATAATGAGAGCCTCAGCCTTACTGGCCCTGACATACTGTGACCTGTTTCTGTTCCTGTTTCTTCATGCTGGTTCAACATTAACCCAGCCTGGGTGGTAATTGTTCTGTTCCCTCTGTGTTTCTCCTTTAACTGGGGTTATATGCAGCAGGGCAGAGCAGAGCCAGAATGCTGAAGATCCTTCTCCTATCCAGTCTCCTGCACTTTACAGTGAGCCATGACACAGGTAAAGAGGATGTTTTATTTTGAGTAAAGAGGAAAGTGGGGAGGTTGAAGAAATCAGCTGTCCTAAGCACAGATACCAGGGAGTAAGTCCTGTGGGTGGTCAGTGGGATTTTAGAGTAAGCACACTTAGGATGGTGCTGCATGTCTAGAAGAGCAAAATGCAATGTTCGGTCTGAGTGCATCTTATGTCAGAAGTACAATGTGGGGGCAATAGTGTTGAAGCAGTGCAGGGCAATTTGTCCAAGGCATCCTTTGAGGAGAGGGAGCGGCCATTGCAATTGTGAAGAGACATTTATTTTGCCCTATATTTAAAAGGCTTTGGTGCACGAAGAAACCCTGGGTGGTCCTTGGGAGGGAAAGCTCCAGAGGGACAACTGGAAGGAAACTGCTGCTGAAGTCATTTCTTACTTTACTACTATTAACATGCATATCTAAGGGCAAAACAGCATGTCATGGCAGACGGCCATGTGCATGCTTGTATTTTTCTGTACTCTTTGTTGACAGATTAAGGAGTGATATTCAATAATCAATACTACAGTCCTGTACACAACTTTATTCTCACAACAGATTAAATGCAAACTTTAATTGGCTTTTTGGAGAATGGGGGGGAAGCTTTTCTAAGCTGTTTATAGTAAAACAACAACACAACAACAACAACAGGGTGTATTTTGTTTCCAGCACTGTGGGCTGTTGTAGGAACATACAGTAGGCTTCATTGTTTATGTTGTTTTGTTTGTTTTTTAATCTTGTTGAGTTTTTATGCATGGTTAGGAAGTTCGACCTGCCTTTTTTTGTAAGCAAATTTCCCTGTTTTTGCTTCCTTTCTGCCATATTAACATATTTTTAATTATATGTCATTTTGTGGAGCTGATTTTAAACAGCCATACATTTAAATGTCAATATTTCTGATAAATTTTCCTAATATGTTTGAGAAAAAGCTTAATTTCAAGTGTGGTATGGAAAAACCATAAAAGACTCTTGAACTTTCAGATCGTACCAGAGCTGTCATGAAACTTGAAAATCATCCTTTCTCAAATTCTTTTCATTCTCGTATCTTCCTTGCCCCTGACATCCCTGCTGCCATAGGGCCAGTCATATCATCCTTGAGAACTGGTTGCTGGGGCCAGGTTGGGCATTGTAAAATCTGGATGGGACTCCAACTCCAACTCCCCCCAGCAAGGAGAGAAGACTACAAAGGTTCAGATACTGGGGTTAGGCAAACAGATATCGGGATGTGCCACCAAAGAGGCAGTGACAAAATAAGCTCTGAGCAAACAGGTCTCTGCACAAGAGAGCAAACAGGAGGGTGGGGGGCATGCTCCTAGAGCGGTGAGAGATACCATATCAAGGGAATTTAGTTTGGGGCACAGGGCTGATACTGAGCTGGTTCAGGATCTTGGTCTGCAGCTAGAACAACAAAATAAGAGTTTGTCTGCCTTTCTTTTTACATTTTTATTATTGGCAGCCAATTATTGTTCAACTGGTGTGTGTTTTTTACTGTCTCCTGGGTTACCAGCAGTCTCCTTTTCACCACCTCCTTACTCCATAACCCTTTGCCTGGTTTGGGTTTTGTTTTTGGTTTTTTTGCTGTCAAGTCATGGCTGAATTATGGCAGCTCCCGTAGGGTTCTTGAGGCAAGAGATGTTCAGGGGTGATTTGCCATTGCCTGCCTCTTCCTTGGTGGTCTCCCATCCAAGTACTGAGCAGGGCTGACCCTGCTTAGCTTCTGAGATCTGATGAGGTCAGGCTAGTCTGGGCTCTCCAGGTCAGGAACTAGTTAATTTAGTGGACTGGAAATGCTGACAACATTGTAACTAACAGACAAATAAAGCAAAATATTAAAGGCAATGAAATGAAGGAAAAAGAAGAGAAAGGCAATGTAATGTGTATGGGTAAGAATTAGATGAGAAATTAACATTGTTAGAGAATCCAAGCCCTGGGGACTGGTGATTTTTCTATCCCATCTGTTTTAACAGAAGGCAGTCAATAGCAAGTGTGTAGGCAGAGTTTTCTAAATAGAGCACATGACACTGGCTTATATTGAATCACACCATTGATCCACTGAAGTCTACTCAGACTGGCAGTGGTTCTCCAGGGTCTTTAGATAAAAGTCTTTCACATCACCTACTACCTGATCCTTTTAACTGGAGATACTAGGGACTGCACCAAGGATCTCCTGCATGCCAAGCACATGCTCTGCCATTGAACCACAGAGGCTCCCCCATTACTAGCTCCAATTTCTGTTATTAATTTTTGTTTTCATTCTAATGGGGAACACATTTCCATCTTTTTGTTTTCCATTAAACTGGGATGAAATAGGAATTGTACTCTTGGTGCAAGGGGATCCTCCCTTCTATATTTCAAGAAGCTATGAGAAAATGCCCTTGTATTATAGAGACACTTCAATTTCTGGTTTGCAGAGCAGATTTAGGGAAGCGATTAGCAACCCACGTAGCAGAGTGGCCATAGAGGGTTTCATTTGACAGTCCAGCATCTCACATTTTACATATACTGCAAATTATCACAATAACACAACATAGTAAAGACTATATGTCTTACACTGTCTACACCTGTAATCCATGAATCTCAGCTAGAAGGGCTGTCTATAAACAAAGTAAAATAAAATAACTAATGTCACATCAGTTTGGTGTAGTGGTTAAGTGCACGGACTCTAATCTGGGAGAACCAGGTTTGATTCCACACTCCTCCACTTGCACCTCGCTGGCAAACCGTAGTTCTGATAGAGAGCAGTTTCTGTCAAGAGCTCTCTCAGCCCCACCTACCTCACAGGGTGTCTGTTGTGGGGAGGGTAAGGGAAGGGAAGGGAGTTTGCAAGCCGCTCTGAGACACCTTTGGGTAGTGAAGGGCAGGGTATAAATCTAATCTCTTCTTCTTCTTCATCATCACTGGTCACCGAAATCAAGGAGCAAAGACTGGGGTAAATTCTCATAGGATTGCACTGTTTAATTTTCTTTCTGGGGCCAAAAACCTTGTACCAAGGTCTCATCATCTTCATCTTTTTCATTCATCATTCGCCTTCCTCCACACTCCCTTGGTTCAGTTATCTGGAGTTTTGCACTTTCCTGCAAAGGCACCCATTTTTACTTCTCTCACTGTGGTCCAGATTGTAGAAGATGATGTGCGTGTGTGTGTGTTAGCGTGACAAATTAATGAGTAGTCATGCCTTGCAGAAGCAACTGGGGCTAGATCACTTTTCATTGCTTTGTGTGTTATTGTTCTGTCCAACCTTTGCTTAAAACTCCAGTGTAAAAATATGTTGCTCTGTCTCATCTACAAATGGCTGACTGGCTGGGTGTTCTGATTTTCATAGTCTTTCTGGAGCAGAGGCAAGCCTTCTCCTTGCTGAAACGCTCCCGACGTGCCAACAAGTTCATGGAAGAGCTTCTTCAAGGCAACCTAGAACGAGAATGTATGGAGGAAACCTGCAGCTATGAGGAGGCTCGTGAAGCCCTTGAGTCCAAAGACTTAACAGTACGTACAACACAGTGTTCATTCCCACAGGGAGGAACGAGTTAGTCAAATACACCTGGGTCTCTGCTGCCAATGTGATGTCTGTTCCTAGTTTTCTAGGAAAGACATCCGTCTGTCCTCAGCCACAGCCAGGAAGAATTCTCCCTAGTGACATCCGTGCCCTGTGGGACTTAGTGCAGTTCCGCAGGGCCTGCAAGTCAGAGATGTCCCGCTGGGCCTATGATTGAGGACAGCAAGGGTTTGTCACCCAGCCTGACCTCCTCCCCTCCTCCCTTCATGGGGAAGGGTATAAATTGGTATCCAGCACTATCTGAATTAGGTGTGATTGTTATTGTTTTAACTGTTTTAAACTGAATTTAACTATTATCAATTAATATATGTATTTATTGAAATGTTGTATACCACCCTGAGCCCTCCAGGGGAGGGTGGTCTATAAGTTAAATAAATAAATAGGGAAAGAGAGGTTTGTAACAAGGCACTCAACGCTTACCCCAGAGACCTTTGCATCTCAGCTTAGCAGTAGCTTTATTTTTTTGTATTTTTGTGTCTGTGTGTGCATGTATTTTTGTATGTATTTTATGTGCATATATGTGTAGGTATTTTTTATGTGTGTGTGTGTGCATGTGAGAGTGTGTGTGCACCCAGACCTCATGGCAACCTCTGGGTCCTGGAGAATATTCTGAGAGCTGGCTGAACAAAGCCTGCCCCTGCCTCCTACCTCTGGTATTCCAAGGAAGTCTCCCATCCAATTATTTGCCAGAGTCAACCTGCTTAGCTTCCAAGATCTGACAAGATCAGGCCTGCCTGGACTATCCAGGTCAGGGCAGTTTAGCAGTAGCTTTGATTGGTGCTGGCAGAAGCAAAGTCTCCTTTCCTAATTTGTGTGCCTCTCTTCCTCTGACATGCTTCATGCACTCTTCCATCCAGGCAGCATAAAGGGTCCGACCTGCATATCTGCATATTTGCTCTCTGGCCATTCTTCTAAGTTGAACTCCTTTGTTTTGCAGGACACATTCTGGATAAAATATACAGGTATGTCATATCTAAGTCCTGTTGAATAAGCTGATGTTTTTACACGCTTTACTGCTGAGCTTCATTCAAAACTCTAGCTCGAAGCTCTCTTCACAGGAGCTGGAGCACTATCTCCTTAAGTAAATGGCTATGATTAGATATCCTAGAGCTTCAGTCCCAAGCACATGGATTTGGGAAGCAGAGTCTCTGGAATTTAGCAGGATATGTTTCTAAGTGAATACAGATGGGATCAGGTGTCATATTCAAATTCTACATGGCATTGGAACTTGGAGCTCTTCCGCCTGTAAATCCAGCTCTCCCAACCCATCCTTCCTCACTCTTATAAAGCTGACCATGTGGCATGCATAGACACACACACATTCTTCCCACAACCATGCTAACCAGGTTTCCATTGTTATGGTCTAGTTTTTTCTCTCCCTTCCACTTAATAAGCCCTGGCCCAGCTTCCAGATTCTGAGGTGTTACTGCTTTCCACCCACCCCTTCTTGACGATGCTAATGTCAATCACAGCCACCACCACCAATGTTCCCTCTAAGCTGTGGAGTCTTGTGAGCCAAAAGTCTACTTTGTGAGCTACTGACATTAAAGTTGTGAGTGAGTCATCTGGCTACTGCCTAAATTAGTTTGCTCTGGAGCCATTCTTCCTGAGCGAAGACAAAAATGTGTGAGCCAGAGGCTAAAAAACTGTGAGCTAGCTCACACTAACTCAGCTTAGAGGAAACGCTGCCCACCTCCTCCAGCCATTGCTTAGATCTATTGTTTCTGTGTAGGGTTAGGCTCTTCCTCACTCTTCTATCCACAGGGAAAGTTCCCTCATGCCACCTAATGCCACAGCAAGACTGCTGGCCACAACCAAGAGCTCCAATAGACAGCTTCCTAATATGGTTGCTTACTGACACCTCTTCTAGATTGGAGGAAGCAGGCGGACACAGTTTTCTTCCTGATTAATCTTTACCCAATGTTTTGTTTGTCTTTGGGGGTCAGAATGGGAAAGGTGCCCTATCATCTCCCAATCAATTAAAAGGGCAGCCAGGCTGTCCCCTTATTTAGTCTTGGAGTCCAGTCTGCTTGTGCGATGAGGGAAAGACAATTCCTGAAGAGGCTCCATCCATTTATCTCACTACATTAGGGAGGCTGGGTTGGAAATCCCTTTGATCAGATCATTCTCTTTTGCTAGATTGTTTGCCTCAGAGGAAGGTCAGAGCAGTTTTGGATGCATGCATGGAAGGTAAGAAGATTATGAGAAACTGTGATGCCTTGGTTATGATTAGCACTAGGAATCTTTTCAAGGAATTTGGAAACAAACTCTGAACAGATGATGAGGTGCTGATTGGGCAGTATGAGCAAGAGCACGTGTGGGTGAATCCATGTCTTTCTTAAAGTTCAATGAGTCTCATGCACCATGTTTTAGCAGGTATGCCTGGCGTAAAACCACATACACAGAAAATCACTTGTAGGGAGACAAACCTGTACTTTGAATTATGCAGATCCCTTACACTCAAGTTTTCCTTGCCACCACACAGGCTTGATAATACTCTTGTGCAGGGCTTTTTTTGTAGAAAAAGCCCAGCAGGAACACATTAGCATAATAGACCACACCCAACAGCAGAAACTCATTGGCATATTAGGCCACACCCCTGACCACACAGCTCATTAGCATACTAGACCACACCCCCATGTTATCAGAAGTGTGGTCATCCAGCAACACCCACCTTTTGCTTCTTATTCTGTTTACCTTGTTTGTTGTCAAAACCCAGGGCTTTCTTTTGTAGCAGGAACTTCTTTGCATGTTAGGCCACACAGCCCTAATGTAGCCAATCCTAATGAGTGTCTGCTGTTGGGTGTGGCCTATTATGCTAATGAGTTTCTGCTGGGCGTGGCAAGCTCAGGAGCCAGCCGGAACTCTGTTCCTGCCCAAAAATAGCCCTTACTCTTGTAATACCCTCTACTTTAGAATGTAAAGATTTGAGACTTTTGCAAATGAAGTTCATTGAGTCAGCAACTAGAAAGAGTATATTCAGTGAGGTTTCAGTTACCACATTAACTGGCTCACTAGGGGGTGCATAAGCTGCATCTTCAGTTGGTTTATCTAAGTTGCTAGTTGCTACTCCAGGGGGAGTATCAGTAAATGAGCCTTCAAGTGGGTTATCCAAGGCTCCCACCAATGGTGAAAACCAGTTCAACGTGGGGATTTGAAAAGTTTGGGATAGCTCAGAATCAATTGATGGAAAGAGGTCCCCAATTTTTGATTGTTTAGATTTGGGCAGAATCTCCTCCGTCTCCCTTCCCCATTTGTGAGACCTCTTTTTTTCTCCCCGATTCCAGATGGTAGAGGTTGCAAAAGCATAAAGAATGTTAAAAGAATGATAAAATCTAGTAGTTCCAAGGTCAGATAGTTTCCACTTCAAAGTTGTTTAAAACTAAAAAGACTGTGATTCCTTTGGCCATCAGCCATATAGCAAGCTAGTAACACCAGCTAATTATCCAATTAGGCAAACAGGGCTTTTGTTCCTTGTGCTAACAAACCGTCTTTAAAAAACAGCTCCAATTTAAAGAAGGAAAAGGATAAGATAAGAGTTTTTAAGAGTTCTTAAAAGTAATAAAATAGGTCCAAAAAAAGTTTAAAACTACTTTATGTCTCCAAGCGGAGAGTGGAGCCATCTGCAGCCAGTGTAAAAACTGCATGCATGTGGCAGGAAACCAGAGATTGGTTGGGATTCTGTTTGAAAACGCGATTGTCTCCTGTAATATAATGCAATATAGTCTATAATTAATGTGCCTTCTAAATTTACAGATAGTTTACTTGTAATTCTAGCACTGATCCAGTGCTTATTCCCTATCACAGCAATCCCCAAGACCTTGAAAGAGGCACAAGTAATGTGTATATTTGTGTGTGTGCATGAACAAACACCTTTCTATGGATCAGGTCACACATGCTTGTTCATCATGTAATGACTGTAATATCCAGTGATGTCCATGTGTGAACGGTCTGTCTAACACCACAGCGAGGTCAGTTCAGCCATTCACTTGGCAGTTACCAAGGGTACAATAATCAAGTGTAGATAAATTGAGTTATGTATATGTATGTGTAAACTAGTTCTGTGCATTAGGCTAAACTGAAGTCAACAGTCTGAAATGGGATGTCCTGGACTTTCTGAATATACCACCAGGTCTGTTTCTTCCGGTTTGTGTTTTGAATGCTAACAGGTAACTGTGCAGTAGATGAAGGTCAAAACTACAGGGGAACTATTTCTGTCACCAGATCAGGAACTGAGTGCCAGTTCTGGTCAAGCAAATTTCCTCATAAACCTGAGTAAGTCCCAAACTTATACTTTGCTAAGCTATATGCTACCGCTCAAAACTTTCCTTTTCAGGAAGAATACGATTAACTCTGCAGAGGCACCAGCAGGTGGCTTTCTCCTCACTCCTCTTTTTTCCTTTAACTGATTCTCAATTGCTGTTGATATTCCATACCTCAATAATATATGTGATCCTCAGGCTACTGTGGGGGGGAAGTAACCTTTTTCTTTTGGCTAATTTGATAGTCATAATTTTCCATGTATCTGGGAAGTCACCTCAGTATGAAGAAATGTATCCTGACTCTGGAAAACCTAGTTTTGCTGTTTTCATTATCCTAAGAGGGACCAGCCCTTTTACTATTACACAAAGTGACTGGGTGGAGGCTCATGAGAAATTACAGGGTGAGGCAGGCAGGAATAAACACTTTGGGAATCCCATCCCACTCCTCAAACTCTTCCCCGACAGGATTCCCCAAGGTCTCAGAGTCTTGATTTCCCCACCACCACCCACTCTCTTTTTCTTTTAACTGACACTCAGTGGCTCTCAATATTCAGTCCCTTCAAAAGCTTTTTCGGTCTTCCTTAGGCCATATTTTGAGGGTTGGTTTTCCTTTGATTACAAGACCAGTAAAGCAAAAAAGCTTCCCTGAAAAATTACTGGCCCTGTACTAACAATCTATTCCATGAAAAGCACAGATGCTGGAGGAGTTGGATTTATCATATTGTGTCATCACAGTTCGGATAGAGCAGCAGAGAAGTGCAACATGTGCCCTGTAGGGTATGGCTGTAAACCCGAGAACATACCCTAAAATCTGCCAAGGCAGATGCCAAGAAATCCTTAGCATGCTAGTTGAAATAGAAAGGATTCCCCACAGGCAGAACGTCTGAAACCACTGAGTTATATGATAGCAGGCTGAGGGCAGGGCCGGCTCACCCACTAGGCAAGCTAGGCGCTCGCCTAGGGCGCCGGGCCTGCAGGGGCACCCAAATGCCCCCCGTGAAAAGCCCCCCGCCACCGCCACTGCCGCCTCCCCACTACCACCGCCAGCAAGGAGTGCCCCGATGGGGCTCAGGAGGCGGTGGCAGAGCTTGCCCGCCTCCCCCTCCCCCCTGGGGGGGAGAGAAGACAAGGCGGCGGGCTGCGCCACCAGCGAAGAGCACCCCAGCGGGCACTCAAAGGCAAGCCAGTGCTCTCAGCTGGCGCTCCAAGGGAAGGGCGGGGGTTAGAATCCCCACCCCTTCCCTGGCTTGTCTGGGCGCCCCACAGCTGCAGAGCGCCCAGGAAAGCCAGCGCTCCAAGGGAAGGGGCGGGGTAACCTCCTGCCTCTTCCCTGGTTTGCCTGGGGGCCTCGCAGCTGTGGAGCGCCCAGGAAAGCTGGCACTCTGCTGCCGCCCCCAGTCTCCAGGCCCCACCAGGAGGTTGGCATCCTGGTGGGCTGGGCGCCCCAAACTGTCCTGCCTAGGGCACCCAGACACCTGGGGCCAGCCCTGGCTGAGGGCATGGGGAGGGGGAGTGAAATTTGTAAGTTAATTGTATAGTAACTTAGGGGTGTGCGTCTCACTTCCATATACATGTGATATGCACACAACTCAATCTCAGCATTTCTGCATATGCACATGGGGAAATCCATGTCTTTGTCTGGGTTTCATACTTTTTTCTAACAGAAGTGCTTTCTGTGTACAAAAAACACAATGTGTAACATAACACAGAGAACTGCAGGATCCACAGTTATAAACTCAGCTGGAAGAGGAAAAGTTCTGTTTTCTTGTATTCCTGGCCCTTCTTTACTATACCATGGCTTCTTCTAGCTTCAACACAACAACCTCTCCAGATGCCAACCTGACAGACAACTACTGCCGGAACCCAAATAGAAGCACAACAGGGCCTTGGTGCTACACCCGAGATCCAACAGTGCGATTGGAAGAGTGTGCTATTCCTGTGTGTGGTGAGTCGTATTGCTGGTCACGTCGTTAAAATATGCTTAGATCTAACTTTAAGAGGCAAAATAATTTCCAAAGCCTCATACCTGAAAAGACAAAAACAACAGTTGGAGACCACCACATTAAACAAGATCAAACAGTTGGAACAACTTCATTAAGGAAAAGGATCTAAACAGACATTAAAACAATTAAACCTAGAACGCAAAACCCTCAGCATGCTTGAAACATCCCAAATCAAAAAACAGTTAATTTTTACAAAACAGAAATATAGGCTGAAGTCAGCTCAAACACTAAAGCTCCTATCACACTAGGTCAAGGAACTTAAAAATTCTAAGAGGATCAAAGCCCTTAAAAACGCAAGAGGTGAAATAGTCACAAACACTACTGACATCTTGAGAACACTCGAGAAATATTACTACAAACTGTACACAGCAATGCCAACAACCCCTGAAACTTTTCAACGTACGATTAATAACTTCCCTATCCGTACTAAATTGGATGATAGACACAGATCATTTCTTGAGGGGCCTATCACTGTCAAAGAAGTTATGGATAATATTAAATTACTAAAAAACAATAAACCTCCGGGGCCTGATGGCTTTCCATCAGAATATTACAAGGTCTTTGCATCGCAGCTTGCCAATCCACTGACTAAGGCATTTAATTATGTCTTAGACACTGGAAACATCCCTCCCTCATGGAGACAAGCCTCAACAGTAGTCATACCCAAGAAAGATTGTGACCCTATGTCCAAAGTCATATCACCCGATATCCCTGCTAAACCAAGATTTTAAGATTTTCACATCTATTTTAGCCAAACGGCTCAACACTTTTATTCCAAAATACATACACAAGGATCAAATTGAATTTATCACTCATAGGGATTTAACTAAAAATACCTTCAAGACGTTACATCTAATCCAACACTGTATTAAGATCAAGCAACCTATAGCCCTTCTTTCATGGTGGAATTCCCATATCTTTTTTCAGTCCTCAGAAACATGGGATTTGGTCCCAAATTTATAACTGCCATGGAAAGACTATATGCACACACAAATACCAACATTAAAGCTAATGGTTCCCTGTCACAAACAATAGATCTTAGAAGGGGCACCCTACAGGGCTGTCCGCTACCCCCACTACTGTTTGCTATAGCAGTGGAACCCTTGGTGCACGCAATTAGAACAAATCAATCAATCATGGGTGTTAAAATTAGAGAATCTGAATACAAAACAGCACTATTTGCGGACAATATGCTACTATACCTCACAAATCCCTCAGTTTCCATCCCCACATTGTTGCAGACCTTGACCTATTTTGGAGTAGTCTCTGATCTATGCATGAACGATACGAAATCCCAAATTCTCCCTGTACTCATTCCTATAGATGAGCAAATAAGCCTCAAACAGCTTTTCAAATTCAGCTGGGTCTCTGACTACTTGTCCTACTTGGGTATTAAAATCCCACTAGACCTCTCCAAATTATTACAACTCAATCACAATGTTGTCCACACTGAGATCTGCAATACAATCCTCAAATGGAGCAAACTGAATGTCTGCTGGATAGATAGATACAACCTTATAAAATCATTTGTTTTGCTGAGATTCATTTTTTTATTTCAGGCTATCCCTATAGCAATCCCCTCACTTTTGCTTAAATGCAGGCAGAATACTCCGCAAGACTTTCTGTGGGCAGGGCGAAAGGCAAGAATAGGACCCCATACTCTAAGAAAACCCAAGATACAAGGTGGTTTTGGATTACCAGATATAACAACCTACCAAAAAGTGACACTGTTAGCTAATATTGTTAAGATATAATGCTCTGCCCCTTCTCCTGACTGGATCCAACTTTGTTCAGATCTTCTCCATCCTTTTTCTTTGGACTCTTTACTCTGGGATGCAAAACACAATTTCCTGGCATTTAAGCGACTTAATGCCTTTTTAATCTCAATGATCAACCTATGGAGATCACTGCGTAAGAAATTGATACCAGACACATCTAGAGATTCTACTTTTATACATCAACCATGGTTTTCTAAAACTGTTGATCCTACTTACCTTAGCTGTTGGAAAGAAGCAGGGCTGTCCCATCTTTGTGACATTGCGACAAGGAATGGACTGTTAAAAAACCCAGAAACGGAAAGCAAGTTAGGACTATCTGTACTGTGGTTTTTATATTTACAAATACAGCATGCCACAAGCCAACTCAAGATTACCTCCCTCCTAGCTCAACCCCATACAGAGTTTGAACTAATACTCAAATTGTTTGATACACACAATAGGGGCTGATATTGGCTATTTATCAATTGCTACTAAAGGACACCCCCACTAAATCTATGCCATACCAACTCTCCTGGCAAAAAGATTGTGGCCTTAATTTAGATGATGAAATCTGGTCTGTAATCTGGACTTCAACAAATTGATTCCCTCGATCTATACCTATGGAGCTGCAAAGGTTCAAGATTATGGCATGCTGGTATCTCTCACCGCAAAAAAATTCCCATATGAGTTCTGCCAAGTCTCCTCTGTGCTGGAAGGGCTGTCAGCAGATTGGCACATTCTCCCAGTGCTGGTGGCAATGTGACTGATCTTTTTGGAAAGAAATACAATGTTATGTCAAAGTAATTACAGATATAGACATGCCGATCTGTCCTGAGAACCTTTTCCTTGATCATTGGCCAGTACATATAGAAAAGCACAAACATAAGGCTACCCTAGATATCATGATATTTGCTGCAAGAACATCCATAGCCACCTGCTGGAAGGATGCCAACCCACCTACTATCCAACTCTGGTACGGCAAATTATGGGACCAATTTCTAACAGACTGTGTTACAAACTAAGGAATACTTTATACCTGCCTCTTGGTCACAATTTCAGAGATGGTTGTGAATTTCTGCCCTTTCTTATACACAAATATACTGAATGCATCTTTCAAGGTAGATTACGCTATATCATTTGCTCTCTTGTGGTTTTATGATAAATTGTTAATACACTAGTGTAGATCTAATTCTGTTCCCCTATAGATAACCTTTGGAAAAGTTTGTACTGAACTTCTGCAATTTGGTATCTGACAAAGTTGAACAACAATATAGTCCACCTTATGTATGTTTGAAAGTTTAATGGTTTATTGTTCTTGTATCTTTGCTGTTTTTTATATTTGTTATATGTATTTTGATATTATATTCAAAATAAAATATAAATTAAAATATATATATGATTAGATCTGAACCTTGTTTGGAAAGGGAGGTTTGCAAAGTTTCCCCTCTAAACCAGCCAAGGCCAAATTACACATAGCTGTAGATGAGTTGTTATTAATACATTTTTAAAAACATGTCTCAGTCACATAGACTGTTACAATATTGTAACCCTATATTGATCTATCAATTACCAATTTTCTTAAAAGCCTGAAAAGGGCTCTTCACTGTATGTGGGAGAAATGGCAGTCAATAAAGGCTGGCTCCAACAAGGAAAATGGCTCCAATGTGGGAAGAACCTGCAAAAATGTGCAACTTCCTGTCCACTTAGCATCTAAAGACTGCAATCTTTCCAAAAAGATCATACCAAAACGGGGTTGAGAAAGATAACAGCAAAGTGGAGGGGGGCCCACACAGATACAGGACATGTACTTTTATGTATTTGTGTAAGCCGCTCTGAGCCTGCCCTGGTAGGGTATAAATCGAATAAAATAAATAAATAAATAAAATAGAGGATGATGTTATCTGGATGTTCTCCAAATCCAGCACAGTTGTAAGGAGGCCAAGGCAGAACAATCATCCACGTGGAAACAGCCTAACAATGGGTACTTAGGGTTCATCAAGCCAGGATCTGAAACCATGGGTTGAAATTGGTTTATTATCCATAGCTAATCTTTTTTTAAAATTTATTTTGAATAGAAACACAAACAAATATATGGATTCCAATTATATACATAACATAAAGTTCTTCTTCTGTGAGTCCTCTTATTAAACCACTGATAATAAGACTAACATTTATATTGTCTTTTTCCCTATCCAAATATAGAATCTGGCCCAAGCCTCTTGAAACTCAGTCTCTTCTCTTCCTTGGAGCTGAGTTGTTAAATAGTCCATTTCACCTATGTCCATTAATTTATTGACAACATCCTTTTGTGTTGGTGTCCCTTCATTTTTCCACTTACTCGCGAAAACAATCCTGGCCGCAGTTACAGTATGGATAATTAAATACATGTCAGATTTTTTAAAGTAATCTGGTATTACATTTAACAAAAATATTTCCGGTTTAAAAGGGACATGAAACACCCATAGTTAATCTTAACCATATCCTGTGAAACTACACGAACCCAGACATACTTTCTTGTTCCTTGGCATTGCCTTTACTGAAATGTATCAGTTGTGTGTAGAGAGAATTCATTGATCATCTCTGTGCTGGAACCTGGTTTCACAAACTAACTGTTGTTAAAATAAACCACGGTTTCTTGATATGTCTGAACTGAATCAGTTACTTCATCTGTGGAGGACAGAAGCAGTCCATGCTCAACTGGCGTCTGTGACCTATCTCTGAGGCATGACCCAGTGTAGTTGTTTCAGCCAGAATTTGTCATGCCTTGTATAAGAAGAACTGGATGAACTCCCTTAGATGAGTGGTTCATGACAAAGGAGAGGGAAAAGCTCTCTGCTCATATAGCTTAGCAAAGCTGCAAAGTATAAGTTAAGGCAGGTTCTTCCCTTACTGTTATTTCACACAGACTAGGGCTAAGCCTTAGCATTCAAAACTGATTCCAAGTCTGAATACTTGTGATCTGCGGCTCAAGTTAAGCCTAGCATATGGCCCAAGGATCTTTGGAAGTTCACGATGCAATGAGGATAAACCTGTCAGCTGATAAAATCAGCTCAGAAGTTTATGTGGAAGTAAAAAAGGGGGGAGGGGTTGAAGTTCCACAGGTGTCTTATCTTTGCTGCAACAGATTGCCACAGCTAGCTTAATGGATATGCTGCTCCGAGCTTTAGATTTACTTAGGGTGAATACAAGGTTTGCAGTAAGCTGGACACCAAAACTCTTGCATTCTTCCTCCGAGAGATGTGTGTGTCCCCTTCTGTTGCTGTCTTGCACCAGTGGATGAAGACTTCGAGGTTCTGTCAGTGATTTCTCTTTCCTGCCCCATTGTCTTAATTGTTTTGTGCTCCTTTTGGCAGCACCTATACTATACTGTTTTTATGTCTTCATATCTTTTTAGCTCTGATTTTAATTGCTTTAAATATTTGTTGCTGTTGTTTTTGCTTGGTTGGTTTTAGCAGTTTTATTTTATTATGTATGTTTTAATTTGTTTGCTGCCTGGGTGGCCCTTGTGAGAGCAGAAATGTGGGATATAAATTTTATAAAATAAATAATAAATAATAATACTTGCTCCAGTAGTAAATGTATGTACGGTTGCAGAACCCAGAATGGGCTTTTCCTAATGATCATGGCTGCTATGCTTCTATTTTTAGGTGAGAACCGAACCACAGTTCCATTTACTCCAAAAATTCAACAAAAAGACATAAAGCAGCAGCCCCAACCCTGTGAAGATGATCATGGACTGGGGTATACTGGGACCCTCTCTGTCACCCTCTCTGGGAAGCAGTGCTTGCCGTGGGCCTCTGAAAAAGCAAGGCAGCTAAGCCGTAGTGCCTCCTTCCTGCCAGATGTACATCTCCTGGAGAACTATTGTCGCAACCCGGATAATGACGATGAAGGCGTCTGGTGCTACATAGACCATCTGAATACCACCTTTGAATACTGTGACTTGCACTACTGTGGTGAGGAGCCCGCAAGAGACAGGTCTCCAGTTTTGTGGTAATGAGGAAAGAGTTAGGAGCATCTTAAGATGAGCTGGTGAAATGGTCAAACTAGATGAGTCCGAGGCATGCATATAATTATAGTGTGTATGCTGAACCCTTCTAAATAAGCTAAATAATTCTATCCAGTAGGTTTTTTCTGCCCCCATTGGCCTATGTTTGGAAAAGGAGATGGAAAGTGAGAATAGGACTGGATGACCAAGGCCTCTGCAAACAAAGGTCTTTCTCAGTTTCTCCCCACCTTAAATTCCATCTTTTTCAGAAAACTCTCCAGAGGATGTGGATGAATCAATAGGAGGCCGGACAGATGTCCAACAACACGAACTCTTCTTTGAAACTAGGACATTTGGCCAAGGAGAAGCAGGTGAGAAATGAGGCCAAGCTCAACAAAAAAGGGGCAATAGAGGTGGCTAGAGCTTCTTCCCTCAATAACATGTACATCTTAAGCTTTCCTTAATTCAGACACAAGGATTGAAACAGTGTTGCTTGCTGCTGGTGTATAGGTGAAAACTGATCATTTGACCATCAAAAAAGCTGAACTGGGGATCATGGGATCTGATGGAGGCTGTACTAAGGTGGAGAACTGGGAGGGACTGAGTGAAAAAACTGGTTGGATCCAACCCTCAGTCTCTGTTTTCAGCAGCAGTAGGCTTAGAATTAGCAAGAGCATTGTAGGACTTTAATGGCTAGTATAGTTGCATTTTGTAGAAAAAGCCCAGCAGGAACTCATTAGCATTTTAGGCCACACCCCATGCCTTCCCTTGGCTTGCCCGGGCACCCCACAGCTGCAGGGAACCCAGGCAAGCTGGCTCTTGGAGGGGAGGGAAGGGAGTTTAAACTGCCTTCCCTTGGCTTGCCCAGGTGCCCCGCGGCTGCAGGGAGCCCGGGGAAGCCAGCCGTTGGAGGTGTGGGCATGGCCAACTTGGAAGCCAGCCAGAACTCTATTCCGGTGCATTCCTGCCCAAAAATAGCCCTGGTTGTATTCAGTCAGAAATTCTCATTGTGCTTAGGACACTGAAAGAATGGTCCCACAGTATGATCTGATCAACTAGCACTCAGAATTGACACTCATGTAAACTCCTTAAAATTAATAATGTATACTGGCTTAGTGTCTGGAGAATAATCTTTTGAGCACATGCACACACCATGAGCAAGCACCATTCAGGACCAAAACTGGTCTCCTGTATCAACTCCCATTACTCCATTTACCAACAAGACAGGGACATAGAGACTCATAATCTGCGCTGTTCCTATGTATTAGTTGTTCTATTCATGTCTGGTTCAGCCCATCTTTTTCTAGCAGAAAATGCTGGTTCATAGAAGAAGAGCCTGTAATTGTGGGCACTGATGGGTGGATGGGACTGTATTTCCAGACTGTGGTCTCCGTCCCTTGTTTGAGAAGAGGAAGATTGCTGACGATTTTGAGCAGGAGCTCCTAGAATCCATGGGTGGCCGAATTGTAAAGGGACAAGATGCTCAGTCAGGCAGTGCTCCTTGGTAAGTGTCACTGGCTATATTCCTTCACAGTCACGTCTCTTCCCTTCTCTGTTTTAATGATGGTTGAAAAGTCAGGACCGCACAGGTAGCATCAGTCAATTCTTACGGTATAGCTGCCATAGCAGCCCTGGGAAGAAGCTTTCGCAGAATGTGTTTCTGTCCTCTTCCTCTTTTGCTCAGTAGCCTGCCAGTGCAGAGACAAGCCTGCCTGCAGCCCTTCTTTCTCTTTAGTGCTTCTGATAAACCACTAGCCTTGGGTATTTTCCGTGACTTTACTCTAGGCAAGTGATGCTGTTCAGGAAAAGCCCTCAAGACTTGCTGTGTGGTGCCAGCCTCATCAGTGATCGCTGGATCCTGACTGCTGCTCACTGTATCTTCTACCCACCCTGGGATAAGAACTTCACGGCAGATGACCTTGTTGTGCGAATTGGCAAACATAACAGAAGAATGTAAGCACTGCAAAGGGATTCTTTTTACTAATCAAGTGATTAATAGTCGTAATAGACAAAGGGAAGCCTACCAGGGGGCAATGATGGAGATCATGTCTTTAGACATCATCACATCGCTTGACATGAAGATAACCCTTCCAGAACAAGGCCACCATTAGTCATTCTCCCACAGTACAAAGTATGCACCTTTCATTCTCTGAGTCCTTTGTGAGAAAGAGAGCTTTAATCAGCTGTCTGTTGGGCTTGAGGGCTGTAAACAGTTGGCATGTTGAAAGTATTCCATCAATGTTTATATGCTGTCATTGTTTTTCTCCTTCTTTGGGATCCTTGAAGACATGAAAAGACCAGGGAAAAAATTGCCTTGCTGGACAAAATCATCATCCACCCCAAATATAACTGGAAGGAGAATCTAGATCGGGATATTGCACTGTTGCGCTTGAGGAAGCCTGTCCCTTTCAGTGACTACATCCAGCCAGTCTGCTTGCCCACCAAAGAAACTGTGCAAAGGTGAGAAGGCTTCATAGAAGAAATGGGACCAGAAACCTCTGGATTGGGTTCTTGTGTTTTCCATAGAAAGAGCCCAATCCAAAATGATTCTGTGATGATGAGCAAATCCAAGTTCTCTGTTCATCTTGGGTAAGTGGGGCCAGTGAGGTAATATCTGTGCTATGAGTACCACAAATTATTATCTCCCCAGTCCTTCCAGTGATGAAAACTGGAGTGGCCACAAATACGGGAGAAGACGACTCTGGTAGTAATTTCAAATAGTTGTATCCTGTCTTACTTCCAAAGGGACAAGAACCTAAGGGCAGCTACTCTTGGCTATGAGGTTGTGAATTGCCACCAACAGAACAAGTAGGATAAACAGAATTGCTGTGGAAGGAATGCAGTCCACCAAACTTCCAGTTTTAACAAAATCTGTAATATTTCCCTAACAAAAAAATGATTAGAAAGTTTTTTTTAAAGGAAAAGCTGTCAGAAAACCTGACACCCCATCTAAATGATAAGTGTAATCCTAACTGTGTTTACTTGGAAGTAAATCCCAAGGATCCTAACTGGGCTTATTCTAAAAAAGAAAAAGAAAAAAGGAAGCATAATATATAGACTGCCAATGTGGTATAGCATAGACCAGGATCCTGGCTCTCAAATTCTTTTTTTTTAAAGTGACCTTGGGCCAGTCAGCATCTCTCAACCTGGTCAACACTACAGGGTTGTTGTAAAATATAATTTACTTCATTTATACCCTGCTTTCTGTCCAGTGGGGACTCAAAGCAGTTTACATGGTTTTCCTGTGCATTTGATCATCACAGTAACTCTATGAAGTGGGTTAGTGTGTGTCACTGGCCTAAGGTCACAGAGCAAGCTTTCATGGCAGAGTGGAGATGTGACCCGAAGCCTACCAGATCTTAATGCAGTTTCCAGCTACACCACCCTGGCTGTAAAGAGGGGCGGGAAGATCACGTACATCAGTCCAAGCTCCTTGGAGAGAAGGGGTGGGATAAAAGTGTGCAAAGCAGAGCATCCCTTGGCAAAAGGGAAAAAAACCTAAAATTCTCTTTGCTAATACATACGGAAGGCCTCTTTCAGTACTGTAGAAAAGAATTTGTTCTCCCTTAATGGCTTTGTAAGCAAGGAAACTGAGCACTGGATGGCTGCCCTAACCATTTCCTCTGCAAAAGCTTCTTCTTAGTGCCGCAGAGGCTGGTGGTGACTCCCTATGAATGTGCAGAGACTCTTCGTGTCTGCCATACCCTAGCAGTGCCATATGAGTGCTGGCCTGGAGTCCAGTTGCTGAAGACACATCCTATGTATCCATCTACATCTTGCATCTGTAGTGGGTTCTAGTCCACAGAAGCTTCGGCTGGAATAAAATGTTAAACCAGTTTTGTTTGCCGTGTAGACTGAATACATTTAAATAAAATAGGCTCTTGTTAGACTAATAGTCTAATAAGAGTTCATTTTCTGGTAGATTCTAACCTTTTCTTGCAGTGATGTCACCTTGTTTTAAATTTAATCTGTTTCTGCAGCCTGCTGTTGACAGGGTACAAAGGACGTGTGACTGGCTGGGGAAACCTTTTTGAAACCTGGGGTTCTAGCACTCCTGCCTTACCCACATATTTGCAGTTGGTGAACCTCCCCATCGTAGATCGAGACACCTGTAAGGCATCAACCAAAATTAAAATCACAGACAATATGTTCTGTGCAGGTGAGTTTTCCTAAGCATTTGATACTTACTTTTATGAAATAAGAAATGGTGTGATTTTTTATTTATTTATTTTGCATTTACGTTATCGGAATTGGAAGAGTAGAGCAAAGCACTTCAAATGACTCAAGCAAAAAGCTCCCTCACTGTAAGGGAAGACAACTAGCCGATTTGATTCTGCTGAGGTTGGAAGGTAACTGACTCGTTATCCTAAACAGCAGCAAACAATTACCCAGGAACACTTTACTGTGGCATAAGCACATAAAACATGTAGACTAAAGACTACCAGTTTCTTCTGCTTGGAAGAAGAGCTGGCCATATCACGGCTGCCCTTACCCTCACAGCAAGGGGAAGATCTGTCCTTTCAGACTGAAGAACTTAATACAAAATGAGAGAGCCTCTGAGTCTCAAATGCAGAAGCAGCTGGGCATTTTCCTGGACCTGTCTCTTATGCTGCAGCCCCACTTCCATTACAAAAATGCCATTCTGAACAATTCTGTTTTGCATAGTTTGCAAAATGCCAGAAGTGTGGGAGCCTGCCTTCGTTCCTTCCACAGGCAGGCCTTTCCACAGGGTAGGGACCACTACTTTTATGGGCAGCTTTTGATTGTATCTAGCTGCAGGGTGGGTCCTGCAGAAGGCCTTGCCCAGATGCACAAAGTCATCCCAGTAGGACTGACATAGAGGGAGAGGTGGTCTTGCCAGATACGTGGGTCCAAGGCTATGAAGGGCTTTGTATGTGATAGCCAGTACCTTAAACTGAGCCCAGTCACTGATGGGCTGCCAGAGGAAAGACTGCACGAGTGCTAACAAACTTGCTCTGCTTAGCTCCCAGCAATAACCAGAGCTGAACTCCCACAGCTCTTCCAAACTGAAAGTAGCCTAGGAAACAAGGACAAAACAAAGAAAGTGTTTAGGCTGATCAAGGAGTGCTGATTCACAAGATGCCTAAACACTCCGAAACACTTCTGAGCTTGATGGCTGCATGTCCCAGTACCAGTGTTCCCTCTAAGCTGAGTTAGTGTGAGCTAGCTCAGTTTTTTAGCCTCTGGCTCACATGTTTTTGCCTTAGCTCAGGAAGGATGGCTCCAGAGCAGACTAATTGATGCAGTAGCCAAATCACCTGCTCCCATCTTTAATGCCAGTAACTCACAAAGTAGAATTTTTGCTCACAAGACTCCACAGCTTAGAGGGAGCATTGCCCAGCACCTCTCCAGAGCACTCCACCAGGACACACCAGAGCTGAGATCTCTCAGTTGAGGCCCTGCCTCCAAACTGTCCACTGGGGCAGATATCATGTCAGCAGTGGCTCCCCAGGTTGAGGGAACAGCTGGTGCCCCAACCACCAAAAGAACCACCAGGATCTCTTCCCCCCCCATAAGGCCTTTGGCTAAGATGGAAGCCTTTCAAACTGCTGCTGGCTCCACCCTAGTGGCCACAGAGGAGGAACTGTTGGAGCGAGAGGGAGCCACTTTTGATTCAAGCATGCCAATTCCCTCCAATGTAATTCAAGTGGGCAGGAGCACATCCAAGGCTTTTGAGCTTATATTATTGCCAGCAACAAGAATTTCCACATAGTGAGTAACCAGCAAAGGGACAGGGAGGTGCAACGAACGCAGGGGTCTGGACTCCTACCCCCCAGTGATTTTTTTTGATGGGCCCTCCCTCTATCTAGATATTCGTTCCTGGATTATCAACAAGGTTGTTAAAGACATCCAAGAGGGGCTGTCCTCATCATCTCCCTCCCTTAAAAAAAAATCCAGCAGAAACTCTATATAGAGTTCATCATAGACATTATCTAGGGGAGGCCGACTCCTTGTTCTCCTGACCCCAAGCATGTTTCCAGGAGCAGAGACTTGAGAAGCTTCTCCAGGCACAGAAAGCTGGACTCCCCATGGCCCACATACAGCTCCACACTGCCCCACGCTGGCCACTCAATTCTAAACACTCAGAATCTAACTCCATGCAGTCTGACAGAGAGGAAAGGGGTGAATGGGAGATGAAGCCTCCACCTTGCACCTGCCTGTGCCAGGCTTTCCCAACAGGATTTTCCTAGTTTCCTAGCCAATGGGATGGCAGAGCTGAAATTCTCTACCTCACACTGCACAATCCACCTCTAACAAGGGGACTGCAGGATTTTCACCAATCCACTCAGACCCCATCCTAGACTCCTTTGAAGAAAATCTGAGAGGTGACTGGGCTGTGACTGGGGGAAACAGGAGCCTGCATCCCATGGCCGGGAACCTTTATTCTCTTGGGGATGCCTCAGTGATGGCTCTTCTTTCAGAGGCAGTGCTCTCCAAGGATGGAGACAATGCCCTCAAGGACCCTGCAAACAGAAAGAATACATTCTCCCTTAAAAAGGCTCATGAAGCCTCAACTCTAACCATCAGAGCCAGCTGATCAGCCTCTGTCTTTGCTGTGATGACCTCTTGCAGAACCCAGACCCAGTGAGACTTAAACAAGTGGGAATATGTTACCTGAACAGGACCAAATAAAGAAAAGATAGGAACAATACACAGAAGAAGACCAAGAAGATTGGACTTATACCCCACACTTCACTACCCAAAGGAGTCTCAGAGTGGCTTACAAACTCCTTTCCCTTCCTCTCCCCACAACAGACACCCTGTGAGGTAGATGGGGCTGAGAAAGCTCTGACAGAAACTGCTCTTTTTCAAGAATAGCTGTGCCAGAACTATGGCTTGTCCAAGGTCATCCAACAGCTGCAAGTGGAGGAGTGGGGAATCAAACCTGGTTCTCCCAGATTAGAGTCTGCGTACTTAACCATTACACCAAACTGACCCAGACACCAAAGAACTATACAAAAGAGATGAAAGCATGGCATTCCTTCCTAGAAGGACCTTTTGAAGAAGAGCTCACAGTTGTAGAAAGTGAAGTGAAAGCTGCAGTGAGAGAAACTGGGTGAAACTAATCACCAGGAATACATGGGATATCGATAGAGCTATTCCAAGACACAGAACACAGTCCATAAAAATCTTAACAAGAATATGCCAACAAATGTGGAAAACAAAACAATGGTCCACCAACTGGAAATGGTCAATTTACATTCCAATTCCAAAAGAGATATCAAAGACTGCTGCAACTATCAGCCCATCACATTAATTTCTCATGCAAGTAAAGAGATCTTCAAAATCTTACAACAAAAATGGTTACCACATATGCAATGAGAAATGCCAGATGTTCAAGCTGGATTCTGAAAAGGAAGAGGTATTAGAGATCATATTGAACATAAGAGAAGCCATGCTGGATCGGGCCAATGGCCCATCTAGTCCAACACTCTGTGCCACACAATGGCCAAAATCCAGGTGACATAAAGAAGTCAACCATTATGAGACGTTTTGGATGACATTTGTTCATAGTCTCGCAACAAATCAGAAGCAATTTAACAGGACTTAACACACACACAAAGATTAAGAGAGCCTCAGGTTTTACAGCCAATAGTTTAGTAGAAAAGAGGGCATGAACTTTTGTGAGTCAGATTGAAGAACTGAGAAGTGACTCACTAAAGCTCGTACCTACCACAAATTTTATTAGTCTTTAAGGTGCTACTTTCTACCGCCACAGACAGACTAATGTGGCTATCCATCTTGATCAAAGCCGATGGTTTGGATTCCATGCAATTCTCCAGTAAATCCCTTGATGCCAGCATCATGATTCAACACAACCTATGGCTGAAGCAGCATAAAACTGTTTGGGGATGCAACCCTAGATGAGGTGTTGGTTGAAACAAAGGAGAACAAAGAGGGCTAATGCCCTCTGCCTCTAAGAGGGATGAAAGCACATCCACCAGGTCTTCTCAGAGCTCTTTCTGCTCCTTTTGCAGCCCCTACAGACAGCTTAACTCCAGTGGTTCCAGGTAGTCCAAGCCCTCCAGGAAAAAAACAGAGATTTTCCCCCAAGCCAACAGAGGCATCTCAACTAGCCAGTCTAACAGCAGAGGAAAGACACAATTCCATCAACAATGCATTCATAGGCAGCCTGGACACTCCACTCAGCACAGGTGGATGTACAATACCATCAGCTAGGCCTACACAAACATCAGCCTTTGGCAAGAGAGTCCTCCAGTACGTGGTTGCCCAGTAATTCCTCTGACACTGAAACGACCCACCTGGGATGACTCAGCTGTGCAACATCGCACTCCAGGATGCCTCTCCCCACTAATAAAGAATGAAACATTGGAGTTACCACAAGGGTTTGTTCTTATCAGTGGAATGGAAGGTATCTCTTCCTTCCGGAAGACATTTCTGGGAAAGGAATTAAAAAAAGTTTCAAAGGATGAAATTTCAGCAAAATAACTTCCTTTCGACTTCA
Organism: Gekko gecko; assembly: GCA_029375565.1. Classification (NCBI taxonomy): domain Eukaryota; kingdom Metazoa; phylum Chordata; class Lepidosauria; order Squamata; family Gekkonidae; genus Gekko; species Gekko gecko. Next base: position 156,304,441 of record JAPDNY010000003.1, read on the forward strand.
AGCTTGGCAAGTGTGAACTGGGGCTGAACCCCAGCTGGATGTGGAAACAATGCAAAAATAATTTGCATATCGCTGCCTGCAGAGTGGGGAGGTATAACCCAATTCAGGATACCTTCCTTTCCACTGATGAGAAGAAATCTGCACTGTTTTATGTAGAAATGCCAGAATACACATGGCAGCTGTTTCCTGCCAAGGGTAGAGATTTCTTGGTGGTTGCTTGGGCTGCAAAGACAGTACTATGATAACTAGATCACTTGTCAACCATAACTGACTGACTTCCATCTTTTTTTTTAGGGTACAGTCCTGAAGACTCAAAGAGAGGGGATGCTTGTGAAGGTGACAGCGGGGGCCCATTTGTCATGAAGGTATGTGAAATGTTTAGAGTGATGCAATAACATCAACTTTTTAAAAAGAGGGCAGTTCCAGAGAAGTTCCTTTTTATAAGAGAATTAGTAATTGCATTCCACCTCCACTATCACATTTGGAAGCTTTTCTCTGTGCCCATGCACTTCCCTGTATACAGTCCTGCCTTAGATGTTCACCCTTTCGTTCTTATGACCTATGCACTTTTGGAGTATATATACTTCCTCCTCCTGACAAGTCTTGTATTTTTTGCCCTTCAGAACCCACAAGATAACAGGTGGTATCAGGTGGGTATCGTCTCATGGGGAGAAGGCTGTGATCGTGACGGTAAATATGGATTCTATACCCATGTGTTCCGTCTGAAGAAGTGGTTGAAAAAGATTGTAGAGAAACATGGGAATTAAAAGGAATTGTATCTCAACCTACAGCCCAGATTTGAAAAGTATGTCTACAAAGCAAACATTACAGTACCAAAAAGCTAAGAGAAGCTTTAAAAGCCAAACTCCAATAAAGCTTCTGCACCAAGAATCAACTCTGGTACCAGGAGCAAGAACTGAACTTGTGTAAATGAACACTACTAATAAATTTGTCATGGTGGTTCTGTTGCCAAGTAAACATGTTGGGTCAAATTAAGCAAGTTTTGTTTGGTGGCCTGAGGCTAAGTATACTTCACTAGAAGTAGGTTCAACATTTGTGTCTTGGTTTAACTTAGGAGTAACAAAACAGAATCCCATGTTATAGCTCTTGTTGCAGCTTCAAAAGGGGGAAGGAAGAATAGAAGCAAAGAGGTTGCCTTCAGAATTAATCTGCTGCAAAACACTGCAGGAAGATGGCTTAATCAGGTTTAAAGGTACTGAATGTAAATGTTTCCTCCTGTAGTAGGGCATACAAAAATATGCTGTGAAATACACAAAAGAAACGAATTACAGACAGGAAACTGAGGGCCAATTTACATATTATCATTGTGGTGCAGTTACTGTTGGAAAAAAGAAAAACACTTCTCTAAATTGCTTCCTTGGTTACATCAGTAACATGTAAAATTGCCAGTGACAGTCCTTCCCAAGCTAGTGGTCGTGGTTGTGAAGTACTTATCAGTATTTTTGCTTTCCATGTCCTCGAGATGCAATTTTCAGGCTGAAAGTATGTTGCAAAAGGGAACATGTATGCTGGGCCCAAATTTAAATTTATGCTTGGTGGCTCAGAGGTTAAGATGCTGAGTGGCAGACCAGAAGGTCTGTAGCTCGGCAGTTCGAGACCCTAGTGCTGTGTGACGGAGTGAGCTCCTGTCTCTGGCCCCACCTCCTGCCAACCTGGCAATTCGAAAGCAAGAAATTGCAAGTCACTAAATAGGTACCACTTCAGTGGCAAGGTAACAGTGTTCCATGATGCCAGCCACATGACCATGGAAACATCTTTGGACAGCGCTGGCTCTTTGGCTTTGAGACAGAGATGAGCACCACCCCCTAGAGTTGGATTCAACTAGCTTTCGAGCAAGGGAAACCTTTACCTTAAATGTAGTCAAGATCAAACTTTGTATCTTGGTCTCACTCAACTCAGGAGGGGAAAGGTAGAACAGGCCAGGCAAGCTCTGAACTCTGCACTGAGTTACTGATGGGCAGATACATAAGGAGCAGCAGTGCAACAAACAAGTTGTAACAGCAGTTGGTGGGATGCGCTTTTATTTAATCCACTAAGAAATAGTCACAGTAGCATTTCTGAAAGCAAAGCAATGGATCCCACTGTTTTCTGAGCTGTTAGCCAAGCCTTTTCTACAGCAGAAACCATTCCTCCACTGAGCGAATGAAGCTCCAATTAAAAAATTAGAACGTCATATTTTATAAATATTAGACAATTACAACCATTTGTTTACACTCAATAAAAGTAAATGTTCTTCTCTATATAGCCCACAGCCATATCAAGGAAATGACCTTACCAGTCACTGTTGAAGAGAGAAACTGGTTCCATTTCTCTTGGAGCACTTTTCATAGTTATATTGCCAAGATTCAGGGAGTACAGAGAAATTTAGTAGTAAAAATGTAACATTTATTCAAACATTCTGTAGAAACATTTCCACTGGCTTGATAAGCTGAATAGGCCTAAATAGGGCATTTCTGAAATTGAAACCATGTACCATGAAACCAAACCTGCACTGTTGTACTTAGAGAAACAGCTATTGTAGACAAAGTAGAAAGTTTGTCACAGAAGCTTCATTGCATTTCCAAGTCTCATTTATGAACCCATTTTATAAATTTGTATCCAACTGCCATTACCCGTCATTACTAGTGCATTTATTATATCAATGAAGTGACCCAGTAGACTATAATGTAATGCTTTTCCAGAGAACTAAATTAAGACTAGGGCATCAGCTACAAAAGGGACTGTGCTCTGAAACTGCACAAGAAAAATATACCCTAGAAAACCACAAGCATTTTGCATCATTTCAAGGCACACCACAGTGCAAGCAAATGATGAACTGCAGCTTTTAAATATTCAGCTCATTTTCCCTCTGGTCTGACAGGGATGCTAATTCACGCTTTACAGTCCTACCTGCAATAAGTGTTTGTGTGAAAGAATAAACGGAGATAACCCAAGATTAGGAAAAAAGAGAGACCGTGGAGCAGATTTCTCCCACGTACAGTAGTACTCTATGGTGGGCTACACTTACAAATCAGTGTGCACATAAAACACAATGGTATGTGAGGTCTCCATAGAAATCAAATTGATGGTTTTGGTACAGTTGGAAGGTAGGTTACAGACAGCACTATATCAAGGCCTAAGATTTCTAAACCAACAAAAATGAGATGAAGCCTCTGTCAGTCATGGGAAAGCACTGGTATTCAAAAGATTACCACTACGAAGCTGCAACATGACTTAGTTCAAAAGAGCCCAAAGTGGCGCAGCAGGGAAGACCTCAAAAAGACAAAAGAAAAAATCCTTTAAATTTTAAGGAGGTTCTGTGAATCAGATCATAAGAGGTACACGGATGTTACACTGCATAACACATACATAAAAGCAGCAACAGATTCAGGAATTCCCCTGACCTTCATCTTTCACAAAATACCACCCACTTCAGAGCACAAGTAACCAGGAAACAGTGTCCTAAGGGGACATTGTCAATCTTCAGCAGCAATCATAGGTCATACAAAGTTTCTAACAGCTTACGAGTGCCAACTAAATTGGAAGTTTGCCAAGATCAAATGAGCACATTTAAATATCTAGGGTTCTAGCATGTACAATAATAACAAAAGGAGAAACAGAAAGTCATCAGAAGAACTCAGTCCAGTCTTGAATGTGGGACATTGAATTCATCTTTCAAGTTAAAAAGTTTCTAATATCAAAAGGGATGAAACCAATTCCTCAAAACAGACAGTCAGAAAAAGCTTTCTCCCCAAACCATTCAGGAGGCTCTGGCAAAAGCAACCTGCAGCGTGCTTGCACTTTTAATGACTCTGCTTTTGACTACGGCCTCAATGTGTACCAATCCACTGCAATTGCTGGGACTTTAGCCACTCACTCAGATCTAGAAATGCCATGTCACTGGCATCTAGAAACACTGACAGACCTTTCCCACCAACAGTCACTGTTGCTCCCAGAGAGTTAATGCAAACTTTATTTACAAAAAGACACTTAAATTAGTTACTTCATGCCATGCGTCCATACAGAAACGGTTCCAAGGATTATATGGAGAAGAAATGCACAAAATAAAAAGAATCCACTGGAGAGCTTCTAAGAGTTAAGAGCTAGGAAACATAGGACAACTTTACAAATAAAAACAAGTTATGAGAAACTGGATTGACCAGGAGGATGGTTGTTTATAGGCCTGTACACTCAAACTAATACACAGACAGTCTTCTACAGTTAAGAGATGCTCACAGAGAAGCAAAGTATGTACAAAGACTTGTGCCACAATGACTTGGATCTTCCTCCAAGATCCATGGTATTATACACATAAACCAGTTTGTATACATCGGGCCTACATGAGGCCACTTTAGCTACGAAGACTTCTAGTTTAGTAAACTAAGGCTGAACAGCTCTGCAACAGCCGTGCTCTTGAGCCATTTCACTTGCGGCTGCTTTTTATTCTCTCCAGTCTTTTTTTCAAGTCATCAATATTGGATGCTGTGGAGGAAGAAGTGGTGGTTCCAGAAGAGTGGGTCTGATTGGAGTCCGTATCAATGTGCTGGTATTGTTCTCGCGACTCACGAAGCTGCGAAAGCTTACTGTGGAGCATATCTGTGGAGGATGCAACTGTAGGGACTGATGGCTTGGAGAGCTGGGAAGTCAGGGGTGGTCTATCTTCCTGCTGGGAATGAAGACATAGTAATAAACACAAATGCAACAGTTACATGAACTCAAGGAGTCTCTGCCACAATATGGGATTTTTCTTTCTTTTTAACACTGGACTGAAGAATGCATAATTATAGGTTGGGGGAAACTTGCCTTGGCAATAGTATGTGCAAAAAGGATCTAGGGGTCTTAGTAGACCATACACTGAACCTGAGTCAGAAGTGTGATGTGGTTGCTAAAAACGCTGGAAAACTGGGCTAAAACAAATAAAATGAATTTCAATAGGGATAAATGCAAAGTTCTGCATTTAGGTAGGAAAAATGAAATGCATAATTACAGGATGGGGAGACTTGCCTTGGCAGTAGTATGTACAAAAAGGATCTAGGGGTCTTAGTAGACCATACACTGAACATGAGTCAGCAATGTGATGCGGTTGCTAAAAAGGTGAATGCGATTTTGGGCTGTATCAACAGAAGTATAGTGTCCAGATCATGCAAAGTGATGGTACCACTTTACTCTGCTCTAGTTAGACTTCACTTAAGAGTATTGTGTTCAGTTTTGAGCACCACAATTTAAGAAGGATATAGACAAGCTGGAACGTGTCCAGAGGAGGGCAATGAAGATGGTGAGGGGTCTGGAGACCTAGTCCTATGAGGAAAGGCTGAAGTAGCTGGGTATGTTTAGCCTGGAGAGGAGATGACTGAGAAGTGATATGATCACCATTTTCAAGTACGTGAAGGGGTTTCATACAGAGGATGGCACGGAGTTGTTTTCTGTTGCCCCAGAAGGTCGCACCAGAACCAATGGGTTGAAATTAAATCAGAAGAGTTTTTGGCTAAACATTAGGAAGAACTTCCTGACAGAGCGGTTCCTCAGTGGAACAGGCTTCCTCGGGAGGTGGTGGGCTCTCCTTCTTTGGAGGTTTTCAAACAGAGGCTAGATGGCCATCTGACAGCAATGCTGAATCTGTGAATTTAGGCAGATTATGAGAGGGAGGGCAGGAAGGGTTGCCTCAGTGCTTAGTTTTTGTGGCCCTTTTTTACACGCCCAGGGAAATGCTGATTGCCACTTTGGGGTCAGGAAACCTGGACGGGGTTTTTTTTGGTCATCTTCTACATGTGGAACAGCAGTCACTGCAGGTGTGGAGGGGGAGGTATTTGTGAATTTCCTACGTTGTGCAGGGGGTTGGACTAGATGACCCTGGACTAGATGACCCTTCCAACTCTATGATTCTAAGAATGAATTTCACACTCCTGTATTTATAACACAATTCAAATAATAGAATAGTCAATTTGCTCGATACTTGCCCCACACTTGGGTGTAATCTAGGTGTCTTTTTATCCCATACAACCTGTAACTGTCCAAAGGACAGTTTGCTTGTATAAGCATACAGATAACAGCCAACCTGTGCTAAACCAAATCCACATAAAGACTGAAGATGTGATATTTAATTCCTGTGTTCCTACACTGCGTTGAGACAGACATGATACTTGTAGTTACCGGATGACAGTACCTTTCTGAATGAACCAAACATATGCAACAAATGTGTCATTAATTCAAAATGTAAAGAGATAAGCAAGAAACAACAGCTTTTTGGATGTTCCAACTTTCACACTTTAACTACTCAATGGTGACTGCATCATGAAACCTCAAATTAAACAGCATTCAGAGCCTGAAGCAAGGGAACAAACTGTTCTGGCAACAGGCCCTGGAGTATAGTCACTGGAGACCAGGGACTGATTCCCATGATGGCAGAACTACAGTGCAGCATCTGACTTATATAGCTTGCAGCAGCCTTTGCCCTTAAGGCCTGCCCCATTACCACAGCAGTGTGTTCGTGTTTAATTTACTAACTTCAGAGAGATGGAACAGTTGATTGTTTTGTAGCCGCTGTATACATATTGCCCATTATTCCTCACTACTCTAATAGAGGCCGTGACCTGGACAGTCCAGGCTAACCTGATCTCATCAGATCTTGGAAGTCAGCCCTGGCTATTGTTTGGATGGGAGACCTCCAAGAACTGCCAGGGTTGTGACACAGAGGCCAGCAATGGCAAATCACCTCTGAACTTCTCTTGCCTTGAAAACCCTACAGGGTTGCCATAAGTCAGCTGTGATTGACAGCACTTTCCATCACACTCTGATACAGAACTGTACTCTGAGATTCTTCTTCTACTAGTGGAACAATTAACTGCAGTACAAGAATGTAAGATTAAGAACCCTGACACAATTCAGTCACTCGCTGAAGGCTATCACCCCATTGGCCCCCTCCACAAGAGCCAATTCATGGGATCTATGGGAGCAGGGAAAGTAGTTAAGATCTGCTGCAAGATCTGTGATCATAATCTGAGACTCACAGATTTCTTGTCAGGAGAGATCAGCTAATCACACTAGAAAAAGTTAGTTAACAACAGCATTACAGGGGAAGCATGAAAAGCTGCAGTGTAAGTTATAGGTCACTTGAGTTTCCTCCTTTCCCACTTCTGCGTAACATCAGAAGCGGCTTTCAGTCTAACAAAAGCAAGCAGTCTACAAGCAAGAGTAAAGGCCTCTATACCAAACACGAACAAGCCAAGAGGAAGCAGTAGCCTACAGAGAAGAAGAGAAGAGGAAGAGATTGGATTTATACCCTGCCCTTCACTTGGAGTCTCAGAGCGGCTTACAAACTCCTTTCCCTTCCCCTCTCCATAACAGACACCCTGTGAGGTAGGTAGGGCTGAGAGAACTCTAACACAAACTGCTCTTTCAGGAACAGCTGTGCCAGAGCTTGTGACTGACCCAAGGTCACATCAGCAGGTGCAAGTGGAGGAGTGGGGAATCAAACCCGGTTTTCCCAGATTAGAATCTGCACACTTAACCACTACACCAAACTGGAACTGGAGAAGGACTAGAGAGCCTGCTGAAATGTTGTCACACTTATAATACCTTTGCATTGTCAAGGCCACATCGCTGCCTGAGGATTTTTAGCCTTTCCAGGTAAACGGAAGGCCCCACTTCTTCACCATTTGAATTTCCTATTGATGAAGATACTGTATTAGTGGGAGTAGGGATACACGATACCTCCATCTGTGGAGAAACCCCTGGAAAAAGAAAATACAACAGAATGAATTCTAAGCAGACACTGATAGTTGCAGTGTTTCTTCAGGTCTGTTCTGACATTACCCAAGTAACATGGGAACCACTCCAGTGTGGCTCTTTCCACACCATTAAGTTAATTATAGAGGTCCCAGACCCAGACCATGTGAGATGAATGGCTTCTTCCCACACTGGAACTGTTCCAGTTTCAGAAAGACACATGGCAGGGACCCCTCCCACATGGCTATGGCTTTTGATATTATCCTAGTAGTATGGGAAGGAATAACAATACACCAGTGTCTCCCATGCCACCTGGAGTAATATCAGAACTAGGGATAGGCACAGACCAGCTCATGGACCAAATCTTGTCACAGACTGGGGGCCCAGGTTGTGTTCTGTGAGCTCGGTCCATGCAATCATGCCACTCGCAAACCACCCACACACTGTGAGCCAGAATACTTGTGCTGAGGATTGCCAAGGCAATGGGGGATTGACTTCCATTCCCTCACTGAGGCACAAATTGCCTTCCCTTCAATGGTGGAAGTGTGCTGACTTAGGAGACTGAAAGGAGGGCATGTTTAAAGGCTTCCCCTTCCTTTCCCCAGTTGTGCCGCAGCAGCAACACACTTCTTCCCTTCACTCCTGAGAGTGTGCTGCCACTGCGGTGCAACTTCAGAGAGTGAAGGGGGGCATGCTTAAATGCTTCCCTTTCCCTTCCCCAGTCACGCCACAGCAGCAGCACATTTCCATGAGTGAAGGGAAGGCAATTTCCCCCTTGCGGGGGGGGGGGAGATCAGAAGGAGATGGGGCAATTTGCCTTCCCTTCACTCCCAGAAGTATGCCTCAGGGAGTGAAGGAAAGGCATTTTGAATGCCTTCAATTCATGAGCCCAGTGAACCATGATCTGGTCCATTAAACGGGAAAGTCTGGGGGTCATAAACCCCATGAACAACAAACCTCCATGGACCTCCATTTTTTCGGTCCATGTCCACACCTAGTCAGAGAAGACACTTGTTAGTAGAAAGGTCTTTACACAAGGTTTGCATTTAATACCAGTTACATATCTACTGCTGTAGACATATAAAACTGCAGCAATTCTGAATGCTTTCATCTGCTGTACTTTTGTAGTCTGCTTGGCTTTCAATAAAACTTCTCATGACAAGACTGTTGTGGATAAGAACCACTTCATATGTTACACAGAAATGGTGGAAAGCACCAGTGACCTATAATTAGGGTTCCTAGCAGACTTGGAGAGAAACGTCTTGTCCTGTTGCAGAGACTAAATATGTGGAAGTAGACAGTTGAAGCTTCTCATGGCTAGGTAAACAACATAACCTGGTAAGTAAGTATAGATGCTTTAAAACTTTTGGAAATTTTAAAGCCAAGGCAAAATACATTTTTTTCCAGAAAAAAGGTAGTTTTGGGGGGAAATGAAATCTATACTACTTACTGTCTTATCAAACCTAAACTTGTTACTAGTTTACCAACATAAAATGCATATTCATAACTGGCTTATAAAACTGTAGTGATTGGCATATTTTTGGAACTTAAAAGTATGTATGCTAGTTTTCTGTAAGAAAATTTGCACATATTTCTAATACTTGAAAAACAGTTGCAATCTGCTGCACACCCTACAGAACATTTTTTTCCCAATTCAGAGGCAGGAAAAAAAGTTGAAGGTACAAAAGCAACTTCTGTAGTAAACCAAATGAAGTGTATTATTTGAACAGAAACTTTCATAGCATATGGTATCCACAGGAATCATCATTATCTATATACCATTAGCAACATGTGGCCCCACATCTGACGATATCTAAAGCTTTGGATCAGGGCCAAACAGACACTAATCAGATTTTTCAGCCAATTTGGGGGACTCCCCAGATTTGCAGATAATCTGAAAGGTTCCAAAAAATACACCGGAAGGAGGGGTTTAAATCCCTGGAAAAGTAAAGTATCATTATCTGTGCTTTCCTACCTTGAGTGGGGTGGTTGGTACCTGTGCCAGGGCCAGCCCAGGACCTACGGCAGACCACAGACTTGGGGGGGGGATCCATTCTCCTCCACTTTCTCACTAGGTCTACTGTGGTTCCTGGACTCTCCTGCAGGACCCTCCATGGCTCCTGGGCTGTTTCACCGCTGCCAGACCCACTACACCAGGCATTAGCAAAGCAGCTCAGAGAAGCCACACTGGGCCCACCAATGGCAGCAGGAGAGCCCAGGAGCCGCAGCTCCTTTTAGAATCAGTGAAAGGCCTTTAAATACAAGGTGGGCAAACTGTAGACATAATCTTAAATCCAAGATGTATTTCTGCACCTGGAAGGAGATCTAGTCTTCATGAGGGGAGCATGCAGGGCTTTCAGTGTTTCTCAACAGCTACATGCCTTCTGTTGTCCTTTTGACCTGACTTGTCGTAGACCTTTCCAACTGTCCATGAAACCATTGTGACACATTTACCACCTAGGTAAGTAGCTTGTTGCCCTACCTTCCAGGAGGAGGGAAGAGATCAGAAGGAGGTAGGGCAGATACTGCACCAAAGTCTCAGAGAAAAACTGGATGTTTCATTAGCTGTTGAGCTCTCTAATTAAGGTACATGTGCTTAGAGCATAGGGTGCATCAGCTTGCAGTTTTTTCTCAAGTACTGGGTATAATTGTAATTTTGCTTGTACAAAATTAAAGCATTTATAACTTTTAAATTCCATAAATGTCAAATATTTCAATTTTATATGCTATGTAAGTTATAAATGATGCATTTTATGTTGTTAAAGTGATGAAATTTGTTTAGGGTTCATAGGACAGTAAGCACTGCATATATTCCATATTTTCTCAAAAATTAGTTGCTGTAGATTTTCTGGGCTGTGTGGCCATGGTCTTGGCATTGTAGGACCTGACATTTCGCCAGTAGCTATGACTGGCTAGCTACTGGCTAGTCACAGCTACTGGCGAAACATCAGGTCCTACAATGCCAAGACCACGGCCACACAACCTGGAAAATCTACAGCAACTAATGAACTCCAGCCGTGAAAGCCTTCGACAACATATTCTCAAAAATTGGTTTTTTTTCCAGAAAAAAAAATTCTGGAAATTTTATATCTCAAGTTGAAGGAGTGGAGGCAGTTGTTGTCACTTCACACATTCCTCAAGACAGCCATTTACAGGCAGCAATGTGGGGCCAGCCTGCCCGTTTTGTTTGGTTTCTCCATTGGTCCATGCAGACACCTGCCTTTGCTTCCTGCTTCTGCCTACTGTGATGAACTGACCTCCAAACTGGGAGGAGCAGCAGTGGGAACTCCTTGTCCTTACTGTGTAACCGACACATTTGAGGAAAAGTTGTCAGCCCTAGCTGAATTCCATTTATTCCCAGTCTCCAGAACTGGGGTTTTGGTTTGACAGAAGAGACTGGACAGGAGATTGAAAATTGCCAGTATAGCCAAATAGAAAAAGGATTATCACTCCTAGAAAGAGGAGGGTATTTCTTACCCAGTTATTCAGAGGGTTCAACTCAGAAGGGACCCCTGGTTTGTGTGAAAAGGGGAACGGTCTTAGACTCCTCAAGAGTAAAAAAGGGAAAGTTATAATTGCACAAGGGAAGTATTTAAATACAGGAAGAAAGCAGTAACTTTCAGAAAATTAAGATAGTTTTATGAAACTTTATTAAGACACATTGTTGCTGAAAGAATCTCCAAGACAAACAAACCTCTCACAGTTAAGAACTGACTCTCTAAGAATACAAGCTTCAATTATACTCTGTTGCCTGTTCAAAATATTATAATTTGTATAAACAACAACATTTACCTCAACTTCTTGTCCCCTTGCCCTATTTCTAACTCAACAGTGCCCATTCAATAAAATCAGCCTTTCTGTTTGAATGTTACTCTGTGTCAAGTGCCATTTCCAAAGGGATTTATAAGAGGGCTCCTGCTTAGTTACAATAAATCTCTGGACTGGGCAAAAACCACATAACTTCTCTATCACAGAATGGGACATGCAGGAAGTTATAATTCTATCATTCAAATACACTACTAAGAGGCTGCTCGGTCAGAGTGGGGTACAGCTTTTGTATGTTTGGTTGATTCATAGAGAAGCAGCAGCAGGGGTCTGTTATACCTACTACTCCCCCCACCCTGTCCATTCATGCCTCCATTTCTTCATCCCTCTCTGGTGTGGGGGTGGGTGGATTGGGTTTCATCAGCCAGTGTGCCTAGGGGTGCATGGGGATGGGCTGGCATTTTTCTCTGTTTGCTGGCAACATTACACGTAACAGAAGAAGTTGAGAGCCAATGTAGTATAGTGGCTGGAGCATTAAACTAGACTTGGGGAAACCCAAGTTCAAATAATTTCTTGCCACGAAATTCACTGGGTATTCTTGGGCCAGTTTTCTCTTTATTTAACCAACATCATAAGGCTGTTGCAAGGATAAAATGTAGAAGGGTGAGGAGAGAACCAGGAACACCACCCTGAGTTTCTTGCAGGATAAAAATGGGATAAAAATGTAATAAATCTTGCCTGCCATGAGAACTCTGAGCCCCAGATTACTTTTGAAGCTCATAAATATACTTGTGGAGCTCTGCAAGTTCCTATTCTTACATTATATCAGAAATACGAGTTACTTGCTTCTATGATAAACTAGAATTCAGGACGTTATCTTTTATTAGACTAATGTGCAAGCATTCTCCACATATTACTATACCATCTTTAAGTGTACAGTCTGTTGTTGAGATTACAAAATGAACATCACTATGCTGCTGGGAAATCCCATTTAAAATGAACCTACAATACCAACTTGCCTGAGAATACTGCCATAACAATGACATATACATACAACCCTTTCCTGCAAGGTTAACTTGTGATAAACCATTTGGGCCAACAGCAAGTGAAAACCTCATATAGGGATCAAAATTGTACCAGAAAACTGCATCTTTTAATCAATGTTGAAACAGGTTATTTGACAAACTAATTGTTTTCCCAACAAGTAATGCTGATCTGAGTATATTTTATTTTCCTAAATAACAGTTTATATACATAGTTGTGTTCTACTAACAAATTCTGATGTATCCTTAAAAACCCAGGTTAAACTTTGCTGTTCAAATTGAGCAGCCAAACAAAAACCCATTGTTCTCTGCCACGGATACAGTTTAACTTGTTAGCACAAAAACAAGGATGGTCCTCCCTTGCAAGACATTTGTCAGTTCGGGAACAACTTCTTTTATTCCCCTTCCATAGCTCCTTGAGAATAGTCTGCAGCTATTCCATAACATTATTTCATGCCTTGCATTTCAGAGTACCAGTTTACCTAAGAATTGCATTACTACTTCTGCAGTCACTAATAAGTTGAAAAAAGTCTGAAAGCTGCATCAGAAAAGCAACAGGTCACCCCCACCAAGTCCAAGCTGACATACTATGAAATTACCTGTAGAAGAAGGAATGCGTCCTTTGCCCTCTCTTTCCATTTCAATCAGCCGAAGACCTCTTTCCACATAGCTCTGGAAGAACTGGGAAGAGTTCTTGAGAAAGGGCTCAATGTCTGCATCAGAATATTTCTTTTTGTATTCATATAACTCTGCAAGGCCCTGTAGAAAGTAAAGTTCCTGAGTTATCTAAAATATGCATACTTACAGAAAAGACAGGCTTACCTGATGTTTTACAAGTGATATGTACAATCCGACACATACGTCTGCACAGAGCCAGTTTCAGAACAGTCTAAAGGTCTTGCCAGTGACCTGATGCTCATTCCCCTTCTTGATACCACATCTTCAAGCACACGTGCATGCTTGGAAGAACAGGCTGACTGCCTCCACTGCTTGAAGGCTTGCCCATGGAACAAAGATGGCTCTAGAAGGAGTCAAGTGGGCACAGATCCTCACCATTTAAGCAGCAGCAACTTAATTTCTTGGTCTATATGTAGACCCAGATAAGGGAACCTAGCAAGCAAAGATAAACTGGTTGCCTGTCGAACACAAAGCATCTTTGGTCCTTCAGGACACTAGATGTCTATGAAGATAGAATCCAAGTACCTATGGACATCTGAAGTTCACAGATGGCCATTCTGAGATACAGGAAAGAAAAAGGATGCAAGAATGATGTCCTCAGTGAGATGGAAAATTAGACTGCATCTCTGAAAGAATTGTCATATTAAGGCATGGAACATTCTTCTCCCGACAGATCAGTAAGACAGGGGGATAGTGATACAGTGTATAGTTTACTACCATGGTGAACTGAAGCTATGGCCACCAGGAAAGTAGTTTTGAATTGAAAATACAAGTCATGAGAAGTCAAATGGTTTGTGCATAACTTGTGGCATTATTAGAAAGAAAGGCTTCAAACTAGAAGGCTTGATGATGGCCACAAGTTCTGTAGGCCCTTGAAGAAGCACTTAACCAAATAATGAACCACAGGACAAAGAAACAATGTTTGCCATCATGTGCATTCACATCAGTAAGGCTAGTCCTGATGTCTTGAGGTACTCAAGATCAGGACAATGTGCTGTGTGGGGCAGAATGTATAATTCTACTTGCATCAGAGCATTTCGGGCTTTTTCATTTCCTTGTTCCAAGGAGAAATTCCAAGAGGATGAAAGAGGTGCCTTTAAGCGTAGCTTTGTCCTGCAGCAACTTTCAGGGTATGCAAACTGTGATGTCAGTCTGTTGTTGTGATGAGGAAATAATGGAGCAAATAAAGTGGTCCATCTCCTCTTAGGTCGGCCAAGGCTGATGTGGCTACCAGGGATTATAAGAAAGCAGTCTGTGCAATACAAATGGATGGAGAAACTATAGTATGAAAGAGAGAGTTCCCCTCCATGCAGCTACCCACAAGGCCTCTGCTCCACTGCACAATAGAATACAGTTGTTTGCACACTGGACAACATCATGATATATCTGGCCCAAAGTCCCAGCGAATGCACAGCCTACTCATAAGTTGCCTCCCCTTGCCCTACAGACTAGTCAGGAAGGTGCACATGGAAAATGTGTCATAATATCACATAATTCCCACAGGTGCATGGACATATGACACAGGATTTTAACGGCCATGCCATTTTGAATATGGATGTAGACAATAATGAACAATAGGTAAGAGTTGTAACTGTGAGTGGTCACCTGTGCAGTCACAAATGGGTACTGTCTGTGTGCAGGCCTAGTACAGGGAAATGTTTGAAGCTATATATGGCCTGGGTGACTCCATCTTTGTTACACACTGTGGTTAGTTGCCATGAGTCTTGTGGAAGAATAGTGATCAGCTACTCTCAAGAGAACTTTCTCTCACGCTTGTTAGCAGCCCTTATCTTCAAAGCCTGGGCTGTTTCTTCCCCGCACTAGACACCAGAAGCAAGCTGTCCTAGCTCATACCAAGAGTTTGGGATAGCTTGATTAATTATTATTTGACTGGTAGCCAGCATTTAGGGAATAAGACACCTAGTTTTAGTTATGCATGTGGTCTCAGATTCTGGCAAGCTTGGCACCAGGAATCACTCCCGGCTACCACCACTTCTTTGTTCTTTTTAGGGAGAGTTCGGGATCCTGAAGGGAGGTCTGGTGCAAGGGACTTGATTGGGGGGGGCCCACTTGTGGCAACATGTGCGTGGAAGCCCTGGATCGTCCCAGAAGCAAGGAACAAAGAAGAGCAGTTATGGCAGCCATAATGGCATCAGCTATGAATGCCCCTAAATCAAGAGAGTAATTTTGAGCCTCATCCATACCATCGATGAAGACATGCACCTGTAAAAGCAACACTGAAGACCCGATCTTTTTTTTCTTTTTGGTAAAGCCCCTTTAAATTTCTAAAACAACCAAGAGAGGAGAGGTGGAATTCCCCCCCTTCCTCCGCAAAATGGCTGGTATGAGTTAAGAAAAGAAAGCTGAGCTAAACACTTTTGGGGGCATAGAGAGACTCTTGTTTGAGCTCCTACAAAAGAACTAGAAACTTTTTTCCTAAAAAAAAGAAATTTAGAGTTGAATTCTCCACTCTCCAACAACTTTTTGTGACGTCATGCTTTGCTGTTGAGAACAGGAAGCTCACTGTGCTTAGACTCTATTATAATACTGCAGAGCACTTGGTTCGTGTTGAAGGACTTTTGGTTGCTGGTGTTATCTGTTGTTATCTGGTAAGCCCTGAGAAGACTATTGATAAATAATTTGCAGAGACTCTAGGCTTTGCTGGGCTGAATTGGGACTTTTGTTATTGTATTAGAATAGGTGATCAAATCACACAGGAAAACATGCCAGATGATGTAGACATAGACAGCTCCGTAGAAAATAACTTGTTGCAGCTAACTTGGGAGGAGATCCAGTCTATAATTATTAAAGCATTGAATCTGGCAGTTAAAGAGGCTTTTGAACCAATATTAGACAAAAAAAGCTATTATACCAAGTCAAACTACAAGCAAGATAAAGAAACCCCAGCAAACTGTGCAAGATGCAGAACAACACTACAATCAAGCTCACCCAATCTACAGAGAAAAGGAATTCCAGCACCCAACTGTGCAAGATGCAGGACAATGCTACAATCAATTTGATTTAACCTACAGCAAAAATAACAGATCTACCAAAAGGCTGTTTAACTATGGAATAAAGGGGAAAATATGGCAAAGAGATGAACCCGAGTCCATAGATTCCTTAACTACCTTGAAAACTGGATACAGATGGTGAATTATAAAAGAAAGCCTTTCTACTTACAAGGGGAAGAGAAATAGAACTAAGACTTTATTAAAAAGAAGAAATTATAAAATGAAGAAAAAAATTAAGATATATAAATAAGACTAGTTTAGGGAATGTTTGATAAGACTGGCTTAGAGAACCTTGGCTTGTGATTAACTGGCTAAGATGGGCTGAATATGTTTCTATACATTTACAAAATTATAGCCCATACTAAAAATATTTAAGAGAAAATTTATTTTAAATACCCTAGATAGTCTTATTATAAGAGAATAAAATTGTGTAACAAAAATTGATCCAGAGAATGCATTTGAATGAATATTTGAATAAGACTGTATAGAAAATTAGATTCAAGAATTTTAATCCCTATTCTATACAGCCATTTGAAGATTTAGGTAAGGCTTTTATTAGATAATTGCATAGATTGTAAATTCATAGAAGTATTAAGGATTTAATTTGATTTAAAAGGTGTTATATAACCAAGTTTGATTCCAACTGTATGCTGCCCACATTAATAAGATCTCTACTGCTCATTGGTTTACGGCCTAGTTGCTCCCAGTCATTTAGGATTGTTGAACCTTATTAATTTATTGTAGTACCTGCCTTTTATTGTTTTAATTATTTATTTATTTGTTGTAATTGTTTTGTAACTTTACTGTTGTGACCCATCATGAGCCCACTTGCAGGAAGGGCAGGATATAAATAGAAATAAATAATAAAATTCTCACCTGCAAGATCTACATTTTTGGCATTACAATACCACCTGCTGTAAGAAAACAGTTAAAGCCAGAACAATACCATGAAATAACCTGTTACAAGATTCTAGTTGAGTACTGGATCTATTTCAAGGTTATAGTGTTGAACTTTAAAGCCCTACGTGGGTGGCTCCACCAAACAACACCTACTGGTAGTCCCTACCTCGAAATATGTCCACTTAGCCTCAACCAGGGCCAAGACCTTTTCTGCCCTGGCCCCCATCTGGTGGAACACGCTCCCAATTGAGATCAGGGCTCTGCGGGACTTGCTACAATTCTTCAGGGCCTGTAAAATAGATGTTTTTTACCATCTCGACCTCCCCTGCCCATAACAGGCCTACAGATGCCTACTATCCTACTAACACCTAACAACAAGTTTCTCTGGACTAATGTTATTTTCTGCTGCCATTCTGTTTTTAATTGATTTTTAATTGTATATTCCTGCTGTTCCTCCCCCCCTTCGTCGTTTGGCTCCTGGGAGAGCAGATCATATAATTGTATATTTGTTTTGTCTCTGTTGTGAGCCACCCTGAGCCCATCATGGAATAGGATAGGATATAAGTGTAATAAATAAATAAATAGGTCCAAACAAAACAATTACAGAACACTGGTGGTGGTCACCTACAGCTTTCAGCTCATACTGGTTCAATGCATCATCAACAATCTGCAATCTATGCTAGACAATGATACTTCTCTTTCACAGGCACTGGGAGGCAAACCTTTTTTTGCCCACAGTCAGCCGCCTAACCTTGAACCATTTTTCATCCACAACAATGTCCTTCCTAACACAGACATAGACACTAGGGCCTGCAACAAACCAAGATGTCACCTTTCTCCCCATATTCACTCTAACAACACAATTACCAACCTTAACACCAGCCATCCCATCTTAGGTTCATTCATTTGTTCATCTTCCAATTTATATAGGCTGCCAAATGTGAGCAATGCCCTTCCAATATCTACATGAGAAAAACAAGTCAGCCCTACACAAAACAATAAATGGACATAAGTCCGAATTAAAAACGCAACACTCAAAAACCAGCAGGGGAACATTCGAATCTTCCAGATCATTCCATTACAGATTTAAGAGTGGTAGTCCTCAAACAGAGAAGCTTCAAGGGGAGATTACAACTTGAGATCATCTATAAGTTCAGAACAACAGGCCCTTGCCTACCATGGCTGAATGGGGACATAGGATTCTTATCTCACTACAGATGCTGATTTTCTGCCCCCAAGCATTTCCCCTCTGCTCTAATCAAGCTGATTACAATGCACATTGTAGCTCTGCATCCTGAGGTCCTTCTTTGCATCAAGCCTCCCCACCTTCTGACTAGGAGATAAGGACTTAGATCTCCATTCCATTTCTTACCTCACAAAGGGAGCATTGACTCTCAAAAGCTCATAGCTCGAAAATCTTGTTGGTCTCTTAAGGTGCTACTGGACTTGAATCTAGTGGTTCTACTACAGACCAGCATGGCTACCCTCTGAAACTATATTCAAAGGGGAGATCTTCCCTTCTAGCATAGTCTCATGGATGTAAGCTAGGAATTTAATCAAAATGAAATCACTGTGGTGAGATTGTGGGCTGCACAATAAGATCAGTGCTCTGCCGAGGAGATCTGATGTCTAGACAATTTTGATGTCCCTAGGGTCTGGGACTTTGCCTATCTGTGTTTGTCATCAGATAGCAATTCTAGGTAGGGAGCAATCCTATCCCATAGAAAAAACTAGTAGCTGGCATTATGCACTGGTAGCTGGCTATTTTGAAGCTGAAGGCAGAAGTGGCATAGATTTTCCTGCCTATTCTGTCCAGTTGTTGGGCCTTCTTTGCCCACGCCCATAGGTATGGAGTACAATATATGACCATGGACTTAACTGTGGGATACTGAAAAAAAACTGGGCATCCCTCTTGTTTTGCAACCCAATCATTACTGGGAAAGTTACAGGGCCTGTGGTCCCTGAATGCATAGCCGTTTTTTTGGGGGGAGGGGGTTTCCTTCTGTAGAGTGTGTGTGTGTGTGTGTGTGTGTGTGTGTGTGTGAGAGAGAGAGAGAGAGAGAGAGAGAGAGAGAGAGAGAGAGAGAGAGAGAGAACACGCGCACCCGTGGAAGTAATGGTGACCTCTGACAACTCCTACTGGGGCATGGAGGACGTTCAGAAAAGTGACTTGATAGCCTGCCTTTGCCTCCCAACCCTGGTATTCTTTGGAGGTTTTCCATCCAAATACTTGCCAGGGTCAGCCTCACTTAGCTTCCGAGATCTGACGAGATCAGGCTTGCCTGGATGCATAACTTTGAATACCAGGTCTATCACCCTTGGAAGTGTGCAAAAAACATCAGTTTTGAGGAATTGTGCCATGTGAATAAGTTGTTTGTTAAAAATGTGTGCAAGTCCTCACTTGGGGAGTATACAAATGGTTCTGGTATGGCATCATCTGGTGAAGGCTCAGAGACATAGTCAGGCTCTGGGTCATCATAGCCAGGTTGGTTGTGATCCAAAGAGGGATCACGGTAAGGCATGACCTTGTCATATGGATCCAAAGGGAACTCTAGAGAACAATGGGTGGCTTTGGCCATGGCAGATCTGAGCATATTTATTCATTTATTATTTGTATTTATATCCCACCCATCCCGCGACTGGGCTCAGGGCGGGTAACATAATTTGTAATAAATACAGTCAAAATTTAAAATTTAAAACACAATACAAGATAAAAATTGGTAGTTAAAGCTTAAAATCATACTGAGTTACAGCATACTGATCTCAGTTCCAATCATAGTAAAGGTCTGGCAAGAGAACCTTGAGGACATATGACAATAATCTGTTGGATATGAGACTGATGCAGCGGATCCAAATGGTGGGTGGATAGATATGCCTGACAACAGGGGACTGACAGAGGGTGTTCTCAAAATGGAACCTGCTTCTTTGACTAGATCAAGGGTTGTCCTCTGTGGAACCGATTCCTTTGGATAGCAGTTGGCACCAAGGATGACTTGGATGACTTTTCTGAAAGTTTATGCTTGTGCCAAGCCTTTTTTGGTGGCATGTCTGAAGTACTGTGCTCTGGTGCAGTCAGAGTGGAACTGGGGACCTTACTCAGAGCGCTGGGTGGAACCTAAGGACCCGAAATCAGTCTTGGAATCATCAGAACCAAAGATGATCAGATCCTCTCTCTGGAGTGTGTACTGGCATTGCCCTCAGACATTTCTCTAGAGTGCTGCCAGACAGGGCTTTTCCCCACAGAATCACTTTCAAGCGTGAAGCTCTACCATACCTTGCTTTTGGCAGGAACTGTTATCATACTAAGTAACAAGAGATGTCATGCTCTTTGCTGAAGCATAGTAAACATTTGTCATGGTCGTCTGTGTGGGGAATTTTCAACCCAAAGGACCAGCATTTTTTAAAATACAGCTTTTGGGGCCATTACCTGGGACTGTTTGTTCTCCAGAACTAGTAGTTTTGAAAAATTCTCAATGAAGGGAAGGTAGAAAAGAGTGAGTCCAGTAGCACCTTAAAGACCAATAACATTTGTGATAGCTTTCGTGAGTCACTGCTCACTTCTTCAGATACAGTTCTCCCTACCACAAATTTTGTTAGTTTTTAATGTGCTACCGAACTCTTACTCTTCTACTGCTCCAGACAGACTAACACAGCTACCCATCTTGATTTATTTCCATTGACGGGAAGGTGTTATTTTTCACAAAGAACAGATTTCAGGGATGGGAGCTTCAAGCAGTCAATCTCTTTCAGGAGCACCTGAGAAAGCAGGGTGCTGTATCCCCTTTTTATCACATGACAAAAAGACGGGAAACTGGAATAAATTGAATTATTTTACATAATATTTTATATACATAATGGCTGCCCCACAAGAAAAAATATCCCCACAAGCTACAAAATCCTGACTATAGGCCTGTCTATCAGTGAACCACAGGAACCACAACTAGAAAGGTCACATATGAAGAAATAAATCAGGAGGCCAGGTGTAGTTGTTGCTGTGATCTGAACAGTAGTTGAAGGTACAGGGTTGACAGCATGGAGCACAATATTCAGATTATTACACATCCCATCTTTGTGAGGTCTTGCACAGCCCTGCTCCAATACAATGGAAGTGAAGATAGGATTTGTTTTAACAAACACCAAGGACAAGTGAGTACAGCCAGCATTAAGGCCCGACTGTTCCAGAAACAGGCAGTTGTCATCGAAGGGAATAGCAGGAATCCTTCAAAGATCAAGATGATCTACAATAGGCATATTTATAGCAGCCAGAGGGGGAAAACATATACCCAGTTACTCAGGAAAGCCTCTGGCAAAGTAACAGTGACTGGGTAAAAACTGCTAAATACAATCTAACACTCCACTTCCAAATTGAGCTCCCTTTCCTGCTCGTTTGATAGAGTCGCGTTTTAAACACACAGAGAGATGAAAACAGTGCAATATTATTCTTCACAAAATACATCTAAAATAATGCGAAGTGTCTGAACCAGTTATATAACCACTTTAAAAGGTAAATATCTGAATGTGAACTGAACCACAGAATTAAAGAATACTGTTGGACTTGAATGGAACTCAAGTTTGCCTCCATGTAAAGAGAGAGGTGAGTACTAGCACTTGGCTAGAGCACTAAAAACTTCCAAAACTAGCTCTGTGTGAGTACAGATACAAAAGAAAGCAGAATGTATACTTATCATCATCTTCCACTCCACCATCACTTGGTATACAGGCTCTTACCTCTTTAGTGTTCTCTTTAGAGCCAATTTTCTTAAATATCTCTGCTAAAATATCATTCACTTTGGCCTTTGGTGACTTTTCATCCTATAAAACAAAAATAGACAGATTAACACACATGTACCCCTCAGAAACATGGAAATTTAAGCAGCAGAAGCATTCCCATGAATATTGTTGGAAGGAAACATGCTTCAGACCTTCCTCAATTTAAGACTAGAATACTTATAGTATTTTAATTCAATTAAACCACAGAGTTAAAGAATACTGTTGGACTTGAATGGAACTCAAGTTTGCCTCCATGTAAAGAAGGAGATGGAAATTTAATACAATTAAAATACCATGTTAGTCAAAGCAGTAAAGATGTTCTTGATGTTTAAAGTTACCAGGTATGAAGAATATGAATCTTTCCAGTGTGTAATGATTTATTACTAACAGAGTGGCATGTCTCTAAGTGCTTTTCTGAACCGGAATGCTAAAGGAGATTCTATGCAATACCACTGCAGGCTCACCAGGATGCTTTGCAAGAACATATACTAAAGCTTTTTAATGTGTTAGACTATTAACTCTAGAACTCCTGGCTTACTGCTGTGAACTAAAGCTGCTTCCAGAGAGACCATTTGCTTTGGCCTGGCTTTCAAACTGCAGTGGAATGTGAAATGCAAGAAATCACCCAGTGTGGATGTTCCATTGCCACTGCATTTACAATGGTAGTGACTTCACAAGAGGGCATCATCCCAATGTGGAAGCAGCCCAAGCAATTAAGCAGCCCTTTCCTCCAGCTGGTATCTTCAGTTCAATTAGTTGTCTCTCATCTACTATGAAATCTCCTCTTGAGAAAGCTGAGAAAGCAGGGTGCTCTATCCCCTTTTTAACACATGACAAAAAGATGGGAAACTGGCATGGGAGAGAGGGACAGACTGTCCTCAGGTGTTCTGAAATTCAAAACCTTCTCTGTGTTAGGCCTGTGCACACACAGTATTCATACGGGACTGCACAGATATGAAAATAAACTTGGTGGCCACAAGAACTATTGCATCTTGAAAAAAACAGAAAAGGATACTGTGGGCCTGTGCACAACTAGCATTTCTAGAGAATGTTGGGCCCTTTCTACTGACAATCAAGGATCAACAATGGACTCCTCAATCTACTGTGACAATGAACTACAATAGTAGCATATGAATCAGCAGGTTTTACAGAAGTTACATAGACAGTGTCACCAGACATGGAGATATGAATACCTAGCTGGGATCTGGAGAAACTCTACCTGCACACCCATAGCTACGATGGGGCTATTTGGGGAAGCAGCCCAAGCAATTAAGCAGCCCCTTCCTCCAGGTGGTATCTTCAGTTCAATTAGTTGTCTCTCATCTACTGTAAAATCTCCTCTTGCTCCCATAGATCAAAAGTGTGACTGAATCTGAATTTCTGACCTACTTACAGCCATACTTGGTGCTGATAATTACATTGGGGGGGCAATATGGCAAGACTGTGGACAGAACCAAGAGGACATGTAGAAACACCACAAGCCAGGAGATGAATCTCTGAAAGAGATGAGCCCTTCACTCTTCAGTTTACTCAAAAAGCTCAAATACTGAGGCAAGAACAATTTTCCATAACTAGAAAGCACAACAAAAACAGGTTGCTTACCTGTAACTGATGATTTTTGAGTGGTCATCTGTGCAGTCACACCTATGGGATCCAGTGTGCCTGCGCTGATCCGATCAGTGTTGTACAAAGCTCACAACAAGATTTTCATGCTTCCACCCTGAGTCTGCACAGGAACCCCCACTGCGCATGCCCAGGAGGGTGAAGTGTGGACATCCCGCCAGTTCCTTCTGACCGCCGTCACACCAAAGCAATGTAAGAAAATACTGAGGACGACAGCAGTGGGAAAGGAAGGGCAGGCAGTGTGACTGCACAGATGACCACTCAAAGAGCATCAGTTACAGGTAGGCAACCTGTTTATCTTCTCCGTGGTCTCTGTGCATCACACCTATGGGAGATTGAAAAGCAGTGGTTCACCTGGAGGTGGGTCCTGTCAAGAACTCAGTGCACCACAGAAGATAAGATCAGATGATCCAGATCAGTGTCTAGCGCATAATGTCTAATAAACGCGGTTGGCGTGGATCACGTAGCAGCCTTACAGATAGACGACAATGATGCGCCCTTCAGAAATGCTGTAGAAGCTGCCATAGATCTGGTGGAATGTGCCTTCAAACTTACAGGGAGAGGACGTTTCACTAGAAGGTAGCATAACCTTATTGTCCTGACAATCCATTTTGACAGGCGCTGAACCAAAATTTTTGATCCCAGTAAATTGCCAGACTAAGACACAAACAGACTAGTGTCTTTTCTAGTTGACCGTGTCCAGTTTAGGTAG
This sequence comes from Gekko gecko, assembly GCA_029375565.1. NCBI lineage: Eukaryota > Metazoa > Chordata > Lepidosauria > Squamata > Gekkonidae > Gekko > Gekko gecko. Next base: position 156,328,668 of record JAPDNY010000003.1, read on the forward strand.
AAGAGCAGTGCCTGTTTGACCTAGAGGGCACGGAAAGAAATCAGGTAGGAAAATTTCAGAGTGCAGATGAAATTCTGAGACGATTTTAGATAAAAAGGAAACATCTGGCACCAGACGCACTCCATTCGGGAGGAAGACCAGGTATGAAGGATCATGGCAGAGTGCCATCTATTCGCCCACCCTCCTGGCCAATGTAATTGCCACCAAGAACACAGTTTTCCAGGTTGCACAGTGTAGGTCGCAGGTCGCCATAGGTTCAAATGGCTTCCTAGTGAGGTGGCGTGGCACCAAGGGTAGATCCCACAAGGACATTGGGGCACTGACAGGGGGATATAGGCGAATGAGGCCTTTTAAGAACTTCTTCAAGGTAGGATGTGAAAAGACTGATACACTGAAACGGCCGCCAAATACACCCTAATCGAAGAGTGGCAAAGACCCTGGTCAGCAAGCAAAAGCAGGAAGTCCAGAATTCTGTTAAGACCCACAGACATTGATGAAGTGGTCGAAGGCTGTAGGAAGGAAATGAAATGAGACTACTTCCCTTGGTAGGAACAGTGAGTAGATACTTTCCTTGCATTCAATAGAACCTCTGAGACTCGAGCAGAGAAGATTATGGGCCTGTTTGCCAAGCTGTCAGCTTCAATTTGTCTACTCCCAGGTAAAGCAATGTCCTGCCCTATGCCAGAAGTAGATCTGGTGCCTTTGGGAAATGGTGGTAATGACCCTTTGACAGGCTCAGAAGAATGGGGAACCAAGGTTGTCTGGGCCACCATGAGGCCACTAGAACACAATTCACCCTGACCCTGGCCAACTTTTGAACCACTTTCAGCAGGAGAGGTAGAGGGGGAAACATGTACCGCAGTGTTGGTCCCCAGGGATATAGGAGACCATCTCCTAGAGAGAGGGGGTCCGTCTGTCCCTCAACAGCAGAAAAAAGGGCACTTTGTGTTTCTTCTTGAGGTGAAGATGTTGATCTTCAGACTGCCCCATTTTCAGAAGACTGGGCAGAGATAAGTCCAGTTCAGCTCCCAGTCGTGATCCTGAGTGAGACCCCAGCTGAGGAGGTCTGCCTTCACGTTGCAGGCCCCAGGAATATGCGTGGCCACAGGGAAGATGTCCTTGTCTATACACCATTCCCACAGATTGACTGCCAGACAACACAGACTTCAAGATACTGTCCCTCCCTGACAGTTGATGTAGCTGAGTGCTGTGGTATTGTCCGTCAGTACAGCCACACAGTTTCCCTGCAGGATGGGCTGGAAACAGTGCAGAGCCAGCTTTATAGCAACCAGCTCCAGACAATTGATATGGTTGGTCGCAGTAAGCATATCCTACTTGTGTCCAACACACAGGCCATTGAGATGTGCCCCCCATCCCCACAGGGAGGCATCGGTGGTGAGCATGAGACAAGGGTCGGGGCATAGAAAGGTGCGCCTTGAATTAGGTTGGCTTGGATAGTCCACCATAAGAGAGTCCTGTATGCTTGCTGGGGGTTGGAGACAGATGGACTGGCTCATCCGAAGTGGTCTGATATGTTGAAGAAACCACATTTGTAGAGGCCTCATGTGCAACTTGGCAAATGGTAGCACTGACGTAGTAGCCGACATCAGGCCTAGCAGATGCTGGATGTGAAAAGCTGTGGATGAGGCGTTTGTTTGGATTTCCATTGCAAGAGATGACAAAGTCTCTGCCCTGTCCCCCAGAAGGAAAGCCATGCATACTGTCGAGTCTAGAACGGCCCCAATGAAGTGCACCCACTGTGCGGGCTACAGATGAGACTTTTGACGATTTACTTATAGTCCCAAGGATGACAGGATATGCAGAGGCTGGCACACATGGCTTGCCAAGAGCACTGAGGAGCTCACCACCAGGAACCAATCATCGATGTACGGGAAAATGGTGATCCCTATAGGCCAAGATAAGCCGCCACTATGACCTTCATCTTGGTAAAGACTCTTGAAGCCATGCAGAGACTGAACGGTAAACATTTGTATTGGTAGTGGAGGTCTCCTATGGCAAATCGGAGGTATTTCCGATGAGACGGATGAATATTGAGGTGGAAGTAGGCATCCGGGAGGTTGATGGTGGCTGTCCAGGACCCTGGCCTCAGGAGTGGGAGAATAATCGGTAACGAAGTCATTTTGAATTTGTGGTACTCCACAAAGATGTTGAGACCATGAAGGTCCAAGATTAGACGTTGGCCCCCGTCTCTTTTGGGGATGGCGAAGTAATAGGAGTAGAAACTGGTCCCTCTGTATGCCGTAGGTACTCGTTCTATCGCATCCTTCACCAGGAGGGAGGTAACCATCCAGAAAAGAAGGGCGGAGGAGGGGGTGTCCAAAAAAACAGGCAAGGGAGGAAAATCCAAAAATTCTATGGAGTAGCCATGGGTCAAAATGGACAAGACCCATTGGTCCATAGTGATGTCTTGCCAAGCCGGTAGGAATGGGGAAAGGCGGGTAGACTCCTTGGGAACAGTCTGGGGCAAGTCAAAGGCCCTGTTTAAAAGTCTTTTGAGGCTTTGCCCAGGAGTGCTGTTGAGTGACGCCATATCGAGGACTTGCAAAGTATGGCTGGCACTGACCTGTGGGTGACTGATGAGGCCTCCAGCCCCCCTCGGGGGATGGTTTGTTGAATTGGCATTTAGAGCCATAGCGTGACCAGGAGCAAGGGTGATACTGCTTAGAGGTCCCTGAGATGTCCAAAGATCTGGAAGCCTTGATGCTCTTGTCTATTCCTTGAAAAGCAGTGTCAGTGGAAGCATGGAAGAGGCCCTCACTATCAAAAGGCAGGTCCTCAATATAAGCCCTAGTGTCTGGCAGCAAAGAGTTGGTCCTGAGCCAGGAGTGTCTGCGAAGGGCAACAGCAGATGACATTGTTTTTGAGAATGTTTCCAGTGAACGCTTGGATGAGTTAAGGAGTTGATCGGCCAGTTCTAAACCTTCCATTTGTAGTTTCCTGGCTGACTGACGCTTGTCTTCAGGGATAGACAGTAAAATCTCAGTAAACTGTTCCCACAGAGCATACTGATACCTGCTCATGCAGGCAGTGTAATTAGAGGTTTTGATCCCCAATGCACCTGCTGAGTACAAACACCTTCTGAAGGAGTCTAACTTCCTACTTTCCTTGTCCAAAGGAGTGGTATGCACTTATTTTTTGACGAGGAGGATACCACCATGGAATTCGGCTTAGGATGGACATGTAGGAAGTCAGCCCCAGCTTCTTGCACCTTGTACATGTGATCAAGCCTCCTGGATGATACTGGTGCCGAAGAGGGTTTCTCCCATGGTGCCTTTCTTGCTTGCAGAAGGACGGTCAACATGGGGAGGGAGATCGCTGTCGATGTGTCCAATTGAATGACATCGAAGATGGCGTCCAATACCGAGGGTTGAGGCTGGACGATGGAAAGACCTAGGGAATGTGTCATCTGTTTAACAAGCTTTCCGTAGGATCATCAGAAACCATAGGCTTAGGAGAAGGACCTTCAGAAGCTTCGATATCGGAAGTGCCTCAAGAGGACTCTGAAGGTGACTTCGGTTCCTGAGCCAGCATTGGAGCATGAGGGGGCTCCTGTATCGACCTCCTCGACGCCGGCGGTTTAGACAGTGATGCAGATGGTGTAGGTCTATGACGCAGAGAGTGCAATCTGTGGGAGCACCAGTCCCAATCATTCGGTCTCACAGGAATCAGCCAGGGCATTGATGCCAACAGGGGGTAAGAGCCAAACCAGTATGGTATGTGGGTAATGGTGATCCCAAGGTGGGAAAGCCAAAGGTTGCTCACGGTGGCAGGAAGGTGAACCAGTCAATGAAGCACGTCTGGGGGAATATTCACGCCTTGACAAGCAGGACATCCTGCAACTGGAGCGGGAGCAGTCCGGGTAGTCGTCCCAGCAACATCTATCTCCCGCGTAGATGGGTGAAAGGGAATGATTGTGGGATGCATATCTGCGGTCGGGGTGTGATCAATCACTGGCCCAAGAGGAGATGGAAGGAGAACATTCCCCTTCAGGTGACCCAACCAGGATCATGTCATTGACCTTGGAGGCCAATATAGACAACGGCCTGTTGCCTAGCTGCCTTGACCAGGGAGTCCAGCAATTCAATAGGTGCCGCAGGTTGCACCTTAGGCAGCTCCGATATGGAAGATTGCCCCAATACGGGTTGCAGAGTGGGAGGTAGTGCAGAGCCCTTAGGGATTACGATGTGAGACTTCTGCGTGCCCCTACTCAAGGATTTATGAGTCCTCTCCTTGTCTGGCTTATCTCTCTTCTTCTTAGCTGGTGTGGAGGCAGAAGAAGTGGACTTGGACATCTGTTTCTTTGAAGAAGATGGGCCCTTATCGGAAGCAGAATTGCCCGATCAAGGTGGGACCGACGTTGAAGGAGCTGTCGACATTGATGGGGGTGTCGATACCGAAGACTTTGGTGGAGGGTCAGCCAACATGGTTGCTGGCACTGAAGGGGCTAACGCTGATTCCCAAAGTGCGACCTTAAGCCTTGCTGCTCAATTCTTGCAGGTTTGGTTGGAAAATTTTGCACAGAGAGCACAAGCCTCCGGCTGATGTGATTCACCCAGGCAGAGAATGCAGGGAGTGTGTCTGTCACGAGAAGCTAGCTTACTCCCACACAACACACACCTCTTGAAGCACCCCCACTTCTTCCTATCCATATACTTCACCTCAGGCATGGTGGGGGGGAAGCCAAGGCCAAAGGCTCGAGGAAAAGTTCTCACTCTTTTTTTTTTGATAGATAGAAAGAAGAGAGAGGGGAATAGGTTGAAGAGAAAGGACAAAGGAGGATTCCGATGTGATGAGAAAGAAGGTAAGTTCATCAACCGACAGAGTAGCTGTTAAGAGTGCGGCGATCAGAAAAGAACTGGTGGGATATCTGCGCTCCACCCTCTTGGCCATGTACAGTGGGGGTGCCTACGCAGACTCAGGGTGGAGGCGCAAAAATCTCATTGTGAGTTTTGTGCAACACCAATTGAATCAGCGCAGGAGCACTGGATCCCATACGTGTGATGCACAGAGACGATCTTGAGGACTGCTAGGTGACAGTTTAAGTGGACTGCATCTATCAGTGCATATGAACATTCTACACAATTAAGAATTTTCTGTAATACCAGCAGGGACTGGTGCTAAACAATGACAGGAGGCAGTTCACTACACAATGAGAAGGCACTGTGTCAAGCCTTGAATAGCGATTCCTATCCATCAATACAACTTTGCTATCATTCAATGAGCAAGTCTGTGGTTAGTAGTAAGCTGTGCTAGAAACCCAAATGGTACTGGATTAGATTTCCTTCTAGTACTAATGGCACTGTGGTATAGGAAACAACTGTCCCTTCTGAAAGAATCTGTATATTTTTTTTGAAGGAGCTCTTAGTATTTACAAAGATCTGTAATGTACTAAAAACAGTAGAAATGTGTTTAGCACCTTCCATGGAAAGTTTCAAATTACTATTAATTTGCATCTACAATAGCCTAAAGGAATCTGCTCATGCTGGACAAACCAGGAAATGAATATCATGTGAGAAGCTTTGATTTGCTCTTTTAAATATACCATTATTTTGTCTAAATTAATATTATAACCCATGATAATATCATTTATTTCTACACAAGCTAAAATAAGCAAATTGAAATGTCTGATTAGGCTCTAATCCTTTGGAGGAGCTTGCAACAGCTTCTAGCCTTTTTAGCTAATATCCAGCAAAATCCTAGAATCCAGATGACTAAGGGAGCTGCTGGAATAAAGAAAGCCAGTGGTCACTAGAACTCTTAATTCTACAACCTATCAGAAGAGAAGGAAGCAAACTTTGTAATTTAGGAGAGACTAGGTGCCACACATATAAGAACTGGTCTTCCTAGTATTTCATAGCAATATCACTGTGCCCTGTTTTCATGGAGTTTAGTTTTAAACCAAAGTTGCCATTTTAAACAGGGTGGGGGGGTTTCCAGTGACTGCGCGCTTGCGTGGTCAAGACTGAAGCAGCCTCCACGTCTGAGCTCCTAAAAACGTCAAAATAAGATGAATAGAGGACTCTAAAGATAACAGTTGTTTGTTGAGAGAAATGGGGTGGCCAAGAGGAGCAAAAGGAGGAGGAAAAATCCCAAAGAACCTCAACAAACAGAGAGAATAATGCAAACTTCAGAGGAGTGCCCCACCCTCTATTGGAAGCAGATACAGATGAAGAAGGAACTTCCCGAATGGGCAAAAGAAAACGCGAGGACTCAATAACAAAAAAAGATATCCAAGCTATGTTTACAGAGATGAAAAAAAAGAACTAAAGGAAATCATCACCCCAATTCATCAAAAGCTCGATGCCATGAATCAGAATATAACTGACTTGAAAGAGAAAACAGACAAGGCATTGACCGAGACAGCCAACAATACAAAAGCAACAGAAGAATTAAAGATTTTTGAATCATGGAGTAAAAGCAAAATTATGCTCCTGGATATTAAAGGAAAATTAAACTTAGGGGACTTTCCTAAACATCGCAATGGACAAAGATTTCACAGGCTCTTTAAATGAATGGCTCCAAACCCTGCTGCAACTTCCGGTGTACTGTTTGAATCCACTGCAATCTGGCTCCCCTGCTTTGATCCCTGATATAGTGACTGAACTAACAGACATTAAAGCAAAGAAGACTGTGCTAGAAGCTGCCAGGAAATGTAATGGGCTTCAACTGGAAGACACTCAAGTTCAAGTATATCAAGATTTACCATATGAGATTTTAACAGCTTGGTGGAACCTGAAACAAACTGCACAACGTTTAGTAGAAAGACATATTCACTATTGCTGGCTCCCATTAGGGCATCTTTCAGTAACTCATCAAGGCAGAGTCTTCACTGCTCATGACGTTAAATCTGGGGAAGATGCTAAGAGCTTTAGAAAAAGAAGCTATAAAATAAAACTCAGTAGAGATATGCCGTAAATAACTATACAAGAACTCTCAAGATCTTCTGGTGACTCTAAAGAAACAGGAAATCAATATTTTAGAGCCCTGGGAGAGAGAAAAGTAAGACTAAAATTTATATGATCAGAGCAGGGCGGGCAAGGCATTTGGGAGGAACGCCTCCACTACCTCCCACAGGGCAGGGTCTCAGGGAAAGACCCCCTTCAGAGCTTTCTGAAGCCCCAAAGTTAGGTGACAACCTCCAAGAACTCCACTATGAAGAAATAGATATTATTTTAAATGATAGTAATTAAAGATTATAACACTTAGGAAATAGAACATTATGAGAAACAGCTCAAGATTCATGGTAGAAGCCTAACCGAAATAAAATAATGATTAATTATCTGTTTATTAAATTATGTATTATTTGTCTAGGAGTTCGAGGAGACAATAGTAATTGGTTAGCAAGCAATCACTGGAAGTGAATATGAAAACAATTCTCTATGGCAGTGCCATAGAGTATAATTGGAAGGAATAGTTTGTATACCATTCCAAAATTCTATGATATTTCTGTTGTAAACATGTTATGTGGAAAATAATAAAATATAATTAAAACAACACAAAACAAAACAAAACAAAACAGGGTGAACTACTGAAAAGCAAACTGCCTATTGCTAAAAGCAACTCTGCACTCCAGGCAACATCCTGCCCCCATACCTGAAAACTTATTCACATGATCTATAGTAAAGTCAAGTTTATAAACATAACTCTGCCCCATCTTGATCTAACTCTGTGCCCAGTAAACAAACCTGTTTTACATTTGGGGCCCATTCTCTCACTGTGTTAATACTTACTATCCGAGAAGCTCCTTTTTCTGTGCCTTTATCTGTTTTACTTCCAGTTTGGTCCAGGGAGTGTTTCATCACTCTGCACAAGTGAGCCTCCAATTCAGACTCATTCTTGTTATCAATCATTGTCAGATGATCCAAGATCTAAGAGAGAGTGTTTCAGCCTTTAGAAAGGAATCTTAAATATTATAGAAAAGTAACAGGGTGCATATGTTGCAGCGGAGAAGGAAGTCTGTGCTCTCACCTTGGGTCCTTTCAGCTTGCACAAGGTGTGAATCAAGGTCTTAAGTGTCCGTATAGTTAATTCGCTTTTGCACTGCTTCAGCTTTTCCTTTGGAAATACCTTCATGAAAATGTGGATGTCCAACATAATTCGGTCCAGATTGATGGTGTTGATAGTTTCAGGGAGAAGCCTCACCATCCTCCATAAACACTGAAAAGGAGAGAAGAGAATGTTTATAATCACTCAGATTATCTGGAGATATGGGCTGGGATGTCACCAATATGCAGATGACACCCAACTCTATCTACTGATGGATGGCTGCCCAGACACGGGTCCAGGAGATCTGGATGGGGTGTTACAAGCCGTGGCTGGATGGTTGCGACAGCGCCAACTGAAGTTAAACCCATCCAAGACAGAGGTTCTGCACCTGAGTTGTGGGAGACTGAGTCACAACATCAGGCTCCCAGCCTTCAATGGGGCTCCACTGTTGCCAACATCAAAGGTGAAAAGTCTGGGGGTGTTCCTGCTTGCCTCCTTTCTATGGAGGTCCAGATCACTGCCATTGCGAGGTCTGCCTTTTTCCATCTGAGGCAGATCAGGCAGTTGGTCCCCCAGAACCTCGTGACAGTGACCCATGCAATGGTCACTTCCAGACTGGATTATTGTAACTCTCTCTATGTGGGGCTACCCTTGACTCTGCTCAGGAAGTTGCAACTGGTGCAGAACGTGGCAGCGTGGGTGCTGACGGCAACACCCATGCGGGCTCATATCCACCCAGTGCTATGTGAACTGCGCTGGCTGCCTATTGAATAGTGGATCCATTTCAAGGTGTTGGTGCTTACCTTTAAAGCCCTATGCGGCCAGGGGCCAGCATACCTTTGGGACTGCCTCTCTCCATATGAGCCCCATAGAGCACTGAGGTCTACAAATCAACACCTTTTGGTAGTCCCCAGCCCCAGGGACATCTGACTAGGGCCAGAGCCCTTTTGGCCCTGGCCCCCACCTAGTGGAATAAGCTCCTGTATGTGATCAGGCCCCTGTGGGTTTTATTACAGTTCTGCAGGATCTGCAAGACAGAGTTCTTCCACCGGGCTTTTGGTTGAAGTGGTGGACGTCCTTCCTCCCCGGCTGATCTCCCATCAGTGGCCTGGATCTGAATAGCCATCTAGGAACCCACACTTCTATTACGCCTAAATTACGGAGATATCTGACTCAATTTTTACATGGTATTTTATGATCTATGATGTTTTAACGTCAATGCTGAACTTGATTTTAGTATAAAATGAATGTTTCTGAGCAAAGTGCTATATATTCATTATCCCCTCATACTGCACTGTGCTATTCTATAAAAGCCGTTCAGATTGAAAAGCCTAATGCTTCTATTTGTTCAGCAAAATGAAACTGCCCATACTAGGCTATTGTACTGCAGTACTTTTATATTGAAACATATGCCATTGCAGCCAGCAGTCACATTCTCTTGTTAAAAGAGCTTAGAGCCTGCCTCAGTACAATGCCTGCTCACAGTTCACCAGCACAGAACGCTTAACAGCTGATTTTTATCCAGTCTATCACAGAAACATGTAGCCTCTTCCCACTCACTATGCAGCAGAAAATTGAAAGAAAGCCACAGACAAAATAAAATCCAGTATGCACACTCACCTTCATTACGAGTTCTGAGAACTTGGGAGAGCTTGCAGTTGCTAGAAGACTGTCCTGGAGCAGAACAAGTAGCGCACTGCAGGGAACATGTACAGCAGCATTAACTAGACAAAGTCCACATATACATTGTACAAAATGGAACAGCTTTGGCCAGTGCCAATTCAGCTTCTTTTACAATACTATATAATACTTTGCACATTACCAGCTAGAGTTTTAAGACTAGTGGTGATACCTAAAAGGACTTTCAGAGGACATCTCATTTTCCCTTCCCTCACAATTTCTGCTTCCTTTTCTCCTTCCCACCTATCAGCCATCCTTTCTTTATCTTCCCCCATCCCAGTCTTCAGTTTTCCCTTCTTCCCAATCCTGGCAGCCTCTCCCTGGGAAAAGTCTGGTCAAGTAGTGCCATCCACTGATCCAAATCCAGTTGTGTGATGAGGAACCTGCATGGACTTGCAAAGAACACCTCACTTTCTCCTGTACCCCCCTCCCTACATTATTTCCTCCTCTCTTCCATTTTATCCTCATAATAACCATGTGAAGGAGATTAGGCTGAGTGTATGTGACTGGCCCTATGTCACCCAGTGAGATTCCATGGCAGAGAAGGGATTTGCATATGTGTCTCCCAGGTCCCAGTCTGAAATTCTAATCGCTACACTACACTGGCTTTCATGGGGTGCTGAACAGCAGTAAACAGACAGAACTAGGTATTGTGCAAACTGGGAGGTACAAGTTGCCTGGTGGTTGCTGCCAGTCCTAGCCCTGATGAGTCCTCCCTCAAAGGCCAAAACAGCCCTGCCCACCCTACCTTTTACTAACAGAAACCACACCGGAATGATGGCAAAACTGTTGTGGCTGCCTAGCAACAAACACTAAGGGCATCTGTTTCGTAAAGCTACAGGTGGTTCTTTTACCATTTCTGTTTTAAACACCCCCTCCCCCAATAGATTCTAGAGTTTTCTGCAAATCTGGGCCATTTTTCTGGTTTGTAAAAAGATCTGTCTTGTCCATTCACAACTCCACTGTCAAAGAGTTAAGTATCCTCAGATTTGGCCAGGGTGAAAATCAAATATATTGATATAGCAAACTTAGCTGATCATTTCAGGCAGTATTAGCTTGCAGATTTTTATCTGTTGAACTGAATTTACACAGAGCTAACCCCAATATGGCAGGGAACTACAAGTCTGTCCTGAAGGCAGGCCTGGAGGAGCAGTATTTAAGTAATGTAAAGAAGATCAATATCATCATATGCGAAAGGTGAAGCAAATATTCAGTCTTCTGCTAAAGTTTGCAGTTATGACAGGAAGGATTTGTCAGATATTTCATATGTGCATTTACCTCAGTATGTTGGTTTGGTCAGATTTCTCCAGAACTTTTACCACCAAGAGGTTGACAGATCTGATAACCTGCTGGCCTTCCTCAAGGTCTTCAACCCTTGAATCCAACATTAAGGTAATAAGACCATGCATCAAGTCCTTCAGCACTCCTGCAGAGGCCTCCCTAGCCAAACTTTCAATCCGGAAAAGCTGCAGATTAAATTCAAGAGTTACATATTAGTCTCTTTGAGATAAGCCATTGCGGTTTCAATAAGACATCCAAAACTCCATTTTCAAAATCCTCTTTTTACAATTTTTCTTAATAACCATCAGTAACTGTTCATGAATGCTGAACTGGTAATCACTTCACTGGCTACTACAATGATGTTGAATACCACGCTGTCAAACGGATGGGTGGGTATTTATTTTATTCAATTTCTAGCCAGCCCACCCCTGCACAGTAGGGCTTATGGTGGGTAACAACACTGATTAAAACAATAAATACAATTTCTATTAAAATCCATCCTAATACAATTTATATACCAATACCTTCAAATGAAACTTTGAGGATGATTGTTGTATCTAGCTGGTACTTTAATTTATTGTCACCTAAGCCTTAAGGCAACATAAAGTTATATTCTAGTGACTGGCAGTATCAAATTCACATGTCTCACTGAAACCTCTTTCCCAATAATTATGAAAGGCTGGTTAACATCCTGCAGTTCTCTCTCTCATCCATCAAAAATCAAAGTGTTATTCACCCTGCAATGTTTATATCTGAACAGCTCAAATCAATCCCACAAGGAAAAATCACCAAGATTTAAATTAAATGATGTATCTTGAAGATGTTGGAGATAATATTAAAAAAATCTTATTTTATCCCAACAAGTTATCTCTCCAGGAGAATCAATTTATTATACAAGCCCTTGCTTTATTTTTTGTCTGCCCACAGGAGAAATTTTAATGGTACAAACTGCTTTCTCAACAGAACCACGGCGATATTGAAAGTGCCTGAGATGCCAAAAAACAAACAGTGGTATATTATGAACACCTCATCCTTTATTCTCCATCCCAGGTTTGTACCAAAAAAACAGCTTAAAACTCTCTTTCCAGCCTACATAACTCAATTTCTTTCAATGTATGCCTTGTACTCCCAGCACAATGCTCCTGAGGTAACTTCCACACAAGATAAAACAATAAATACAGCAAAATATGAAACCAGATAAAATCACATAACTTCGTTCTAAAACCAGCAGTTAAATTATTATACAGCTGAACCCAGCAACAGATGGGAAGAAAATGGTAAACATAATAATTTTAAAAAACCAGCAGGGAGCAAATTCAGGCAGACTATGTGGGAGGGAATGCACCTTAACCGAAAACCTATGTACATAATTTATTTCATATTTTGGAATCTTTATAGTTTTAAAAGTTTTAAGTTAGGGTTGTGTGCAGTTAATGCAGTTATACAGCCCAATACATTTGCTAATTGTCTTTTGTAAGTCAGGGAAAATGCAAATGCCACTCTCATTAGGTTTTTCAATAATGCAGGTTGTAAAATGAAATAGATTAGAAAGGAAAGAGTTACAAATCAACCATCCACACATATCTGAAACCTAATCTAACTATTCCAGAAATAAAATGTGCTCAAGTCTGTTTTCTCAGCGGCCATTCTTACCTAGTTCAAGGATTTGAAAACCAAGCCTATGAAATGATAAGGCTTCACAATAAAGTGATGTCATCTACTAATGGCTTCAATTAATAAGCACATGAGTTCAAACATAGGTGGGGCTAAGGTCTGAGTCTAGTAGCACCTTTAAGACCAACAAAGTTTAATTCTGGGTAACCCTTGTTCTGTTGCTTCAGACCAACATGGCTACCCACATGAATCTATAGGTGGGGCTGTTACATATAAAATACAAATGAAATGCAATGTTCAGATATGGCCTATTTCTACTTACGCAACTTGAAAATAATTTTCTGCTTGAATGAAAAACACAAACAATTTAAGCAACATAATAAGTATTTCATAAAACTGTCACAGAGAAGATAAAACTACTTGAAAGTACCCAGCTGGCTACCTTTGTATAAGGAGTGAGTCATATAAAATGCCACAGGTTGCACAGGCATAGCAGCTATGCCAGCTGGGGATGGAGGTGGACTGAGTGAGCTCCCAAAGCCTCTCCAGCTCCTGGCCAGTTTCCAACACCTGCATAAAGTTACATCACCAAAAAACCTAACACAGCCAATAGAGGTCCTTATGGGGGGGGAGATGCCTTCACAAACCATCCTCCTCACCCCACAAGCACTTGCACAGAGTAGGATGTCAATGTATCCCACAACTAACTGTATATCTCCTGCAACAGACAATAACAACCCCCCACAAAATTACACAACTCCCCCAACACTGGATGCTCATAGCTCTAATGACGGGACACTTTATTTCTCTAGCAAGCTTTGATAGAGGGAATAGCACCTAACAATCAACTGCAGTCACAGTGTTTGCTCTCTCCCTTGGCTGTTTCTACTAATATGGGTACTACAGCCTAGCACTTACACCAAAGAGAAGACTCTGCTTCCCCAATGGGACAGGTGCAAGGACAACCTATCCTACACAGGTAAGCAAAGATGGAAGACACCTAGCCTCAAACTGGGACTTCTGCAACTGTCTCCCCTTCCTCTCCTTGCGCCTACTCTGTTTTGTCCTATAATCCAGATTCCCACAACTGTGATTTGCAGTAACTATGCATGGTGTTGGAGCCACAGGGCTGACAAACATGCTGGCACCCCAGTAACATGCTGCCAACATGACACAGTGCTGCCACACACACACACCAAAGGTGAGGAGCACAGAAAGCAAAACTGTGGTTCTTACTATTAGTCACCTCACTGTGGTCTACATTACTGCTCACCAGTTTGGTGTAGTGGTTAGGAGCATGGACTCTAATCTGGGAGAACCAGGTTTGATTCCCCACTCCTCCACATGCAGCTGCTGGTGTGACCCTGGGTCAGTCATATGTTCTTTCAGAGCTGTTCTCTCAAGGACAGTTCTGGAGAGCGCTCTCTCAGCCCCACCTACCTGACAGGGAGTCTGCTTTGGGGAGGGGAAGGGAAAGGGATTGTAAGCCGCTCTGAGACTCCTTTGGGCAGTGAAGGGCAGGGTATAAATCCAATCTCTTCTTCTTCAAATACCCATGATGCTTATTGCCTTGTAGGACTGAAGCCCCATAGAGCAGCCCCAGCAGACAGTTCATCCTGCAACTTCAGTAAATTCTGGGATGATGAGTGGAAAAGATGGGGAGGATCACACTAGGAGAGGCAGTCCCAAAGGTATGAGGATCGCAGGCCGTTTAGGGCTTTACAGGTAAGTAACAGCAGTTTAAATGACACTGGAAAATATTTGGGAGACAGTGCAGCTGCCACAGGATAGGTATTACATGCACTGACTAGGACGTTCCTGTGAAGAACCTGGCAGCTGCATTCTGGACCACTCACAGTTTCCAAAGCATCTTCAAAGGTAGCCCTACATAGAGTGTGTTACAGTAGTCCAGTCTCGAGGTGACCATTACATGAATTACTGTGGCAAAGTTCACCTGAGACAGATAGGGGGCCAATTGGCAGACCTGGCACAGCTGGTAAAACATAGTCTTTATCACCAGGGACACAGGTTTATCCATTGAGAGCAAAGAATCAAGTCTGCTCAAGTCAATTTTTTGGTATTTCAACTCCTCCAACTCTGTGATTATACATGAGACACATAACTGCCCCCCTCCTTGTTATGGCATTCGCTTTAGCTCGCCTTAATGCCATCCACTCCAAAGTATTACAGGGCAGATTGTCTCTGCCCTTGTGGCCAGGGTAAAATTGACACTCTGTCACAGAAAACATTGGAATGTTGGTTTTTTTACCACTTTTAGAAACCGTTGGATCTCACTGCTTTTAACACAGTCTTTGTTTAATAAACCTCAGGGGGATAATATTCCCTATCTGATACAAGACAGTGACCCAAACACAACCTACTTAATTGCCAAATTTCTGTCTAACATGTTTTCCTTTAGTAAATAATGTATTAGTCATTGCCTAAAATAATCACAAGAGCTCTGAAAAGGAAAGTAAGAATCGAGACACACACACACCCAGACAGAACAAAGTGGAAGCTAACCAGGAATAGCCTAAACCCATGACCAAAAAACCAAGTAGAGAATTTATAGGAGTGGTGGGATATTATCAAAGGATCATTCCAGAGTTCACTTCCATTATGTGGCCTTACTGGACAAAGTAAAATTACTCCTGAATGCCAAACCACAGTCCTTCCATGAGGGAAACAGCTCTTAAGAAAGAGGGGTAATCCCTAACATGTGTTAAAGGTGGAAAATTTGAGCCTGTGTGTATATTCCAGCTTCTACAGACTTAAGTAATTTTGTGTCAAATAAGCTTGTACCTATTTATCTAAATAGTGACAGAAAAGTGAGCTCTTTCAACAGTTACGAACACCTGTCATTAGGACAGTTTCTTTTTTCAACAAACAAATTAGGACAGTTTCTTTTTTCAACAAACAAATTCAACAAAAAAATTTCCCTCATTCCTGTGTTGCCTTTTCACCTGCCAAGTTTAAAACTGAAACCTCCCTGACATTCTGCCCTGACCACTTTCCCGTGGGAGTGAAATAAAACAGTTTATGTGTTGTGATTTAAAACGACAACAAATTGTGTGGAGTGTTAGAGACATTTTTTAGACACAGAAAGGCACAAACTTGTCAGAAAAAGCTAAACTAATTCAGACTGAATTAGACTGTCACTTCCACTGGTTGTAGGTCATTTCTCTTTGCCCACATCACAAACCTTACCGAAATCATGTTTCCAATTATGCAACTATACAGCTTGACTATCTCATCCTTGTCCAGTTTCTCATCAGCCATGTGTGTATTATAAATGAGTCGGAGTTGCATGAATGTAGCTATTAAAAATTGATCAATGTGGCCAGACATAGCTTCTGCTTTATCCTCTTGTCTCAGGACTTCATCAATCTGCAGACAAAACCTCAGTTATAATATTGGCATGAATACATTTCAACATAAAACACAGTTTTAATTTCCATTCCAGTAGTCACACTATTTCATTTTCTACAAGTCAAGTTCATTAGATGCAAAACCTTAGCATGTATAAACAACAGCAGTTGCTGTACAAAATCTTGAACAGCCCATTGGTAACTCTATTACCTTACTATATTTCATTTTCTCCATTTATAAAAATTGCTATATTATCACACATGGTATTTATTTATTTAGTTTTGTTTACAGACTGCCTTTCTCACTGAGACTCAAGGCAGATTATAAAATGTTAGTATATGTTACCACCCCAAAGCGACTCTGACTTTCTGTAATAACATTCTACTGGCATGAAAGTGATTGAATGACACCACCTGATGCCTTGGGAAGGAAGGAAGGAAGGAAGGAAGGAAGGAAGGAAGGAAGGAAGGAAGCCAAATGGATTTAGGAGGAGGAGTTGTTCAGTGACCATCTAGTATCTTTTATCCGTATATTACCACTGTTAAACAATGTCATTACACCAGTGTTATTCATCTTGAAACAAAGTTGCCAGCTATTGGGAAAAACCTGTCTTCTTGTTAAGTTTTTTATCAATCATCTTCATCAATTATTTGGATGAAGGGATAGAGGAAATGCTTATTAAATTTGCAGATGATACTAAATTGGGAAGGGTAGCAAATACGGTAGAAGACGGTGGGAAAGTTTTAGAACAAATAATCAGACAGACAGTCCTTGAGCATTTAGAAAGGACAGTTTGGATTACTAAGACCCAGCATGGGTTTCTCAAGAACAAGTCATGTCAGACTAACCTTATCTCTCTTTCTTTTTTTTGAGAAAGTTACTACCTTGCTGGATCAGGGCAATGCTGTAGACATAGTTTATCTTGATTTCAGTAAGGCTTTTAATAATGTACCACATAATATTCTTGTCAACAAATTGGTAAAATGTGGGTTTGATCCTGTTACTGTTAGGTGGAACTATAACTGGTTGACAGATTGCACCCAAAGAGTGCTTCTGAATGGTTCCTCAAGGATCAGTCCTGAGACCTGTTCTGTTCAACATCTTTATCAATGATTTGGATGAAGGAACTGAGGGAATGCTTATTAAATTTGCAGATATTAAATTGGGATGGGTAGCAAATATGGAAGACAGAGTCAGAACACAGGATGATCTTGACAGGCTGGAAAACTGGGCCAAAGCAAATAAAATGAATTTCAATGGGGATAAATGCAAAGTTCTGCATTTAGGTAGAAAAAATCAAATGCATAATTGCAGGATGGGGAGACTTGTCTTGGCAGTAGTATGTGCAAAGAGGATCTAGGGGTCTTAGTAGACTGTACAATGAACATGAGTCAGCAGTGTGATGTGGTTGCTAAAAAGGAGAATGTGATTTTGGGCTGTATCAACAGAAGTATAGTGTCCAGATCATGCAAAATGATGGTACCACTTTGCTCTGCTCTGGTTAGACTTCATCTAGAGTATTGTGTTCAGTTTTGGGCACCACAATTTAAGAAGGATATAGACAAGCTGGAATGTGTCTAGAAGAGACCAATGAAGATGGTGAGGGGTCTGGAGACCAAGTCCTACGAGGAAAGGTTGAAGGAGCTGGACATGTTTAGTCTGGAGAGGAGACGACAGAGGTGATATGATAACCATCTTCAAGTACTTGAAGGGTTGTAATCTAGAGGATGATACCGAGTTGTTTTCTGTTATCCCAGAAGGTCGGACCAGAACCAACAGGTTGAAATTAAATCAGAAGAATTTTCGGCTAAACATTAGGAAGAACTTCCTGACAGTTAGAGTGGTTCCTCAGTAGAACAGGTTTCCTCAGGAGGTGGTGAGCTCTCCTTCTTTGGAGGTTTTCAAACAGAGGCTAGATGGCCATCTGACAGCAATGTGGATTCTGTGAACTTAGGTAGATCATGAAAGGGAGGGCAGGATGGGTTGCCTCAGTGCCCAGGGAAATGCTGATTGCCACTTTGGGGTCAGTAAGCAATTTTTCTCCAGGCCAGTTTGGCCAGGGATCCTGGAGGTTTTGTGTCATCTTCTGGGCATGGAACAGTGGTCACTGCGGGTGTGGAGGAGGAGGTATTCATGAATTTTCTGCATAGAGTCCCTTTGAACTCTATGATTCTATGATCTTTACAGGTACAACAATGCAAGCTGAATTTTGCACTTTTCCTATAAGGAAAAGTAGACAATTTTAAACCTACAGGACTTTGGTAGCTTGTTCCTGAACAGGAAGTTTATCACCAACCACTTCCCAATACTGACATGAACAGAAAGGACAATGTTGCATTTGAGTTAATGTCAAAAATCTTCCAAGTATCAAGCAGAAAAGTAAAACAGCTTTGATAAATGTGCTAACACATAAATGGCAAACTGAGGAAGAAAACAGGCTAGGTCTTTTAAAGCTAATATTCTTAAACATCACTAAAGAGGACAATAGTAGACAGGATGTAAGTAAAGTAATCTGAAGAACAAAGGTACTGAGCTGTAACCTCAAGAGGAAAGGAGTCTCTCCTCTCTTAGCAAAGAGGCTCCAATAAGCTTCCTATGTATGCTACTGGACATGATGATGGAGAAAGTACCATTAAGTCTACACAGAAATGGAAAATATTCTTTTGCCAGCATTTAATATCCACCTACTTTCCTTGTGGAGAGCAGCGAGTCAGATGGCCCCTGTGCACTTGATTTTGTCATCAGGGAGGTTCTGAGTGATGCTTGTGTCACCTGACACTTCAGCTCCACCCAGTGTGCAACTCATCACTCTCGCAAACTACTTGCTGGCTCTTATCACTGTTGTGTATTTGCCATCCAGAAGAACCTCCACTCACCTGAGCTAGAGCTTGAATGCTTGTATTGATATCACCACTGGCTACCTGGGAGATAACAAAGTTGATGGTGGATGCTGTGTTACTATGCATATCATCAAAGTGTGGAGACACAGCATGGATCCTGGATGGTACAAGGCAAAAACATGTTAGTGCTCTTCAATATGCATTTATCTAATGTCTTTGAACTGAAATACTAGGATCACTTAAGCAGCCAAGTATCACTCTCAGATCAAAGTCTTATCCCTAGTTTTTACACAATACAGAAGCTCAGTGAATGTAAAACCAGCATATATGATAGATATGACCAAATAAACAACTTGTAACTTGGGAATACAAACAGATTTGTCACTGTAAAAGGATATTCAGGTCTCACGTGTGGCACATAGTGCTAGCTCACTTCTTAGGAAACCAATATCTGGCTCTGTTATTCATGTTCTGTCTACATCGAGATTAGATTCATTTGGGACTGCCTAGAAAGACTACTTGGATACTTCAACTGGTGAAGTATGGAGCTGCAAGACTACAACTGATTGTTATTGACTAACATTTTTGCTAGATTTTAGATCTCAGTAACTGCTTGTTTTACTTTAGCTTTTACTGCTTCTGGTTTTCTATTATTTGAGGTGCAGAATTTTGAAAACCATTCTGGTTTGAGATGTAGCTTTGTGATGTTCCCAAGATCCTCACCCTTTAGTCACCCTCATTTTTGGCACAGCTTGTTCCCCCATTTCATATGAGTACACTTCGATGTGGGCCTAGGGTTGATACAAGAAGCCTGAATTACTCCAAAATCAAATGTCACTAAGTCACACCAAGAATGGAACGCAGGGAAGCTCCTCGGTCATGCAAATACCCTCCCTAAGAGGGATTCAATTGAGGGCCAATCCCCGTAAGGACTTTGGATCCTCTTCCCAGATAATTTTATTCTAAGTAATGACCCAGATCTCCAAAACAAGATGCAATGGGCTAATTCCAGCAATTTCCTCAATATCTCAACGACAAGACAGGAAAGTTCCTACCCTTCCCCAATCACAGCATTCAACCAGCCAGAGATGACACTTCTGACACAAGGGAGTCTCCCCCCCACAATACAAAGAATCTCCTTTCAGGCAGATTCATTTTAGGAAGACTGAAGTTTTATTACACATTTCAACACCACAACCCCTTCCCTCCTCATTTTCAGCAAAAGGATATAAAGAGTTAACCCTCAGCCCCGCTCTTTGTATCAGGTTTTGGACTCATCCAGTTATCCTAACTTCACAGTTGGTTTCCTGCTCCTTTGCTCCATGGACCCACTTTGCTGAGATTTCTATCCCTTCGTGATCAATTTTACTCTGCAGCTGTTTTGTTGAGGGCAACCCTCCGTACCACCTCTCCCAGATCAGGCTCACATGTCTTGCCTTCCCCCTTTCTAGATTCATTCCCCAGTAGGCAGTTAGTTCTTTTCTAGGGAAAGATTTTGTATTGTGCCTATTTCTGTGCATCTTCCTTTCTCTGATTCCATTTTACTCCACAATATTGCTTAGAATTAGATAGTAAATAAAACCCCTCTCTGTTTAAGAACCTTATTCCTCTCATTCTTTCAAGCGTTGGTCTGAATCTGGACCTTGGTATGCACAGGGTTAAGATCCCAAGAATATTAATGTACCCAAAATACAAACGTTTGCTCTATGCTAGCAACAGGACACGTTTGCATGTTATGGACCCTTAACGTGCATGCTGATTGGGGTAATACTTGATACCCTTGGAACATTTAAATGATTTGCCTTACTATGACAGGAGCTAAAAACTTGATTTTATATTATACAAAGCAGCTTCTAGATGTGGGCAGAGGAAGAGAACAAAATACCTAAAGGAACATACGTAGACTCACAATAGTACAAAAGTGTGGGCCTCTTAGCTAACTCTACTCACTTGGGTTCAGGGATCAAGACTGGTTCCAAGATATCATCCAGTTTGTGCTGGACAAGTGCTGGCATTTCACACCGCACTGTACCATTATCGTTTTCTATTTCATCTAAATCCAGCTGAAATTCCCGTGGAACTGTGTGTGCGGTTTCAGAATGGCCGCTCATATTGCGGGCTTGGCTACAGAAACCAAGAAAAACATTATTATTATTATTATTATTATTATTCTCCAAGCCATCTTGCCAGGTTGACAGTAGCAACCACCCCTTCCGTCGATTAGGCAAATTCTCCTGCCACAAACTTTAAAAGAGATCTCTCTCCTAAGTTCTCTATGAACTGCAGAGAACTTCAAAAGGAAAGGGTGGTTCCTCTTCTTTGCTGCCAGGTTTTTAAGGAAATAGCATTGTGCTTGCTTGTTCTGTTCTCTGCTGTTCACAGAGAAAAGAGATGTCTCTCCTTCCCTGATGAGCTTTTGCAGAACCAGAAGGTAGGGAAGTAACCACAAATGATACCAGCCATTTTAAGCAAAGCCAGTTTTGTGCACTTATTTATGTGTGCACTTCTATATATGAATCAGCTGGTAGTTTTTATTCTATCCCATCAACATAGCTGAAGAACTTTATTCAGTCCCCTTAGAAATGATCCCCAGTGCTGGTGCAATGCACTACTTCCAGCAACTTTGCCAAAGAGCTGCTCATTTTTTCCTACAATTGTATGTTCTGCAGCAGGTGATATATAAATTATATACTACTGTACCATGACAAACCAATGTGACAGTAATATCACTCTGATTTCACAATTCAAACCTCTTCTCAGAGAGAAAGGATTTAATAGTAAACGTGATTCCATCGAACACTAAGCCCCAGGGCCAAATACACTTTCCACTAGGCCAGTTTTGCTAGTCCTCTCCTGCTAAGAGGGCAGACTAGAATGGCACTCAGCACAATAATAAGCATAGTTTGCAGAAGGGTTTCAAGATCACATTTATAACTTAATTTCATTATGTGAACAGCAGGCTTCCAAAAGAGTGGATCCTGATCAATATGGAATGCAAGACAGAGTGCCCAAAACGTTTAGCAGCTATCAGGTACTAGAATGGTTTATGCAATGAGCGTTTATGTACCTAGCAGATGCAAACAGTGTCAGCCAACTATAGATGACTCAGGTTACTATCTTATATATAGCCCTTATTTTCACAGTCCTATGCAACCTTTGGTTTGCCTTCTTAACAGCCCTTAGACAGGTCACTTACCACCATTTCAAAGAGGAAGTCAGCTGAGAAGTAACAGTTTCCCCAGTGTCACACAACAGTTTGGATCTCATGGAAACTTTCCGCTAATGAATGGGAGAGAAGTCACCAACTCCCCCCCTCCCCATGCTGTTTCTGTCCTGATCAGATCCCCAGGAGCAACATTTCAGGAATCATTTTGAGCTGTGGGAAGGGGGAATGCAAGAAAGTCCTGTTCCACTGGCAGAAATCCCTTCCAACAGTAGGATCCTGGCCATTCAAATCCTCACAGAAACAGGACTTAAAATCATACTCCTAGGTCCATTTTGAAGTGTTCTTCCTGGACCTCAGAATCTGAGAGCCAGTGCAGTGTAGCAGTCAATGTACTGATCTCAGAATGGGGAGACTGAGGTTCACTCACTTAGGAATCTCACTGTGTGAGTTTGGGCAACTCACTATTTACTAGCCTAAATAACCTCAAGAGGCTATTGTGAGCATAAAACTCAGGAAGAGAGAACCACATATACCACCCTGAGGTCCCTGAAGGAAGGGTAGAATAAAAACGAGACAGATCAGAAGCACATCTATTTGATATCATTGCACTTGGAACTTATTCCCAAGCACATTTAGAATTAGGGCATGAGAAAATTAAAGACAACTCCATAATAGCCTTGCTCCCAAGGATTTAACATTCAGTACTTACATCCTATAAGTGCGATACATAATTCTGTCCATGGAGAAGCAGTGAAAAAAGGCACAAGACGATTTAGAAAGCATTAAAGACACAACAAAACAAATGAAGAAAGGTTCAAACATTTTGCTTTGTAGTATTTGCTCTGACAGTTTGTGATACATGCAGACAATGATGATTAAAAAAAACACGCACACAACAAAAAGAAATAGCAAGGTATGTTCTTAGCACTAACTGCGAAAATGTCAGACAAATATTGCATTTTTCTCATTACATACTTGAGTTTGGAAGACATGTCTTCAGCTGGTCCCTTCCGCAGCATATTGGTATTGGCACTAACACTCTGAATGCGCTGTGGTTTCTCTTCTACCTGCCTTGCCAAAGCGGCATTTGGCCTCTTAGCAGATCTTTTTATTCGCTCCTCCAACATGCTCATGTCTTTTTCAGAAAGCTGTGCAAAAGGACCAAAGATTTAGTCTGCTATGATACTTTTGTTCGTAAGCTAATACCCCATTATGGCAAAATACTAGGGATCCTTCAGACTAAAAAACAATGGTCTGATTCACAAAAATGAGCCTTTGAAGTCCTCAGGGTTGTAGGCTCCTTTTCACTGCTATCTTCCCCACTTTGATACTGGAGGTTTTCAGTACCCAAGAAAAGGCAGGTTGCTTACCTGTAACTGATGATCTTTGAGTGGTCATCTGTGCATTTGCACCTCTGGGATATAGTGCACCTGTGCCGACCCCAACCAGTAGAAATGGAAAGCAAAAGGATTTTGTGCCCACTCCCCTGCCACATGCAGGGCTCCATCACGCATGACTAGGGGAAGTGCATGACAATCCCACCAGTTCCTTCTGACCACTGCCATTAGCCACACAACAACAACAGGACCAACAGCAGAGGGAAAGGAGGGCAGGTGGTGTGAATGCACAGATGACCACTCGAAGATCATCAGTTACAGGCAAGCAACCTGCCTATCTTCTTTGTGGTCTCTGTGCATCACACCTCTGGGAGAGTAGTAAGCAGAAAACCAATATGCCTACCTGGAGGGGGGAGCCGGGGTCCTCAAATGCACACCGACTGCAACACAGATCATCCCACAGCAGACCGCTGATGAGGACAGACATCTACTGCATAGTGTCTCATGAACGTGTGAGGAGTGGCCCAAGTTACTGCGTTGCAGATATCATGTAGCAACATGCCCTTCAGGAAGGCCATGGACATGGCCACTGCTTGTATGGAGTGCGCTCGGAGCCAACAAGTAACAAAGTTTGATCATCTCCACAATCTATTTGGAAAGCCACTGAGACGACAGCTTATTCCATAGGGAGGGAACGACATAGGAGATAAAAAGTGCTGGAGAATTCCGAAAACCTCTCGTCCTGTCCAGGTAAAAAAGCAGAGCCCGCTTGACATCTTGGGTGTGAAGGCAACACTCCTCATCGCCTCTCAGGGCAGGAAAAAACACAGGAAGCATGATGTCAGCTTGCAAATGGAGCTCTGACACAACCTTAGGTAGGAAGGAGATGTCTGGGGCCAGGGTGACCCCTTCATGATGAAAAACCAGGTAAGGTGAATCACAACGAAGAGCAAACAGCTCACTCACCCTTCGTGCCGACATGATGGCTACAAGGAAGGCCATCTTCCATGAAAGAAGCTGCAAACTGCATGGGGCCATTGGCTTGAAAGGTCTCCCCAAAAGCCTGGCCAACACTAACGGTAGGTCCCAAGCCAGCGTGGGGAACCACAATGGCAGAAACAGACGAACTAACCCTCTGAGGAAACGCTTGGTAAATGGGTGAGTAAAACTGAATAACCCTCAACAGGAGGGTGATGAGCAGAAATCGCTGCCGAGTACAATCACACCAAGGACTAGCTGAGACCGTGCTCCAAATGGGACAACAGAAAACCAAAAATGGCAATGAGATCTGAAGGCGGAGGGGGCAGACCCACCTCTTTAAGGTAGGACAAGAAGTTTTTCCATTTTTCTTCGTAGAAACTACGGGTGGAAGGTTTCCGGGAATTCAGTAACACGTGATCAATCCTACCACAAAGAACATTCACAGGATCCTCCAGGCTGTAAGTCTGAGGTGTGGCACATTGTGGTATAGCACTGAATTCTCCTGGGCAAGGAGAAGATCCAGTACCGCTGGGAAGTGAATGAAGGAGCCCTTTGACATGTGAAGCAGAGTGGAAAACCAGTGCAGGTCAGGCCACCAGGGAGCCACGAGGATATATCGGGGAGTTTCCTCCATTACCTTGTGGAGCATTTTGGTAAGTAGCAGGATCAGTGGGAACGGGTACAGGAATTGGTGGGACCAGGGGTAGAGGAGACTGTCCCCTAGAGAGAGAGGATCCATCCCCACTCTGGAGCAGAACAACCGACACTTTTTGTTCTGCCACGTT
Source organism: Gekko gecko (assembly GCA_029375565.1). Taxonomy (NCBI): domain Eukaryota; kingdom Metazoa; phylum Chordata; class Lepidosauria; order Squamata; family Gekkonidae; genus Gekko; species Gekko gecko. The sequence goes on from JAPDNY010000003.1 coordinate 156,353,728, forward strand.
GTGAAAACATCCACGTCCGGATGTCCTCATCTGCCAAACACCAGTCTGAGGTACCTCCAATTGAGTTCCCAATTGTGCAGGGACACTCCCCTCTGCTGAGAATCTGCAGTCACATTTAAGGAGCCTGGAAGGTGACCTGCCACTAGAAAGAAATCCCAGGTCTGGCATTCTTCCCAAATCTCCAAAGCCAGCCTGCAAAGACTTCTTGATACCGTGCTGCCTTGGCAGTTGATATAACACATTGCTGTGCTATTGTCTGTCGATATCGCTATTGTTCGATGGGACACTAGACAGTGAAAAGACCGGAGAGCATAGCGAATCACTAGGAGCTCTAGAAGGTTTATGTGTTTGTAGACCACAGGCGCCTCTCATCTGGCTCCCACACACGCCAGCCATCCAGGAGGGCGCCCCATCCCCAGAGGGATGTGTCCATCGTAATCGTCCTTGATGAGGCAGGACAATGGAAAGGTACCCCTGCCAATAAGTTTTGAGGATTCTCCCACCACTGTAGGGAAGCCCACACCTGAGAAGGGAGGACAAAGCGTTGTGACTGAGGTTGTTGCTGCGGTTGAAATAGTTTCAAAAACCACAGCTGGAGCAGTCGCATGCATAGCCTTGGGAACACAATAACCAACGTGGTGGCCATCATCCCCAGGAGGCACTGGATCTGCCTTGCTGAGGCATCGCAATAGCTGGATGAGAGTTATATCGTCCACCCAGTTGGGGGGAAGAAAAGCCCTGCCGACACTGGAGTCTAATATTGCCCCGATAAACTGGACCTTCAGGGAAGGACGAAGCATTGACTTTTTGTGATTCATGCATAGGCCCAATTCTCTCAAGGACTCTAGGATGGAATCTATATGCTGGAGGATGTCTTTTGAATTCGCTACCAGAAGCCAGTTGTCGATGTATGGAAAGATCCGTATCCCCTGAAGACGAAGGTGAGTGACCACAACCACTGTCATCTTTCTAAAAACTCAGGCTGTAGATAACCCGAAGGGGAGGGCCTTGTACTGATAATGATGTTCCCCCATTGCAAAGCGCAGGAACCTCCTATGGGCATGGTGAATTGTCATGTGAAAGTAGGCGTCTTGTAAGTCCAAGGTCGCCATCCACACCCCTCATTCGAGAAGGGGGAGGATACACCGTAAAGTCATCATTCTGAATTTCTTGTAAGTTATAAAATGGTAGAGGTTCTTGAGGTCCATGATAGGGCGGAGACCTTTGTCCTTCTTGAGAACCACAAAATAACGTGAGTAGAAGCCATGACATTGGTGTGCTGAAGGGACTGGTTCTATGGCCCCTTTGAGTACAAGGTTGTGTATTTCCTCCAACAACGTGGTCAACTGTGGGGTAGCCACAAAGTTGGAAAATGAAGGGACTTCGAGTAAGTCTATGAGGTAGCCGTCTGCTATGATAGAAAGGACCCACTTCTCCCATGGAGGTAAATACAGGAAGAGATGAGTGGGGTACAATGGGACGGGCAGGAGAACAGAGTCAAAGGCTCTGTTTTGGGGTCTTGGGAGCCTTGGACCTGGCTTGAGGAGCAGATGCAAATCGCTGTTTGTTCCCATACTGGCAGGAAGATATACCAGGTGATCTCTGCCATTGTCAGTCAGGGGACAACTTAGAGGAGGATCTACGAGACCAAGACTTATTCCAGGATTTAGATCTGGACTGTCTGGGGGCCTGGGAAATACCCAAATTGGGTGACGTCTTAATGCTCTTATCTAAATCTTGCAGAACAGAGTCTGTAGTGGAACTGAACAGACCTTCACCTTCAAAAGGACGGTCTTCGGTATCTTGTTGCAACGACGTGGAGCACAACCACGCATGGTGCCGGAGGGCAACAGCAAAGTTAAGTGTCTTAGCTGTCACATACAAAGTATGCTTGGTTGAGTTAACCTGATGTTTGGCCAGGAGCATACCCTCCGCTTCTAAACTCATCTAGCTTGACAATTAAGGTCCTCTGATAGCTGCTCCCAGAGAGCATATTGATATCTACCCATACAGGCTGTGTAATTGAAGGTCTTGATACCTTGTGCTCCCACTGAATAAAACTTTCTTCCAAAGGAGTCTAATTTCTTCCCTTCCTTATCAGGGGGTGATGAATGAGAGCGCCTGCCCTTGGAGGATGAGTTCACCACCAGACTCCTGGACCTTATACATGTGGTCAATTCTGCAACTGGAGATGGGAGTAGAAGCTGGACGGTACTTTAGTGGCTTGAAACAGGACTGATGTCATGGGAAGGGCGACTGCTGTCGAAGTATCCATTTGAACAATGTCAAAGACTGAATCCGCAACCATCAGCGGTGACTGCACTGTTGACAGTACCAAGGTATGAACCATTCACTTAATGAACTCCCCATAAGATTTCAGATCCTCGGAGAGAGATATCGGAAGGTCCTCTGACACATCCTGTGGTTGGGGTTTTTTTTTCCCAACCTGGTGCTTCTGGTCCTCATCTCCTGAGTGTTGCGAAGAGACCGAAGAAGCAGAGTGCTGCGAAGGGTCCAGAAACGGTACCAGGAGCTTCAGGATCAATTCCGTTGGTACCGATTGTGCTACCGTCTGAGTCACCAGGAGGGTCTGCTTATGCCATTTGCCCATCAGTACTGACTGGTGGGATGGCATAAACTCCTGTGTCTGTGTTGGTTCTCAGAATCGAGACAGCCAAGAAGTGGTAGACTGGCGATCCCACTCCATCGGCATACAAGGTGGGAGCCAGGGCATGCTGAATGACAGGGGGTATGCCCCATACGGATATTGCCATTGTCGTTGATCCGAAGGAATTGGTGGCAGTGGAAATGGCCCCAATGGTCGGTCTTGGTCACCCAACGATGAACGACGCAGCGAGGGGTGTGGGAACGCATGTGCCCCTCAACCCAAGTGAATGCTCTCGACACTGGAAGATTGAGAGACTTGGGTCAAGTCCGTGTCCTGCTCAGAGTCAGTGAGCTGAATCGAGTGCAGCAAAGTTGAGAGTGGTGCACCTTGTAGCTGGCCGTGGCCTGAAGAATCAAGCAAGGTGGGGTTTGGTTCTGACTGTCAACACAGAGTCGACGGAACTTTTCTGGGGGAGCCCTTCTTACACTTCTTTTGCTTGAGAGGCCTGACGTCCTTGCCCTCCCAGTATTTCTTAGCAGGTGTATGAGCTTCGGACTAAGAAGTCGGGACTGAGAGTTTAAGCATCGATCGATCAGTGAGGGTTGGTGCCAGGGACAACAAGGCCGTCGATACCAAAGCAGTCGTCGACATCGAAGCATGCCCAGACGTATCCTGAGAGGACGCCATCGGTGAAACAGCTAGCTCCAGCAAAGCAGTGCACAATCTAGCAGCCTGATTCTTCCTCGTCTGCCTTGAGAACTTCAAACAGTGGGTACATGAGTCCAGTTGGTGTGCTTCTCCGAGGCACAAGAGACAAAGAGAGTGTCCGTCGGGGGGGGGGGATCTTGATGCCACACCTCAGGCACTGTTTAAAGAAACCCCATCGTCTGCCATAGGCTGGGGGTGAGGGAAATCTGCCAGAGTAGAGAGCTCCCTCGAGAAAAACAGTCCCAATCTAACTTCTCTTTTGTAGGAAATCCAAAGGACAAAGGAGTAGAGAAAAAAGAGGGGCCAAATAGGCCAGAGAGAAAAACAACTACTGACCAGAGTGAAGAGGTCCCAACAGCGTGGCAGTCAGAAGAAAACTGGTGGGATTGTTGTGCCCCTCCCCTAGTCATGCACAATGGAGCCCTGTGTGTGACAGGGAAGTGGGCGCGAAAATCCTTTTGCTCTCAATTTCTTCCGGTCAGGGTTGGCGCAGGCACACTATATTCCAGAGGTGTGATGCACAGAATCCACGAAGAAGATCCACAATTTGTAATCCTGATTTGTAGGCAGTTTGTTAATTGATCAGATTCCAATGTCATGACCAACTAGTTTCTAGGAAACCCAAAAACCTCTCATAAGGGAAGGACAAGAGCCTGATTACTTACATTTATCTTCAAAATGAACACAGCCCTAACTACAAGTGTGTCTCAGTACAAAGACTAGTTACTATATTTTGTAATGACTCATTGTGTACTTTTAGTATGCTATGATTCTTCTAAACACAAGGTAGGATCAGGCAGAGTATGGCATTTAATGAAATTATACACCAACAATACCTTTTATGTTACTAAGAGAGTAATAGTGTAGTTTTGAAAATAGATTAAAAGGAGCTTAGAGAGGTAGCCATTGCATATGACTACTCAGATTCCAGGAACTGCTGCCTATTGAAGGTCACAGAGTTTGAGCCAAGGGAATAACAAGGGCAGATTTTCATCAGCACCTGCAACTGATTTTAGAAGACCCCACACTCTTCTTTTTGGCAGACTTTCCTGAATTAACTTCATCTCCTCTTCTTTTCCTTGTGCAGTAAGCTTAAGAGTAATCACACAGTAAACCACTTTCAAGGCACAAAGGAAAAGACTGGCTACCTTACAGAGATATTCTGAAAATTGAGGGGAAAAGCTTCGCGATGAGATCAAGAGAAGATTTGGGTTTTGAATATGACTGGTTAAATTATAGACAGATTTACGATTTATTTAAGTCTGACAAAATGAGATATGGTTTTAGAAAAGAAAATAATGAAATAGAAAAAATTTGGAGTGAAACAGGTAAAAAAATGATTTCTAAAATTTATAAGATTTTGTTAAAGTGGTATACAGAAGATGAGATAGTAAAAGAACAAATGGTGAAATGGGCTATAAATGAAAATAGAGATATAGAAATGTCATCTTGGGAATGTTTGTGGAAAAAGTCGATTAAAATATCAACATGTGTTAATGTTAAAGAAAACTGTTACAAAATGATGTATAGATGGTATATGACGCCAAAAAAATTGCTAATATGAATGAGAATATGTCAAATGTTGGAAATGTAAAAAGAAAGAGGGCTCATTTTACCATATGTGGTGGACTTGTGAAAAAGCAAATGTTTTTTGGACAGAGATTCATAGTGAAATTCAGAAAATCTTGAAATGTACGTTGAAAAAAGAACCAGAAATGTTGCTTTTAGGACTAAAGTTAGAAGAAGTCAAAATGACAAAAAGAACTTTGTTATGGTATCTCATCTCAACTGCAAGAATGACTTACGCTCAGTTCTGGAAACAAGAGCAGATACCTGATAAGTGGGAATGGATTAAAAAAATGATTTTTATGGCTGAAATGCACAAACCAACAAGAAAACTTCATGGAGTAGAAGACGAAGAATTTTTAACAGACTGGAAAAATTTTAAAGACTATTTAGAGCTTAACTGGGATGTGAAAAACAGATTACTTTGTTTTGATAGTTACTAATAATAGAAGTGTTGTAACAAGAGAAACTGTATTTCAAAAAGTTACCTAATTGTTAAAGTTAAAAAGCAAAATATTGAAATTTAAGATTTGAATATTAAGAACGAGTTGAATGTACGAGAATATTGGTTGAAAATGTTAACGGGGCGGAGCATCGTGGGAAGCCGGGGGGGGAAGAGATAAAAATTTGAAAAGGATATGATAAGAATTGTAAACAAAATGTGGAACATGCTTTTATATATCTGATAATAAATTTTCTTTTTTTAAAAAAAGAGTAATCACACAGTAAATAAAGACGCACAATAAAATAAAAATAAATAAATAATAACAAATAGCCTCAGTACACCAGTACCCCCATTTACAGACTTAACTGAAATAACTGGAAAGAGCTTATATAAAAAAATCTTACCCACTTTCCCCTTCCCACACTAGATTTCCTTGCACCTCCAAATTAAGTACTGAGAGTAACAGGACCCTCAAACAAGCTCCACCACAGCATTAAGAGGCTGCAGTGAGGAGACAAAATAAAGTGAAACTGCCTGCCACAAGCATAGCCACTTCAGCTTGAGTCTTGCTGTGCTTGTACAAGAACAGACAAGCTCGCCTGTGTTCCTGTGCCATGGCATATTTAGAAGAAGAAGAGATTGGATTTATACCCCTCCCTTCACTACCCAAAGGTGTCTCAGAGCAGCTTACAAACTCCCTTCCCTTCCCCTCCCCACAACAGACACCCTGTGAGGTAGGTGGGATTGAAAGAGCTCTTGACAGAAACTGCTCTTTTTCAAGAACAGCTCTTATCAGAGCTACGGCTTGCCCAAGGTCATCCAGCCAGGTGCAAGTGGAAGAGTGGGGAATCAAACCCGGTTGTCCCAGATTAGAGTCTGCACACTTAACCACTACACCAAACTGCCCCCCCCAACGGACAACAGACCTATGACCCCCTTCCCCAGAACATGATTTTGGGGGCACATAGGTGGCCACTATAGAAAGAGAAAGTCAAGTTCCTTCTGCACACATAAGAGTACACCCAAATCACTGTTAAGGGTGCAAACTAAATTGAACCCAATATGGAGGTATTCACTTCCTCTGGACACTGGCATTCAACAGTTCTCTTTCTTGACAGCGAGACTTGCTTTTGCAGTACCATGTCATTCAGAGCCACTTGGATTAGGGATTTCATAGTCTGAAACAGATCAGTGTTTTTCAAAGTAGCTATGATACATAATTAGTGACACACTGAATAGACCTGGCCACTCATTTCAGCTACTGGGCAGATTAGCTGTGGTTGATGATCAGTCCCATCATGAGAGAGACTGTTCCCCTTAAATAAAAATTGTTAAGGATTTTAAATTTGCCCTTTCATTTTGTTTTACTCACATTTCCAATCAGCTTGAACACCTGATCCCCATGTACATTGTAAACCGTTACAATGGTGTTGAGTGCAGCATTTCTGACAGTGTTGTCCCTGTCACCAATGTGAATTGCCATTTCCTTTAAAGCTTTGCCTGGAGTTGGTTGACACACATTCATACCGTATGATTCAACTAGACACCCCAGTTCTTCCAAGCACTCTATAGAAAAAAAACAGTGGTGGCACACATGAAAACCAAAGGCTTATGCCCATCATGTATAAAATGCATGGTCAAAATTTAATTTATTAAAGTGTTTATATCAAACACTCCTTTATCATACAGCAAACACATTTTGAGGGACACCTTTCTTCATTAAAAGAACAGTAGAAGTGTCTAGGAATGTTATGCCTGATTTGTTAAGCAATAATTAAACAACTAAGAACTGTATTATGAATGTGAAATAGGCCATGTAAGCACTCGTGGCTATGATCATAGTTAGCTTTAAAGAGAGAATTAGATTAATGGAGGAGAGGTCCACCAATGGCTGCTAACCACAGTAACTAGGAAGGAACCTCCACACAAAGAAGCAGCAAATCTCTGAATTTGTGCTAGGAGGTAGCATCAGGGAAAGGCCTTGGCTTCTGTACATTGTTTGACCACCCTCCAGAGCCACTGTGTGACACAAGAAGCAAGACTAGATGGATCACTGAATCACATCTTATGTTCATGTATACCATCAAGTGCCTTGGAAGGGCAGAATACAGCGGAACTGAAAAGTGGAAGCAGCAGCTACTCCTCCCACCCCAAATCCCACTACAACGACACCAGGTGAGCACATTGCTCTAATGGTCTCACTCTCCTATCAGGTGTGTGGATCTATAAGATTGTCACCAAGATCAGCTAACATGTCATCAGTAATGGAACATTAGTGTCATGACACCAGCTGAAATGTCTTCACGTTTCTGAAGGAGGGGCAAAACTGCATGGCAGATGTATCAGAAGCACACTCTGCAGCACATTTTAGTAATCTATAGTTCATACTGAAGCTTCCTACCTGCCCGCTGTTTTGAGTTCTTTGACTTGGTCCCTTCCATGATAAAAGTAAACATCTTGCTGGCTGGATAGACAAGGCACATCCTATTCAGAATGGCACGCACATCTCTACGGATAACATCTTTCGGTTCCCCAACCTGGAGGATGGATAAAGGATATATTAGAGATTTACAAAAGCTTGAAGGAACCACCAGCATTCTAAGCCTGCTGGGCATAATACAAGCCGCATTTAAGGTTAATGTTGTAATTTAAAAAAATACTGGGATCAAGATAAAGCGGCTGCTCGATTCTGCCAGATATGAATACCTTTAATACAAGATAAGGGATGAAGGAGGTTGCCTCATTCTCAGTCAGATGATATTCTTCTTGGTTCAACATAGCAAAAAGCAGCTTGAGATACTCCAAGGCCTTCATGAGAACACTTGTGTTGGTGTCAAAGAACCTCAAGGTCAGCCATTTTAGGATCAGATCCAAACAGCTGATAACTCCATCCTTTTCACTTTCCAGGTGCTTAAGAGATGAAGCAGATCGCAGTGTCAGTTTTGGGCAAAAGGGCAATTTTAAATAAAAATAAAGCAAAGATACTGGCACATAAGCTGGAATGCATAACAGCTACTTCCATTAGCTCTTGTAATTAACTTCATTTCATACACCCATTGCACAATGCTTTAATGGGAACACTGGGAGGTGAATAGTAATTGCAACGTTCTTTTGCAAATACAATATAGCACTCTAAATTGAGCAGCGAGTTTTCAAACTTGCTTGCTCGGGGAAGCTTCATTCCTGCATTACTGCTGTACTCACATCACAAGTCCATTCTTCTCACCTCAACCATTACAGCAAGCGCTTTGTTGTGGTGTTGAAAATCTGAATGAAACATTTCATCTTGTAACCACTTGGCAACACAGCTGGACATCTGAGTCTTCAGTTGCTCAATATATTCATCACGAGGAGTAGTGAAGTTCCATTTCAAAATCTGAGAAAAACAAAAACAGACTCTGATCAACACAATACTAGAAATAAGTTGAAGCAGAACATGTAACACGCAGCTCCCTAATCCTTTAGAATTTTTTTTCATAATACACCATTGCTGATGTTGCAGTTTGAATGAGAAGGCTGAATTCTTAACTCTTGCTCCTTACACCTCCACTTCTCTAGACTTTTTTTTTTTTTTTTACCAGACACCCAAAAAGATACACTTGGCAAAATTAAGAGCTAGGTTAAATGGAAAATATTTTTTCTAGCAAATATATTTTTATTGATTTACGCATGACCAAGTACATGCATTTTATGTTGTTGTTTTAGAGCAAGCCACAGTATTTTACCCTCATAATCACTTTTAAAATGCAGCAGGCCAAGCATCTACAGTTTACTTGTAAATCAGACCCACTGAGAATAGCATTTCTAGCAAGTATACTTTGGACTACTGCCCAAGATCACCGAACAACATTCAGGGCTGAACATGGGCTTCGGTCAAACACTTCTGCTTAATGTATGCTACAACACTGATAGGTGTGCATAAGTTAAATATTATCTATATTTACAGTAACTGGGAAATCTATATTCTCCCTCTGAGGCGGAGGAACATAAGAACATAAGAGAAGCCAATGTTGGATCAAGCCAATGGCCCATCCAGTCCAACACTCTGTCACACAGTGGCCAAAAATATCAGGTGCCATCAGGAGGCCCATCACTGGGGCCAGGACAATAGAAGCTCTCCCACTGTTGCCCCCCCGCCCAAGCACTAAGAATACAGAGTGTCACTTGCCTCAGAGTTCCTATCTATACCTAGTGGCTAATAGCCACTGATAGACCTTTGCTCCATGTAGCCATGATAGATCTCTAATCCCCTCTTGAAGCCATCTATGCTTGTAGCCGCCACCACCTCCTGTGGCAGTGAATTCCATGTGTTAATCACTCTTTGGGTGAAGAAGTACTTCCTTTTATCTGTTCTAACCTGACAGCTCAGCAATTTTCATTGAGTGTCCACGAGTTCTTGTATTGAGAAAGGGAGAAAAGGACTTCTTTCTCAACCTGCTCAATCCCATGCATAATCTTATAAACCTCGATCATGTCACCCCTCAGCTGCCATTTCTCCAAGCTAAAGAGCCCCAAGTGCTTTAACCCTTCTTCATAGAGACCGTGTTCCAACCCTTTTATCATTCTAGTTGCCCTTTTCTGCACTTTTCCCAATGCTATAATATCCTTTTTGATGTGTGGTGACCAGAACTGTACACAGTATTCCAAATGAGGTCGCACCATCAATTTATACAGGGGCATTATGATACTGGCTGATTTGTTTTCAGTTCCCTTCCTAATAATCCCCAGCATAGTGTTGGCCTTTTTTATTGTAGTCATATACTGTCTCAACATTTTCAGTGAGTTACAACTCCAAGATCTCTCTCTTGGTCAGTCTCTGCCAGCTCAGACCCCAAAAAAGTGTATTAGGATTTTTATCTCCAGTGTGCATCTTGCTGGGTGATTCCCACTGTCCAATCAGGGAGGCAGGAACAATTTTTTTTAACTTCCTGTATCTTGCCTGTGGGAGTCGCCCTCTTCAGTTCTTTCCTCGCCTCAACAAGGAGAGCGGCTTAGATCAGGCTTTGCCTTTGTCTAATGTTTAAAACTCTAAATTCTTTATTCAGCCTCGTATCAACTACTTCTATATAATTCCTTCACTATTCTTCCCTATATTCTAACCCTTTTTGGAGAAGAACAACAATGTTATATATAGAGGCTGTCTTTAACAGCAGCAGCCATTTTAGGAGACAGTGAGGGCTTTCTTCTGCTGGGGAGCTGAACATCCTCCTTATTTCTGGTGCCCGACAGGGCACAAGAGGAGCCAGCATGACCTATTCAGGCTTATCTAGGTTATCCCAGTGTGATTGCCTGAGGTCACAAGAGGAGCCAGCATGTCCTTACTCAGGCTTGCCTTAGGCTACCCCAACATGATTGCCTTAATTTGAAGGTGACAAAAAGTGTGCCAAAAATGAGGCCTGTTACAACTGGCTGCTGGAGACCAGGGTAATCAATCTGCAAGGCTGTAGGGCGATTCCTATTCCATCTGCAGGCCTTGAAAACTAGGAACAACCGGCTAATAGAGAAAGGAAACTCTATGGGACCCAGACAACATGCCAGTTTTTCAGCATTCCGGTAATGTATGCAAACCTGGGCTATTCTCCTTACTGCCTGATTTCCTTCTCTCTTTAGAGTCCAGGAGGCTGCTGAGTGCTTTCCCACTCCATAAGCCATGTAAACAACATAGCTTCTAATGAGAGCCATCTAAGCAACTACTCAGTGCACTAAGTTGCAGCAGCAGCTGTATGCAGTGCCAACAGTGGGTCTCCTGGTCTACTTGTGAGTAAGACACATGGATCTAGGCAAACCATGCAGGAGGAGATTGCCAATTCTGGCAAGGTAGAGATGGAAGACACACATACCACCCCAGCTCCTTCCCCTGCCCTCTCCCTTCCTTCCTACAGGCAGGGGGATTTGTGCAATGCAGCTTCTTTCACAGGAAGACCTACCTGGCCCCTAAGGCAGCTGAGAGAGAGGGGGGGGAGATCACTGTCTATGGGACACACAGGGGGTGTTTCTTGACTTTAAAAGGAGGATGAAATGTACTACTTTAATTTAGTGTTGACTTGGTGTTACCTGGCCTGAGCCCTATTATGCAGAGAAGGTCAGGCTATAAATTGAGTATATAAACAGAAAATCATGAACAGTCCATAAGATTCCTGAGAACTAACACCCCTCTCTAAGACCATGGCAGCATTAGAGCTGCAGGAGGACCCCTCTAAAGAACAGTCAGGCCCCTCCTAATTCTCAGACCAGTAGCTGGTCAAGGGAATAAGAATTCTTCCCTCTTCCCTTGCAGAGAGGGTTTCTCCTGTTCCATCAGTTCTTTCAGAAAAATGTAAACACTGAATGGGCAAAATCTATGGCCAGCAAGCAATCACATATTACTAGAAATTTTATGTTTTATCATATTTTATACTCGATTTTTTAGGGTACCACTAGTGGATGCTCCAGTAACAGCTTTGCAGTCATCTGAGCTTTTGTCAGAGGACAGTGAGGGCACTTTCCAGCATCGTTTTTACAAGAGGGATATCTTGCCCTGAAGGAAGCTTCTGAAGGCTCTACTATGACTGTTAAAGCTCCTGCTCTGGTCCCAATAGTCTCCAGAGTGGCTATTGTCTGGTCTGGGAACCTGTTCCAACTTATTTCAGCCAGCAGCCATTGCATGATGGGGGGAGCCATTAGGGTTTTTACAGCTCACTATAGCAAAAGCAACCTTTGTTCCCTTACCATCTTTCCAGAACTATGGCATCTGAGACAGCTGCCAGAAGATGATTATGGCTCAGAGCTTGGCAATGGATGCCGCAACCTGAATGGACCAAGGTAGCCCGATTTTGTCATGTTTCGGAGGCTGAGCAGGGTCAGGACTGGTTGTTTCTTGAATGGGAGACCATCGAGGAAGTCCAGGATCACTATGCAAAGGCAGTCAATAGCAAACCACCCTTGTTCATCTCATTACATGCTAAAGTCATAGGTATGACCTATACTTGTTAAAACGTCAGACCATTTGGGGATGTTCTTAACAAGAGTTATATTGAAACCTGACACACTAGACTGTGTCCTTCTGAGATTTCACAAGGATAGCAGAAGGATTAACTGGGGTTCTTCCAGACAACCCTTCAGAAAACTTTCATTCAAGAAATAATTATTACCGGAAACAATAAACCAACCTGTGGCCATAAGCCATTCAAAGCATAACTTCAAACCCTTCTGGTGGTAGTGGTGGGGATGTTTTCTATACTCCAGGACACGAAGTCTGACTCTCAGGCAGACAATTAGTCCTTACAAATAGTTACCAGAGGATACTCCATGGAGTTCCTTAAACCCCACTGGAACACCACATTCCTCTCCCCCCCCCCAACACACGCACACAAGGGTCAGAAAAGGCTCGTAGGTGGAGAGAGGCAGAGGCGGCGTGGCGAGACACACGCGCCTGAGCGCGGTGGCAGCTTTATGATCTTTAAAGGGGTCCTTTGATCATCAAAAGGACCCCCTGCTGTCCCGGGAAGGGACGGGCAGTTGCAAGGGGCTTGATCCGAGACCTCGTGTGAGTTGCAACTCACGGGGTGGGCTGGATCGCCCCCGACGCGGGATCAAAGTCCGAGCTCAGCTTTGCTGGGCAAAGCCAATGCTCCTGCACCAAGGGGGGAAGAAGAACCTTACCGACAGAGCACTTCTGTGAGTATCCGCGAGAACAAAAAAGGCGGTTTGGAATGGACGATTTAACATAATTAGCCCTATAGAAGTAGCACAGCGGGAGGGCTCTCCCCCCCCCGGCAGAATCTAAACGGCTAGAAAGCGAAAGTGAGCTTGGCGAAGTTGGAACAGAAAAAAAGGGCAAGAGTGAGTGAACGCCATCCGAAAGCAATACGGTGAAAGCTGAGAGTACAGTGAGTTTGACTATAAAGTGGCTGAAGTGTGGCTCTCAGAGGTTCGGGGAAAGTCTTAGCTTCTCCCTGTGGTATGGACCCCAGTTTATGAAATTTAGAGGGGACCCGGTCAGGGTGGGAGCTGTTTGTCAACAGCTTGGTGAGAAGGAGAAGATTAACGGGGGACCCCTGTGCAGCGCACTCAATTTTTAACCCTATAAGGGGTAGGGTGGAAGAGTGGTGAAGTGCATAAATGGAGAAGAGGAGGCTCATTTCAGCGCACGCAAATTTTTAACCCTTGGGGCCAGGGTGGAAGATTAAAGTGTTGCTACGTTCCCAATTTTTGCTGCAGCTTACACTGTGACTGAAAGACAGGCTTGGCTGAATGAAAGCTGAAGAAATCTGGTTGGTGAGAGAACTGAGACTTTAATAGGGTGTCTGATCATTGACTATTGACTGGCAGGGGGCTTGTGGGAAAGTTCCCTTTTCTTTCCTTTCTGGGCAATTTAGTGTTAGTGGCTTTGTGTATAAACTGAAGGTGAAGGTGGGGAAAGGCAGTGGAGTGGCTAGCCTGGGAAAACTGCCAACAGAGGGGTTGTTTTGGTAAATAAAAAAAGAGAATACTGAAAACAACTTCTGGGGAATTTGCCAAAGGGTAAGATAGTCTAAACAAAGCTCATTGTGTAAACGTGGTGGTGATAAAAGGGTCTGGGAACAGGGCCAAAAGGTTGTGCTGTTCCTAAACACTGGATAAGGGATTGGAACAGTAATATATAAACAAAGGGTGAAGATTCTCTGAGTGAGTTAAGAGTGTAAAACTTAAATTAGACAGAAATGGAAAAATATGGCTAGCGGAGGAAGTAAAAAGACGTCTCTTGCTTCACCTGGGGTCCCTGGTTCCGCAACAGGGAAGTTAGGGAACACAGGTCAGAAGGAACCCCAAAAGGAGATGCAAGCTGTGGTCCAAGCTACTATTTTAAGCACAATTAATGACGTGGTAGAGCCGATTAAAGCCAGCATGGAAGAAATCCGGAATTCTGTTCCGCTAGCGATTGTCCCGGTTAATAAAGCTATCCAGGAGGTTAGGGACATGATACCTCAGGTGGCAGTCCCGATCCAGAATGCGATGAAAGATATTACTGAGCAATTCACTAAGAGCTTTTGCAGAAACAAATAGCGGACAATACGACAAAAATAGTGACACTAAGTAACACAATGGAGAAAGTAGAACTGAAGACAAAATTGGTGGAAAGAAAGGTCCAAGAAAACAAAGAGAAACAACTGTCACTGGAGCAAGATGTGATGAGGCTTCAGGTGGAGAGAGCGGCGTTTGTTCTAAGGTTCCAAAATATTCCTGAGGAGAAAGAAGACTTAAATGCAAAGATGTCTGAACTTCTGGTGAACCATCTCCATACTGAGGATGCGGGTGAAGTGGAAAAGGAAATTGATGTGGCTTTCAGAATGAATTCGGCCTATGCAAGGAGATTCAAGGTGCCCAGGGAGGTTCAAGTGAGGTTCCATAAACGGGCGGTCAGGGACAAGATACTGAGAGAAGTGAACGCGGTACCGCTGAAGATGGGACAAGAAGAAATTAAGGTACTGAAAGAGATACCCTGGAGAGTGAGAGAAAAAAGGAGGGAGTACTCAGAATTAACAGCATTATTGAGAGCCAACAATATCAGTTACAGGTGGATTTTGCCAGAAGGGGTCCTCTTTAGTTTTGAAGGAAAGAGATTTAGAATTAACTCAGTTTTCAAGGCCAAGGATTTTTTGGAGACATATGGCGTGGAGATGTCAGACGATCAAGAAGAAGAAGAGGAGAGAGAAGAGGGAGAGGTGGAGAAAGAATCTGAACCCCAACCCCAGGGGGCAGCAGCACCAGATTTGTCGGTTAAACTTCAAAGGCTCAGAAGATTTAGACTGAGATCTCCAATTGTTACACGGCAAAAGGCGAAGAGTGAAAAGGAACACAGACAGACGCAGAACCTAGATGGATAAACAGAAAATAAAAATACTCTCGGTCAATGTGAACGGATTAAATGGACCCCCAAAAAGAAGAAGGATATTTCACCAATTGAAGAAGTGCAAAGCAGATATAACGTGTATTCAAGAAACCCACATTAGGAAACAGGATGAAAAGTATTTGAATTATAAGGGATTAGGCAAAGTATTTATATCAGCGGACAAAGAAAAGAAAAAACGTGGAGTGGCCACTTACATCAAAGAACATATGCAACCAGAACTTGTATTTGCCTCGGAAGATGGGAGGATACTAATAGTGAAAATTTAAAGAGAAAATTAAAAAGTTTTAATAGTGAATATATACGCCCCAAACCAAAACCAGGAGAAATTCTACGAAAGGCTCTCAATGTTGATAGCTAAACAAGACTTTCAGGAGTTCTGTATGATTGGCGATTTTAATGGGGTCTTTGACAATAAAATGGACCGGAAGGCGGGCGTTCAGGGGAAGAAGGCTAAAGGTAATGAATTTACCACCTCACTTTCACAGATTGTAGAGGAACTGAGATTGGTGGACATGTGGAGAGTAAGAAATCCCAAGACACAACAATATACGTTTTATTCTGCAAGACACGACTCTTGGTCCAGGCTGGACATGTGTTGGATGTCATCTTCAATGGTAAGAGATCTGCAGGAAGCAGAAATTTTTTTGTAGTAAAACTCTCCTAAAGAGGAGAGAATTTTATTCTTTTTATATAAGAAAAGGGTAGGGTAGACAGATGGAGAAAGAAAAAGATGGAGTGAAGTTTTCTCTGTTAAAAAGGGTTAGTTTTAGTTAGTAATCAATACCATTTTTGGCATCTATCATGGTTAGAAGATCTTCTTTTTAACTTTACAAAGTCCAAAATCACTCTGTTAATACAATTAGTAAAGTCCATTGGGGTTAGTAATTAAACAGCTCCTTCCAGATGCAACACGAACAATCCTCAAGGTGTCTTCTTTTTAAGTCTCTTCCAATTATGGATTGAGTTCTTTTTAACCTGGACGCCTTCCGTTCCATCGCCTCCTTCCCCTGGGCTGCTGTCTTCTTCACTGCTTATCCCAATTTTGAGTGCTGCGTCTTCCTCCCAGCTGGCGTGTCTCTTCAGAAGTTTTTGTGTTTTAAGGATGTAGTCTATCTTCTTTCTTTTCTCTTTTTCCTTCTACTTCTGACCTTCAAATTTCCAGGGCACCATAGCCACTTCACATGAAATTGGATCTCTGATACATTGCCTGCTATGCTCAGCCTCACCTTCTACTGGCAGAGTATTTTCTTTTATAAAAGCAGAATAGGCTTTGGGAGCCATGTCCACCTCTTCTTTTAATTCTTTCGCTTCACTGCCAGTTAGGGGTGCCAAAACATTCATCAAGGTAAATCCGAGATCTTCTTTCTCTTCTTCTTTTACGCCCTGAAGGCTTAAAATCAAATTCGTTTTCTGTTCAATTTCCACCATCCTCCTTGATGTTTCCGATATTTGTTTCTGTCGACTGGTGAAGACACTTTCCACTTTAAGCAAAGTTTCATTGATTTTCTGCATTTGCTCCAGCAGAGGGCACAGTATCTCATTTTCTTGTTGATTGACAGCAAGCTCTGGGGGGGGCTACCCGGACCGGAAGTCCCTCCTCTCTTCTCTTCCGGTTTCTGCAGGACTTTCCCTGTTGTCGACATTTTGTTTTATTGTTTACTTTTACAAAGTTCGTGCCACATCCCCCAGGAAGCTAAAAGGATCGTAATCTTCTGTACAACCCCGCCGGTACTTTCACCAACACTGTTTTTTCTCTCTGCCCCCCTTCGCGCTCCCTTTTTAGATCTTTCTTCTCAAACGGGGTGGGGACTCCTCCCTCCTCCCATACGGTTAAACGCTTGCGGGGGGCTCAAATTCACGCTTCAAAATAGATCTTCAACTCACGATTCGATGCCACTTCTTCTTTTTATGTTAAATCATAGCGCTGTCTTCACTCCTGGAAGTCGGTGGCGCTGCTAAGTCCCATTACGGGCACAACGCAGCGGGGCCGATCGGGGCGGGGAGAAAGCCTCAATTTCCTGGCTGTCTGCCGGCAAAGAGGCTACTCCCCAAAGCGCCCCCGGTTCGGAGCCTTTGCCTAAGGCTCACTAGGGTCTTTCGCACATGCGAAGACCCCCCCTAACTGCGTGTGGGCTAACCACCTCCAGGAGCGTCCCGAGAGGCGGCCGCCATTCGCAACGCCGAAACCGAAACCTCCTCTGCAGGAAGCAGAAATTGAGGCAAGTACATTTGCTGATCATAACCCGATAATGGTGGAGTTACAAGGAACTAGGCATAGGGATAGATGGACATTGAATCCATTATTGCTCAAGGACAGTAAGGTGGTGAAAAGCTTGCAAACAGAATTTGCTTTCTTTTTTAAGGAAAATAATACATCAGGTATTCCGAGACGAACGGTTTGGGATGCCTTTAAAGCTGTAGCGAGGGGATTGTTGGTGAAGGAAGCGGCAAAGAGAAACAGAAAAAGGAATGAGGAATACATCAAACTTAAAGATATTTTGGAACAGGAGAGGCAAGAAATGGAGATGGGAGGAGAATTTGACAGGAAGGAAAAAATTAAGTTTCTCATGCACAGAATGAACTGCTTATTGACAGCAGAAATGGCGAAGAAAGTAAACTATGCCAAACAAAACTATTTTGAGAATGCTAATAAACCGACTAGATGGTTGGCCTATCAAATAAGAAAGCAATCTGAAAGAACATCGATAAAATCGCTGAGAGACAATAATGGCATGGAGCATAATGGAGCTCAAGAATTGAAAAGGATTGTGGAAGACTTTTATAAGAAATTGTATGCAAGAGAAAATAGAACCAAAGAAGAGATATCCCAGTATTTGCAAGACCGTGTCCTGCAGAAGTTTTCGGAGGAAGACCAGAAGATCCTGAATCAATCAATTACTATGATGGAGATGGTAGAAGCATTGAAAAGACAGAACAAGGGTAAGGTACCAGGGACGGACGGCCTGCCAGTGGAATTCTATATAACTTTTGAAGAAGTGTTACTTCCACAGTTACATGAAGTCTATAAGAAAACGTGGGAAGGAGAAGAAATACCGGACACCTGGAGGGAAGCCCTAATCTCGTTGATACATAAACTGGATACAGAAGCAAATGATATCAAGAACTGCAGACCGATCTCCTTACTGAATGTGGATTACAAAATTTTTGCCTCTATAATGGCTGATAGGCTGAAGCGTGTTTTAGCAAAAAGAATTCATAAAGACCAGTCAGGATTTTTACCGAAAACGCAGATAAAGCACAATATGAGGAGGCTATTGAATGTCTTGGAGTATTATGAAGCGCATCCGGAAAAAGAAATGGCGATAATTTTTGTGGACGCAGAGAAGGCTTTCGATAACCTGGACTGGATGTTTATAATAGAGACACTTAAGAGAGCTAGAGCAGGAGAACGGTTTATTCAAACAATCCAAGCAATCTACTTAAAACAGAGAGCAGCAGCTATGGTGAATGGAGAACGGACTGAACAATTTCAGATAAAGAAAGGCACGAGGCAGGGCTGTCCTCTCTCACCGTTATTATACATTTTTGCCTTGGAAATTTTAACAGAGGAGGTACGATTGAACACAGAAGTGAAAGGCCTAAAGGTCCATGGAGAACACTATAAACTATTAGCTTATGCAGATGACTTGGCATTTATACTGGAGGAACCGAGGTCTTCAATCACGGAACTGAATAAGATTTTGAGAGAGTATGGACAAGTGGCGGGCTTGAAGGTTAATATGACTAAAACAAAAATGTTAACGAAAAACATGACTATGGAACAAAGGGAGAGTTTACAAGAAGAGTCTGAATATAAGCTCTGTACTAAGGTGAAGTATTTAGGGATTCAGTTAAGAAATAGATGCAGTTCTCTGCAAGAGGATAATTATAGAGAGCTGTTAAGAACTACAAAGCAAGATTTGAAAAAATGGAAGACACTGAAGTTGTCCCTAATTGGAAGAATCGCGTTGATAAAGATGAATGTCTTACCAAGATGGATTTTCTTGTTTCAAACGATTCCTGTGTTGAAAAATTTGGCAATATTGAAGGAATTAGAGCAAACTACAACTAAGTTCGTGTGGCAGGGTAAAAGAGCACGAATTAGACTCAAAATGTTGCAGGACTCAAAAGAAAGAGGAGGACTGGCTCTTCCAAATTGGACAATATATTACAGAGCAGGAGCGATGGCATGGATTAAGGAATGGGTGATGTTGGAGGACAGAAGGCTTTTAAAACTTGAAGGACATGATCTCTTAGAAGGCTGGCACGCGTTTTTATGGGATGAGAAGATTGCAGCACGTAAATATTTCAGACAACATTGGGTACGAGACGCCCTAATAAGAGTATGGGAGACCATCCGGAGGAGGTGGTTCATTAAAACTTCTAGACTGGTTGCGCCGGTAGAAGCAGTGACTCTCCCTAGGTTGTACTCTGAAGATCCTCCACAAAGATATTTGGACATGATAAATGCAAAGGGGGAGCTTGAATTAGAGGAGAATATTAGTTGGTGGCATAGAATCCAGATCCAATCAAGATATAAAAAAGATAAACACAAAGGGTTTGAGAAGTCACTGACAGATATAGAGAAAATACTATATGAGCCGGAAGAGAAATGTATTAAAAAAATGTATGCATTGTTGTTAGCAGATTATATGATTGATGAAATAGTGAAAAATAGTATGGTCCAATGGGCGACAAACTTTGGTTATAATATAGAACTGGAACAATGGGATCAAATATGGAAAATAAATGTGAAAATAACCAGGGCGGTTGCATATAGAGAAAACATGTATAAAATGTTTTACAGATCGTATATGACTCCGGATAGATTATCAAAGTATGATGAAAAATGCTCTAATAAGTGTTGGAAATGTAATGTTAAAGGGGGCACGTTTTATCTTATGTGGTGGACCTGTGAGAGGGCAAAGAAATACTGAATATGGGTGCATAGATTGTTACAGAATATCACAAAAAGCAATATTGTGTTTAAGCCAGAAGTGTTGTTGTTAGGAATACTTCCAAAAGAGATAAGGAGAGAAGAAAGATATCTGATAATATATGGAACGACGGCGGCTAGAATTCTATATGCGAAGTATTGGCGATCCACGGTGGTACCAACTGAACAGGAGCTGATTGAGAAGATAATGGAAGCAGCAGAAATGGACAAACTGACTCTGATGTTGAAAGGATATGATGAAACAGCCTTTATAAACACTTGGCAATGCTTTTATGATTGGTGGGATAAGAGGGAGAAGGATGGAAAGAAACAATGATGAATGTATAATGTAAGCTTTAGAATGAAAGTAGACCTGAATAAGATATTAATTTTGAACTAGCGGGTATAGAAGCAACTGTGTAACATTTATGTTGGTAAGGTGTGAGGGACTATAACGGAATTGGGATATGACGGATATTTGTAATCCCCCGTCAATGTTTAATGTTTGTCTTAGTGGGTGTAGATTGTATTGTTATGTATTGGTTGTGTGGTATGTCTTGTAGTTTTGTCGTTGTCTAAAAAGAATAAAATGCCTCTTTTGGGGGGGGCGCTTAAAAAAAAGAAAAAAAAAGAAAAGGCTCATAGAACTATTGCTACTATACACCATTTCTTAACATTTGGGCCACAGAACCTGTCCCTTCGCTTACTAGGGGAAAGGAGATTTCCCCTTTCATGGGAATGAGAAGGAACAGAAACTGAAGGGAGGTTTTAGACTTAAAATACCTCAACAAGAGTACATTAAGATATTTCAGAATATCATCACATTAAAATATTTCACATTAAGATATTTCAGAACAGAGTCTCTAGATCCATCATTGAGTCCTTTCAGCCGGAGAAGTATCTCACTTCAGTAGATCTTGTTGATCAGATCAGATCCTGCAGCCAAGGCGCACCAAGACACAGAAACAACTATACACTGTCTACAGAACTACAGACTCCTGGTCAAGCTTCAGTAAAGTTCTCTAGCGCCTACTAAGAAACTACAACACCTAGGTGTCAGGATGGTCACTACTTGCTTATACATTAGACCACTACAGCAGCTTCTAAGACACTTCCAACTACAAGTTATGACCAAGGGTGACCCTTTCCATTAGGGCTCCCTTACAGTAAAGACCAGTCTCACTAGGAGGACAAGAATGCTCAGCCCCCTTCAGGTAAGGAAACACTGCATCCTGGAGGTGAAGCAGATCTTTCTCAGTCTCCAGTCTGCTTGGTTGGGAACAATGTTAGAAGGCTCACCAGTACAGGGTTGGTGATCTGGAAGCAAGGCAAGCCCCCTGGAGCTTTGGATGATTTATCTGGCCTTCCTTTACCATCAGCCCACAGATACTTGGTCACCATGTACTAATCTGACCAACAACATACAAGGAGGGTCTGTCTTCATCTACCACAAGGCAACTATCAAGATCATAATGTGGGCAGAGAAAAAAAAAAACAGGTTGCTTACCTGTAACTGATGATCTTCGATTGGTCATCTGTGCAGTACCACACATGGGTTGGGCGCCTGCGCACGACCTCGATCGGAGAAACTTCTAGAGCTTTACCTCAGAAGAGCTTTTGGCGGGCTCTCCTCCCGCCCTGGGGGAGGAGACATGCACTGCGCATGCCCACAGCGGGAGAGAGAGCCGCCTCCTACTCAGTTCCTTCGACCGCCACTGTCAAGGCCAAAGAATCCAAAACAGGACATCTGGAGATGCCAGCAGCGGGGAAGGCTGGGTGGGATTGTGGTACTGCACAGATGACCACTCGAAGATCATCAGTTACAGGTAAGCAACCTGTTTATCTTCGTCGTGGTCTCTGTGCAGTCCCACACATGGGTGATTACAAGAGCTGAACCAGTTGGAGGAGGGAGCTGGCAGCTGCAAAGGACACAAAAATAATGGTTAAGATACAGCATCACCAGCAAACAAAATCATCCACGGGTCCTACCTGAGGGTCCAGCAGGGTCAAGCGAAGAGAGATCGCAGTACCGTCTGACCAAAGGCAGCATCCCGCCAAGCTCGGACGTCGAGTGCGTAGTGGGTCACGAAGGTCGATGCCGAGGACCACGTAGCAGCCGCACAGACGTCTTCCAACGGGACACCGGCCAGGAAAGCGGTGGACGTCGACACCGCCCGTGTGGAATGGGCAGTGAGACAGGTAGGAACAGGTTGACGCGCCAGCTCATAGCAAAGGGCTATGGTGGAAGTCACCCACTTAGAGAGACATTGAGAGGAAATGGGTTCCCCCGCGTGAGGGGGGCCATAAGCCAGGAACAGCCGAGGAGATTTACGTATGGGCTGTGTCCTGTTTAGATAGAAAGAGAGCGCTCTGCGCACATCTAGACAGTGCAGGGCTCTCCGAGAGGCATCAGTCGGGTTCGGGAAGAATGTAGGCAGAACAGACGACAGAGAGAGGTGAAAGGCAGAGACGACTTTAGGGAGGAAGGAAGGATCTGTTCTAAGGACCA
This sequence comes from Gekko gecko, assembly GCA_029375565.1. Taxonomy (NCBI): domain Eukaryota; kingdom Metazoa; phylum Chordata; class Lepidosauria; order Squamata; family Gekkonidae; genus Gekko; species Gekko gecko. Next base: position 156,376,371 of record JAPDNY010000003.1, read on the forward strand.
CCTTCTCCCTATGAAAAACGGTGTAGGGGGGATCAGCCCTAAAGGCAGCTAGTTCCCCTACTCTGCGTGCAGTGGTAATGGCTACGAGAAAGGCCGTCTTCCAGGACACTAACCTGAGGTCGGCGGTAGCCATCGGCTCAAACGGTTTAGCCATGAGCTGAGAAAGGACTAGAGACAAGCTCCAGGAAGGCACCAACGGTTTCCTAGGCGGGCACATGCGAAGAAGACCCTTGAGGAACGTCTTGGTGAGACGGTGGGAGAACACTGACGAGCCTTGGATGAGGGGGTGGTAGGCGGAGATCGCCGCCAAATGAACCCTCAAGGACGAGTATGCCAGGCCCGCATCCTTCAAATGCACAATGTAGGCGAAGATCTCACGGAGAGATGATCGAATTGAATCGAAGGAGTGATCAGTAGCATAGGATTGGAATCTGTTCCACTTGAACCGATAGGAACGTCGAGTAGAAGGCTTCCTAGCATTCAGGAGGATTTCAGAGACCTGAGGCGGGAAGTCTAGGGCTGGATCTTCTAGGCCGTTAATTTGAAAAATCCCGGATTGGGATGGATGATTCTCCCTCGGGCCCGAGAAAGGAGATCTGGGACGACAGGGAGGGGACGGAAGGAACGACAGGAGAGTTGAAGCAGGTGCGGGAACCAGACCTGGCGTGGCCACCACGGAGTGATCAGAATGCAGGAGGTGCGGTCTGCACGAATCTTCTGCACGACTCGAGAGATGAGAGGGAACGGAGGGAACAGATAAAACAGGGTTCCATTCCATTTGTGGAGAAAGGCATCCCCGAGCGACCGAGCAGACGGGGGACCCCTGGTGAAAAACAGGCGACATCGAGCATTGTCGACGGACGCGAAGCCGTCGACAGATGGGTGACCGAACTCTCGAAACAGAGGCCGAAGATACCGGAGGGGAATGGACCATTCGTTGTCCGATGAGGCAGAATGACTCAACCGGTCCGCATCGACATTCTGATCCCCGGGAATATGGATCGCCAAGAGCGTGATGGAGTGGCGGAGGCACCAGGACCAGAGGTCTATCGCCAAGGTGCAGAGACGGACAGAGGCAGTGCCGCCCTGTTTGTTGACATAATAAACAGCCGTGGTGCTCTCGGAAGCCACTTGGACGACACGGCCTCGGAGGGTCGGAAGAAAAGACCGGAGGGCCAGGTAAATTGCTTGCAGCTCCAGGTAATTTATGTGGCGAGTTGCATCTCGAGCAGACCAAGCCCCTTGTACAGTAAGCGCTCCACACTGGGCTCCCCAACCCCAGAGGGAAGTGTCTGTGGTCAACAACAACTCGGGAGGAGGAGGACGAAATGGCATCCCGGAAAGGAGGTGGACAGGTTGAGCCCACCACTCGAGGGAGGCGAGGACGGTTTGTGGGATCGACAGAATCGTGTGCCAAGGCCTCCGGAGGGGATCGAAGGCTCGTAGGAGCCAGAGCAGAAGCGGCCGCATCGTCAACCGGGCATTGCGGACAACGAACACCGTAGAGGCAAAGTGACCGAGGAGCCTCATGACCGAACGGGCGGATTGTTGGGGACACGTCTGAAAGGCGGACACCATCGCCCGAATGTCGGAAGCCCTGGACTCCGGAAGGAAAGCCGCCTCGAGGTTGGTGTCGAGTCGAGCCCCGAGGAATCGAAGAATTTGGAGGGGCTGAAGGGAGGACTTGGCGTGGTTGACGCAAAGGCCAAGAGCACGGAGGAGGGAGAGAGTCTCCCGAGTGTCGTGGAGCAACTGAGTTGGCGTTGGAGCTACGAGAAGCCAGTCGTCGATGTAAGGATAAAGAGTGACTCCCCGTCGGTGGAGCTCGGCCACCACCACAGCCATCAGCTTGGTGAACACCCGTGGAGCTGTAGAAAGGCCGAAGGGAAGCACCCTGTACTGGTAGTGGGCATCTCCAACGGCGAAGCGGAGAAACCGCCGATGTTGGGGACGGATCGTGACATGGAAGTATGCGTCTTGAAGATCGACAGATGCGAGCCACGCTGCCCGTGGAATGAGAGGAAGGATCGACTGTAGAGTGACCATCCGGAATTTCTGATACCGAATGTAACGGTTGAGATCCCGAAGGTCCATAATTGGTCTGAAGCCGCCGTCCCTCTTGGGGACCAGGAAATACTTCGAGTAGAAGCCGAGAGTTCGTTGCGCCTCCGGGACGACCTCGATGGCCCCCTTGGCAAGGAGAGCAGAAACCTCGAGATCGAGGAGGGGGTCTGGAGGCGTGACGACAAAGTGTGGGAGGATCGGAGGCGAAACGAACTCTATGGCGTACCCGACCCGCAGGATGGTGAGGACCCAAGAGTCGGTTGAAATTTCTTCCCAGGCTGGTAGAAAGGGGAAGAGGCGGGTACGGACGGAAGGACTGAACGACATTGGAGAGAGACGGTGGGGACAGTCAAATAGACTGCTTAGGCTGCGGCGGCTTTTTGATGGGCTGGGAACGATGTTTGGAAGGAGGACGGGAGTCGTATGGTTTCCTCCTCCATTGGGAGTGAGATGCCGGAGATAGGTATCGCCTGGAGCCGGAAGGTTTCCAGGAACGGTTTCTGGGACGGTAAGGTGCAGCCGAGACTCCAAGGTTTCGGGCCTGCTTACGACTCTCATCAACAGCCTTCAACACTTCGTCGGTGGTGGAGTGGAAGAGGCCGTTTCCGTCAAAGGGGAGGTCTTCTACACGGAACTTGACGTCCGGTTGTAGGGAGGTGCCCCGCAGCCAGGCATGACGCCTTAGAGCGACAGAAGACACCAGGAGTTTAGAGGAGCAGCTGACTGCATGACGAACGGAATTGATTTGTTGCTTTGATATGGCACAAACCTCAGACAAGGCAGCCGAGAGAGTGGGACGGTGCTCTTCCGGAACAAACTCCAGGACAGGGCGAATTGCATTGGCAACGTTGAATGCGTAAGCAGATAAATACGACAGATAAGTATCGACCCGGAGATTCATGGAGGCCAGAGAGTACATCTTCTTGGCCAGAAGATCCAGTTTACGACCCTCACGGTCAGGGGGCGTGGACTGGCGAGCAGGCTGCCTCGATTTCGAGGAAGAGTGAACCACCATGGAGTTCGGTGGTGGCTGAGAAAGGAGGAATTTGCCAGGAGCATCCTGGATCCTGTATAACCCATCATAACGCCTCGAAACCGGAGGGATCGAAGCCGGGTGTTTCCATGACTCTTTCAACATAGAAAGGTGGACAGGCAGCAAAGGCAAGACGGGAGACGGAGGAAGATCAGCCTGGACCAATCGGTGAACGACGTCGGTCACTGCTGGGGACTCCGTAAAGCCCTGAACTTGGAGGGCAGTCGCCATCCTGGTAACGAGCTCCAAGAATGCCTTAGGGCCTTCCGTAGGGGAAATCGACCCCGAGCGTGGGTGCTCGTCCTCAATTCGAGAGACCTCGGGATCGAACTCCGCCGAATCCGACCCGTCCGAGATCGACATAGGAGAGGAGGACCGGGGCTGGACAAGGTCGACGACCGGATGGTCGACGACAGGACGGTGTCGAGGTTCCATCGGGGAACTCCGTGGGGCGTCCCGATTTCTGGGAAGATCAGAAGGCTGTTCCCGAGAGGCAGAATGAGCCGAGGCCACAGATGCCGAGCGCCGAGGGCGGTCAGGGGCGTGGGCCTGATCTCCGCGTTCCGAATGCCGGATTTGGTCGTAGCGGTGTCTCTCCGGTGTCGGAGACCTCGAATAATAATAGGCCGCATCCAGACGCTCCCGACGGTCATCGCAGGACCAGCATTGGTGGTCAGAGGCGGAATCAGACGACGACGGGGATTGCCTACGGATCAGGCATCGACGACCAAGTCGAGATCGGGACCGAGCATGGCGGTGCACAACCAGACCCTCGTCCAAAGTGTGGATCGGGGTAGTGGAGCGCCTCCGTGGAGACCGGGAGCCTGTTCGCGGAGACAGGTGCGGAAGCGATCTGGTCAACTGGCCCAACGGTATCGTCCCCATAGGTGACGAGTGGGGGTGCTGTGGAGTCTGTTGTCGAGCCGCAGACTGATGAGATGTAGAGGCAAGGGCAGGCATCGACGTCGACAACCCAGTCACGACGATGGGGTCCACTTTCGAAACCGAAGCAGAGGGCGTGGTCTTCGACCTCGAAGGGGTCTTATCTTCAGCCCGCTTAGGTTTCTGTTTCGGTGCCTTCGAAGAGGTGTCCGATTTCTTGGCTACCGAGACCTGGGAAGCTCCCGAAGACATTGCGGGACGCAGAGCCGATTCAAGAAGAAGAGCTTTGAGCCTAGCCTCTCGATTACGGCGAGCCTGACGAGTAAAACTCGCGCAATGAGGGCAAGAATCTACTCTATGGGCCTCACCCAAACAAACTAAGCAAAGGTCGTGCCCGTCGTTGGATGGAATTTTAGCAGGGCAACGACGACAGACCTTAAAGAATTGAGTCTTTCCCATACAAAAATCCCCACCCACCCTCCAAAGAAAGGAGAGGGGGGGGAAAGAGAGAGAGACAAGATATTTTTTTAAAAAATATTTTTTAGAAGAGAAAGAAACAGATGGAAAAAGAAAGCGAAAGCGAAGAAAGATATACTCAGCTGAGGTAAATGGAGGAACGACAGGAACGAGGTGTGAACACGAAGGCGGTCGAAGAAGAACTGAGTGGGAGGCGGCTCTCTCTCCCGCTCTGGGCATGCGCAGTGCATGTCTCCTCCCCCAGGGCGGGAGGAGAGCCCGCCAAAAGCTCTTCTGAGGTAAAGCTCTAGAAGTTTCTCCGATCGAGGTCGTGCGCAGGCGCCCAACCCATGTGTGGGACTGCACAGAGACCACGACGAAGATCCCTGACATCACCAAACAACCTTCAAGTGAATTGGTGCTCCACCATGTTTCGCCTTCTTCCATTGGCCAAAGTGATCAAGGCTTTAACATCCCAGTGGCCAAGTGACCTTATGTTTGCCTATCCCTCCCATTCCAGTTCCTTCAAAATTGGTCAGGAAGATCAAGGACCAGAAGGCAGCAATCACAGTACTAGAACCATATTATCCTCAGTGACCATGGTTCTCCAACCCTCAGGAGAGGGCGAACCAACCACCACTAACGCTACCAGTATCACTGGACATGCTTCAACAAGGTCCTGTATGACTTCCACATTCGGGATGGCTGTGTTTAACTGCTTGGAGATCGAGTGGGTGACCTTTATGTTTAGGCTTTTCGACAAAATGCAATGGATACCCTGCTAGATTAATTTACAATACTTCTTGGAGGACTCCCATGAGGCAGAGTAGTAGAAAAGGTATTGACCTCCTGAAGACTAAGACTAAATAAGTTCTATGATGGTGGACTCAAGGATTCTCCCTTTACAATGTCAAGTCACAACTCTTACAATGGTATTACTTCTCTTCCAAGGTCTGAGCCTATCTAGACAACTTCAAGCTTGCCACCTTCCGAGGAGAATGTCAATTTGGACATCAGCTGTACCCTTAAGACCTACATTATTGAAGCTTACAAAGCTCAAGATTTGAAATACCATCTGGGATCACTACACACTCAGTTTGAAGTGCCACAACCAACACAGTCCTAACCAAACACACCACAGTCAAAGAGATAGGCAAGGATAACACGTGGTCGTCAATATCCACCTTTGTAGGGCACTCTAAGGTGAACTTCTAGGACTTAGCTGACACAGCTTTTGGAAGTGATTTATAACATATTCTAGATCCAGAGGACAATGACCCACCCAGTAAATGAGGACACTCCTCTGGGAGGTCCCAGCAAGATGTCCTCTGCCTCAGAAGAAGAATGACCATTGGACACATACCGTGAAGGGTCCTTCTCCTCTGAGGAAAGGAGGACATCTTGTCCCTCCCAAAGTCATCGTCACACCAATTATTCAGCAGGTACAGTTCTTGTCTCACAAGTACTGTTTGCCTGTTTTTTCCTTATCGAGGTTGTTGCTCTGTTCTTGTCTGTTCTTTTTCCTTGAATTGACTGTACGGTCTTACTGCTTTCAGAGTTACCAGAACTGAAGAGGGCGACTCCCACAGGCAAGAGACTGATTGGACAGTGAGAATCACCCAGCAAAATATTCTTCTTTCCTCAGAGGAGAAGGACCCTTCACGGTAAGTGTCCAACAGTCATTTAAAAACTTTAAACAAGAATAATAAGAGAATTAACAGTAATTATAGCTTAGAATCTACTACACTTTACTTTAATCCAAAATGAAAGAAATATTTTCACAACAAAATTTCTCCTCTACAATTATGGACAATTTGGGGGGGGGGGGGGTGTTGCACAAAATTATGCCATAACTATTACATGAGATCCTATGAATCACCAACATAGGGCAGCCATGGAAGCTGATTCCTCCCCCCAACCTCACTGTTCCACCAGCAGTTACCCATGCACATCAAAACTGTCATTCCAGAGTTTAGGGGAGCTGCATGAATGAAAAGCTGTGCAACACGGCAGGCTGAATTCAGGCCAAAATTGAGGAAAGTATCCTTCCCTACTTGTTCTGGCATTTCTGTCTGGCACCAGAACCTCAGATTATTCTGCTCACTTTTTCCTCCTTAATGCAGCTGCCCACGTTTTGTGGCTTTTCATCCACACCAATCCCACCCAACAGTCAGCACCACCTTTACAGGCCTCATAGGTGACTGCAGGGGAAAGCAAGAAAGGTCCACTTTACCATCAACATCCACTGAGACTGCACTGGATCCAGCCCACAGTTTACAAAGCATGCATTCTTCTATGTCTTGCCACCAGAGATCTTTAGGGAGATCTCTGACATTCTCACAAACCAAGAAGTATTATATCATAATTAACTTAAACTAATAATGTTTCTCCATCACAGCCCTAGAGAGCAAATAGTAGCTAACTTCCCTCACCTTTAATCCTTTTTCATCTTTCATCCTTTGCTCTTTCCCTCCTGGGACTATAACAAAAACTGGACCCGAACGATCGTCATCTTCCTTCAAGTTGGACTTGCTTGGTACCTTCTTCCCCTGTATACCCTAAAAAGCAAAACACAGAACACATTCGTTCAAAACCAGGTTTAAATCTCCTAACATTTGTAATGTTTACTGAAGAATAAATCACTGTCCCACTATCATGCAAGGAATGATCATGACCCATCTAGAAGTGATGTTAGAATGTGCACTGGAAAAAATCAGGTATATGTCTTAGTATTGTGAAGAGGGAACCCACAGTGCACATTAGCTTTTACAGCACCAAGATCCACCACTGCATAAATGCACTAGTCATTATAAATGGTACCTGTTCGTTACCTGTTTGACAGGCTTGATCTTTGTTAGACTGCTATTGCCTTTGGTGAGGCTCGTATTAATATCTGAAGGCTGAAACAAGTTACAAAATGCTCAGTGATTAATAGCTACCTTTAATTATACTATTCAGTCTAGAAACCTCAAGCTTACTGTGTATGCTGCAACACTATTTTTCAGTAACTGTTTCTGAGGGATCAGTGCAGCATAATGGCGAATACGAAGCTTTTCTGAAATATATAAACATGTTATCTTACAAATTCTCTACCAAAGTCACTGTAAAGTAAGTGCTCTCTTCTTCCTCCAATCATGCTCACAGACCTGAAGCAGACCAATAAGATCAGAATACTGGACCTGCTATATTTTCCTTCTACTGGGATATGTCCTGGCCATCTCTGACTGATGGCTCAGTCAAGGATGCCCTTCCAAGTGAGAACAGAACCTTCCTCTCTTAAGAGGAATGGAAGTCACTGAACCCCTTACTGTGCCTGTTTGTGAAAAGACAAGCTTTGGACTCCAATAGTTAGCACTGCTTACTTATCTACAGACTTCAAGTACCACAAGAACCTCAAGATCATTAGAGACGAATGAAACAATAAATTCTTTAACCCTTTTATCTGATTTAAAACTAAGGTCTTCTCAGCATCAGGAAGGTTGATGGGCTTTTGAAACAGTTTGCTGCTGCTATTCTTTCACAACCTTTTACTGGGAGACAATGCAGTCTTCAGCCCCAGAACACCTCCACTATACACCGAGAGATTATGAGAGCAAGCTAAGTTAGAATTTAAGCACAGGTGCCATTTTTGGCCTTCAACGTCAAACATAGCTTACTGCAAATTAGCCTCTTTGAGAAAAAATAACAACACTCTTCACTCAGTCTCAGTTACAGCTTTTAGCAGCAGCATGTCCTACTTGCTCTTTCACCTCCCAAGCTCAGAGTAAAGTGGCTGAATCCCCTAACAATCCCCATGAGTGGAACACAAATGGACACAAGTACCACAAAACAGGGAAATCAGCAATCACCTTTTTTTAAAAAAAATGTAATTATTTTGTATTAAAACATTACAGCTTTGAAAGCTGCTAGTATTGCAAGATGCCAGTATTAGCAATGTTTGTTTTCATCATTAGAAATGATTAAGACCTAGAAGAGAGCAGTAGCTTTACAGGTCCTTAGAGGGGCAAGTATGGCTGTTACTGCACAACCCTATTCATCAAAAGGAAACGTTTTTACATGAAACTGCTTTGGTTTTAGATTTTACTATGGACCAATGCAGTCTACTTTGGAGGATGTTAACTAGTCTTTAACAAGTGGGAACCCATAAGGACTTGCAGGAGGCATCTCATTCTTCCTCCCTCCACTATTTCCTCTTTCCCTTTCTAGCAAGCCCCATTGCCTCTCTTCTTTTCCTGCTTCCTTCTCACTTTCCTATCCAACAGCCAACATACATTTATCTGTCCTTCTGTATTTAGCTTTCCCTTCCCCCACAGTAGCCTCTACCTAGGAAAACTATAGCCCAGTTCTGTGGTGGTGGCCACTGGGCCACCCAGGGAGCTTCCACAGCAAGATAGGGATCCGAACCTGGGTCTTGAAACAGGTATAACAGTATTTTCTGGGCTCAAACAGTTATAAAGTCTCAGTTGTCAAGGCAGGAGCACAGAGAACACATACCAGCCAAGCTTTTATTCTTGAAGTGACTCTTTAGCCTTTCCCCAACCTGAGGAGTCTCATAGTGTAAGTTTGAGCTCCTTCTGGAAATTCCAGTTCTTTGTCTAGCTTTCCCTAGTAACTAAGCTCTGAGACAACACAGCCTCTTCTTTAAAGTAGCACCTAAAGTTAGTCCTATCTGACAAGAATTGACAGTGCAACCAATTTTACTCTTCCACTCCCCCCTCCTATCGGGCTTCTGTTTGGCTTTTAGCTGCTCTGCACACATGCCAAACAGGAATAAAGGGGGACTGGTGATTGACAGAACAGGGAAGGCCTTTCACCATCCATCACAGGGGAAAGTCATTTTGAAAAAAGGAAGAAGGAATCCATGCTAGCTTCCATGTCTTTGAATTCCAGAGACACTCCTGGTTTTCCAGGTAAGTTAAGATTTGGAGCCCTCCACTTTTTCCCTCCAAAAAGAACCAAGTTCTTTTCTGCATCTGAAGGGAAGCCAACCATGAGCTAGCTGTCCAAAGAGAATGTTGGGGAAGGCATCACCAACTCAGAATACAACCCTCCCTAAGGATCTACTAGAAATACCATAAGAACTGAGACATATTCCCTGTTCAGATGGAGGAAGGTAAAAGTCCGTCAGCTCTCAAAATAAGCAAGACCTTCAAGAACCAGGGCATTAAAGAAAAAGTTCAGATTTTAGTCAAATTTTGAGCCAATGGAATGATGCTCCATCAACCATTCAGATGGTAAGGAGACAGATATACAGGAAGCTTCATAGCAAAATTGCCCAAAACATTATATGCCAGTACACAGCTCCTTTCTGAAACAGCATACTTCCTCAATAAACCCTCAAAAGTGCAGGAAACATTTATGTTGTTTCTTCCGAACAGATTTGCTAGAATTTACCTTTTAACAAGGTAACTCATAAAAGGCTTCTGCATAAACTTAGCAGTCATAGAATAAGAGGATGGGTTCTCTTATGGATTAAAAACTGATTAAATGACAGGAAACAAAGAGCAGGAATCAACAGACTGTTCTCACAATGGAGGGAAGTAAGCACTGGGATCCCATAGGGATCAGTATTGGGGCCAGTATTGTTTAATTTGTTCCTAAATGATCTGGAACTAGGGCTGAGTCGTGTAGTGGCCAAGTTTGCAGATGACACCAAATTATTCAAGAAGGTGAAAACCAAGGCTGTCTGTGAAGAGCTCCAAGAGGACCTCCACAAACTGTGTGAGTGGGTGACAGTGTGGCAAATGAAGTTCAATGTTGGTAAGTGTAAGGTGATGCACACTGGGACAAAAAAATCCCATCTTCAAGTATAGACTAATAGGGTCTGAACTTGCTGAGACTGAAATGGAAAAAAGTTCTTGGGGTCATAGTGGATAGTTCAGTGAAAATGCCAGCCCAATGTGCTTCAGCAGTGAAAAAGGCAAACTCTATGTAAGGGATTATTAGGCAAGGGATTGAGAATAAAACGGCTGATATTGTAATGCCTCTGTATAGATCTATGGTGCAGCCTCCTTTGGAATACTGTGTACAGTTTTGGTCGCCATATCTCAAAAATGACATTGCAGAGCTGGAAAAAGTACAGAGAAAGGCAACCAAGATGATTAGGAGGTTAGAGTACTTTCCCTATGAGGAAAGGCTGAAGAGCCTGGGACTTTTCAGCTTAGAAAAGAGACAACGAGGGGTGACGATAAAGGTTTACAAAACTATCTATGGGATGGAGAGAGTTGACAAAGAGAAATTTTTCTCCCCCTCCCAAAATACTAGAGCTCAAGGGCATCCAATGAAGCTGATGGGCAGTAGGTTCAGGACGGACAAAAGGAAATACTCTTTTACACAGAGAGTGATTAAAATGTGGAATTTGCTGCCAGAGGATATAGTGATGGCCACAGGAATAAACAGCTTTAAAAGAGAATAAGATACATTCATGAAGGATAAGTCTATCCATGGCTATTAGCCATGGTGAGTGAAGGGGACCTCCACATTCAGAATCCTAGAGCCAGGAGGCAACATCAGGTTGAAGGTCTCAGCCTCTATGCCCTGTTGTTGGCCTTCCAGAGGAAATTGTTGGCCACTGTGTGAAAAAGGATAATGGACTAGATGGACTACTGGCCTGATCCAACAGGGCTGTTCTTATGTTCAAAAATGACTGGCTTCATTTGTTTCTATGACAGCAAGCATTACCAGTAGATTAGGAAAATCGCATGAATGTACATGAAGCTGCCTTATACTATAACAGACCACTGGTCCATCAAGGTCAGTACTGTATACCTAGATTGGTAGCGCCTTTCCAGGATCTCAGACAAGAGATCCTTCACATCACCTTCTGCCTGGCCCTTTGAACTGGAGATGCCAGAGATTGAACCTAGGACCCTCTGCATGCCAAGCAGATGTGAGCCATGGTCCCTCCCTCCTAAATCACTGAAGGGTTCAGTACGACAGAGGGACTGATAACTGTCTGCCTGAAAGCTTTCTGGGTAACATCTTTTAAGAGGGTGGCTACATTAGCTATGACATGGTTCAAAGAGTTATAACAGAAATTCCTACACCCTTGAACACAGTTAGGCCAATACTCAGAACGGTTCTCTAAGATATATTGAAAGGAGACCACTTGGAAAAGGCACAAAATGTTTTTATCTCTTCAGAAGAGTATAATAATATAAGCACCATTTCCTCTAGAAACACGATGCTTCATTAATGGAATCCCCTACCCAAGGTGACAGCAAAGAGATGCTGCTCTGTTGCTTCAAATTAGAATTTAAAATACTCCTCAAGGAAAAATGATCCTTCCCTCCATATGGATCATGGCAATAATTGAGTTTTCCACTTATACTGGCTTCCATTCTACCACCACAACAGAGCTAAGGACAGGATGTTCTGTGGACACTACAGTGTCTGCAATTAGCAGTACATGCCTTTTGCCAAGAGCACACCACCCCTGCAATACAGTACAATCCACAGTTGAGCATTAAAGCCCTTCCCAAACTATACAGAAGATCTCTACCATGGATTAAGTAAATTCTTACCTGAGCCCAAACTGCATGGAACAGTTCCACAGGCCACAATGATGTCAATGCTACAGACCTGGTGAACAGCATGTTACCATTTATTCTGCTAATGTTTACTAATAGAATTCATCCCATTGACATGTAAAATGAAGATAAATGAACACGATAGAAGATGGATGACAGACATTACATAGTTACGATAGAACTACCTAGCATACCACTTCCATTGTGTTAAAGACATGTTTTACCTTGGTTTTAGAGGCAGTTCCTCCTGCTTTGGCCTTTTTGAGATCAGGCTTGGTATCCACAGAACTGGCCATAAAATCTTCACCAGAACCTTAGGAGCAAGAGATGCAGTGCATTAAGCCCAGGATCAAAACAGTACACAACTAATTTGGCAAACGCAAAGGAACATCAGGCTTCTGCTTCTCCAGCAGCTTGCCCTATACCAAACTACAAATTACTTGTGAAACTGAAGTAACCTTCAAAAAGCAGGAGGGACTTGGCAAGAAGGACTGCTTTTAAAGGGGAAAAAGCTAACAGTACCACCAGGCAACGCTGAAGCTCTGAGGCATGCCTGAAGTAGCCCTTCGGTTTTGTCAAAAGCCAAACAAGCATATAAAGACAACACAGCTCCATAACACAGTGCAGATCTGAAGCAGCAAAAGTTTTACTTAACAGGCACATCAAAAAGCCAGCCAATGATACATTTAAGACTGAAGTAGTGTTTGGAGTGTCCTCTCACAGTATTTTTAATCTGGACTGAAAGTAAAAATGCATTATTCCATTGGCATATTCAAAAGCATTACTGGGAATTCAGATGGCATATTCCCATTTAGGTGAAGAGCTTGCCCTTGACAAGTCAATCCTGTTAAAATCAAGCATCCTGTAGAAGCAGTATGTAAACGCTTTAGTCCTCCGCATATATTCTGGGGATACCACTGAGGCATGGCATTTGTAAATTCTCCATGTCTTTTGCTTAATACTCTAGGTAGGAACACTATGCTTGCAGGATCAAGACAGAAGGAATTCTTCCCTCAGTGGCACATCATGCTCAAAATACTACTTCCGATTCCAGATTCTTCCTTTTACAAAGAGTTAGGTCACTGTAATAACTTAAGCCAGATCCGTTTACCCTCAAATTCTGCATGGAGATAGTAAAACTTTTCTCTTTTATCTGACACTCTAAAATGACATCATTTAGTAGATGAAGAACATTACCTGATACAGTCTGACATTTGGCAGGAGCTGCTCCGACAGCTCTGGAACATGACTTAGTAGGTGGAGCAGGTTTGGCAGGCATGTTGGCTTTGGCTTTTTCAAGCATGGCCAGTACTTGGTCTTTGGAGGCTGGCTAGAGAAGCAAGAGGAAGAGCTTCAAGGTATCTGTGTTGAAGTCCATTTTAACAAGTTAACTGACTACCTGACACATTTCCTCTAGCAACTGGTGAAGCAGGAGAAGGTCCTGTAGATATCAACAAGGGATATCCAAGGTTTGTTGGTTTTTGTTCTTTTTTTGTAGTCAAGTCACATCTTATAGCAACTCTGTAGGGTTTTCAAGGCAAGAGGTGGTTTGCCATTGCCTGACTCTGTGTAGTGACCCTGGTATACCTTGGTGGTCTCCCATCCAAATACTAACCAGGGCTGACCCTGCTTAGCTTCCAAGATTAAAAAGATCAGGGTATCCAAGCCAAACAATATGAAACTACTAGCTACGTATTTATCATATTCATCCAATATAAACTTTTTAAATAACCTTTTGAAAATTGTTTACTATTCTGAATTGTCAAATTTCTCATTATTACTGCATTCATATTATCCCTTGGTGACAATTAAAGGGAGAAAATTAATTCACAGCATTTGCCATACCTTCAGTTTGCCTGTGGCTTTGGCCATCTTCTCAAACCCCAGATGCATCATAAAAAATGGCAAAGCATCCTGTGCCTTTTTACGGACATCTCCATTTCGATCCTCCAGACAAGAGTACAAGTGAGGCACGCAAAAGAACAGGTCTGAGGGGACAGTACGGAGAGTGGGCAACTTTTCAGCCAGCCAGCCTAAAAGCTGCAAGAAAGAATAAATCTTTCGTTCAGCAAGAAGTAAACATCTTGAATATCAGAGTCAACCTTAGACGCAAGAAAAATTATACAGATACACTAATAAAATAAAAGGTACCTGAATTAAGGTGCAGCACCTAGCAGTTTACCAACAAGGCATGTAGAATTTATTAATTATGAATTCTATATGCAAACACCTAGTAGTCCCAGTTACTAGAATTTCTAAATGGGAAGCCAAGAGATTTTTTGTAATCCCAAGATTCTCAACTTCTTATTTTAAATGTTTTAGACTTCATGGCCAGAGTAAAACTTCCCAGTAAAGACTCATTTTATTTTCAACCAAGCATTTCTCAAAAGGAGTCTGTGCCAGAACAAAGCTGTTTCAGCTGTTCTAGATCAAGGAGTCAAGGAACTGTGAAGGCACCATGGGGGGGGGAGCCCTCCCTCCAAGACCCTTGTCTTTTTCACTCCCAACATCCTCTGGCCATCTGAAGTCAACCATGGATGATACCAAAGCAGGATATCTCAATTAAGGTGTGTACTTCTTCCAGGTGCTAGCGTGACTGCCTGAATACTCCAGGGGAACATCAATCAAGAATCACTGACCCTACAAAACACTTAACACTCACGGCCATGAGTAATGATCCAGGCTTGTAGGGTAATAACCAAAGCTCTGAGAATCTCCCACATAATATCAGCTTCCTTGGAAATCATTTATAAGACCAGGAATGACCATCAACTCATCTCTGACCATTGCCAGCAGACTTGAGTCATGCCAGCCGGCTATGCTAATAAAATCATCTGCAACCAGACCCCTTACAACAAAGTCTGAACTGTTTCTTGACAGCACAGATTCTAACCCTTGCATCAATGGAGTCTTGGATACTCAAGTTGCACCAATCACATTGCAACACAAATGCCACCAATAGGATGCCAGCAATGCTCCCTCTAAGCTGTGGAGTTTTGTGAGCAAAAATTCTACTTTGTGAGCTACCGGCATTAAACTTATGAGTGAGCAATTTGGCTACTGCATAAATTAGTTTGATCTAAAGCCATCTTTCCTGAGCCAAGACAAAAATGTGTGAGCCAGAGGCTAAAAAACTGTAAGCTAGCTCACACTAGCTCAGCTTAGAGGGAACACTGGATGCCAGATCTGCACTTTTGGCCCAGTGCCATTGTAGATACTAATTCTGCATCTCTTTGGGCAAGCACTCTTTTTGAAGGATTGATTTCTCTGGACCAACCATGTGGAAGTAATTTTAATTAGTTATTCAGCATAAAGTAATGTAACTGAACACTACAATTGTACTTGAGTTAATGGTTTTCATTAGATTGCCACACACAAATTGCTGCTGTACTGATGCCATTCAATAGCTACTGTCTCACTCCCCCTTATACTATTCTGTATCTTGGAGTTACCTGTTGGTTATGCAATTGTGCCATGCCCTTTCCATTTTTGTTTCCCTAGGAAATTTACTACATTAGACTGAGAAATGTGTATACCAAGGACCCAAACAATCTCTTTTAACTCCAAAACTAATGACATAAGTCTTCATGTGTAGGGAACACTCTTCATGTGACAGCCATGATATGAAGACTGATTTGGCTAACACCAACACTATTAAGTTTTTGTGGGAAGCAGTTTCCAAGAAATGACAGAAGAACACAGAGGTGAATAGCGGAGAACAGAAGGAATGGGAGGCTTCTTGACTATACTGTTCAACAGCCACCATCTAACAGAATAGAGAAATGACAGCTCAGTGCAGTTGCCAGACTGTGTCTATAAACCAAACAATAGGGACCCCAAGCATCCACAAATGTCACAAGTTACCATTAGACAATAGTCTATTGCAACATAATCACAGCAAAACAATTAATAGAATAGAATTAGTGGTTGCAATTCTAAAACACTAATAACAATTCAAAGAATAGACAAAATTGGTATAACAATTCAATAATGAAGAAAGAATCCAACGGGCGACTCCTCTATATCCTTTCATTATAATAGTGTCCTAAAGACCTCAAAGTCCACAAAAAAGGCAGAGGATGTCCCAACGATAAATCTGCAGCCAAACACATTCTTCCTAGGTATGCCAGACGTTTCAAAGCATTCTTCCTCAGTTGTACATCTGAAAAGTGGAACCTGATTTCCACAATAATCTAGGCACAGCTTATGTCTCAAATTATGAGGTAGACAGACAAGGAAACAGAAGCAAAGTGACTGGGAATATACAGAAATTGAGACACAGTTGCTAGCACTATGCTTTGGGAAATTTACTCCTGTGCTCTTGAATAGCTAGTTCAAACATCTTTGCGACACACGCTGCTTCTGAAACAGCTACAGAAAGAAGAGTTCAAGGGCCCCACTTCTCCACACTGAGTGAGATTACCTCTTGCCTTAGGAAAGGGTTCTCTTTCTTGAGCTCTTCAGATAGGTCCTCACCTTCCAGCCACTCTTTCATGCCAGTCTGTTCTGTCCAGGCATTTATAGTAGCTAGGGAAGCTGCTCGCACATTGCTCTGCAGTGAAAGCAAGAAGCACATTCGAATTTTCAATAGGGATAAGAAAAATCAGTTAAGAATGCCCGGAATCTTTCAGTCTGCCATGTCAGGCAGTTTTGCATTGACTGCCTCAGGTGCCAACTGAATGTAGCAAAAAATCCAGGAAGTCATCCTGACCTCACTGGGAATACTTTTCGTACCCAGTACAATTACATGCAAGACACTTGCATAGGGCAAAGCAATGTGGTTAGCTGATTATGCTGCATTCAGACAAGAATGTTCCTTTAGAAAATTCTTTTGAAATAGGAATCATACATAAGGCTGAATACAACATAGCAATACAGATGTTTAAAGCAAAACTGGAAGCCAGTTCTACTTTATCAACTGTTGAGGTTCTAGAACTTAGACTTTGAACAGAGTCTTTCCCACAAACAAGCATACCAAAAGGGTCTTCATTGCTGCTTATAGTGTCTTATCACATACATACATTTCACTCCTCAGTGCTGCCTTTAGAAATATGTCAACCAACCTTACTGTCTCCAAGGATTGTGACAATGGAAATGCCCAGATTTTTTACATGTTGCTTGATATTTGGTCCCATAGCAGTGGCCAGCTGCTGGAGGATGGACAATGTTTGTTGAACCTGAATGGAAAGAAAATGTACAAAAACTGACTACCTTTGCAAAGGATCTAAATTTTTAAACCAGAAAAATGGATGATCAGGCCTTGCCTGTTAAAGCTATCATCATACTAAAGTTACCATCTCTCAACCTTTGCCCAGTCAGACAGCAATGTTGTAGTTATTTTGTTTAGTCCACCTGTCCCTCCTGGAATTCTTAAGTGTTAAGTTACATTAACTTGTTAAGTCAGTCATGTTAAGTCAATTATAAGTATCTTATTTGAATTTAAAATGTTTTTATCATGCCTTTCCCCCATTTAGGGCCCTCAAAACAGGGAGCAGTTAAAACAACATTTTAAAAGCCAATACCTATTTAATAAAAACAATTAAAAACAAACAGGAAGGAGGGCCAAGAATGGGACACCAAATAAAACAAATTTTCATCTGCTCAATGAAGATAATTATAGAGGGGAACCTTTAAAGGTCAATACTAGGACCTTGAATTGGGTCTGTAGATGAAACAAGACTGGAGTGCTATGATCTCTCTGACCTGCTCCAGTAAGCATTATTGTTACTGCATTCTGTACCAATTGCAGCTTCTGGACACATGTAGAGAGCACTGCAGTAATCTAATCAAGATGTTACTAAGGCATGCATCATGGTGTCAAATTCTTTTTTACCTAGGAAAGGGTGCAGCTGGCTCAGAAGTTGAAGCTGGTGAAAGGTGCTCCTCTTCACTGCTGCCACCTTCTTATCTACCTACAAGTAGGATGCTATTCGTGTTTCACTCAGCTCTAACTGGACCTGGAGGTCTGGTCACAGAGGTAGGATTTCTTAGGTTTCATGAAGAAGTAGAAATGGTATCTCTCTCTGTGCTGCTTTCTACCTACATGGCTATGTAATATAGAGTCTTTTAACTTGTACGTTTGAACCTTGCTTTATGATTTCTATCTCACCCAAGCAGTGAAAAAATGCAAACATAATTTTGCTACTTCAATGCTATTTTGCTAAAAACACATTATTTTAAAAGAGTTCTGTCAATGTGTACCAATGTTTTATGCAAGAGATTGTTTACAGGTTTATTTGAAAAGGGCCCTATGTCGCAGGGAAACCAGATGATTATTTCAGGCTTTCAGCCTAGCTAGTTTTTAAGGCTGCCCTTCCTCCCTAGTATAATTAATGATATGCTAATGACAACTATTAAGAAATGGCAACAAGACTCTGTAGGTTTGCACTGACTGTTTTACTCCTGAGTACTTGATCAGTGAGCTTTAAAGGTATTAAAAAGGTGTGGGGGGGAAATTACGTAAGAACTGACTGGATTAGCTATTCCAATGCATGTCAGAAAGAGCCTGTTTCTATAACAATAAATAGCTCTGCCCACTTTTCTTTTAAGTATACCCTATACGTATATGGATTGAGCAACAAACAAGTTATGTGAATTTATATTCAAACTAGTGGATCAGCTTTAAGTTTCCATTTGTTTCAAACACAAAAGGCCTATTATCTGTAATGGTCTTTCAGGACAAACAGAAGCACTATTAACATGTAGTTACAAAATCTGCCCAGCTGTCCTTTGGAGCATAGGGCACAGTGCAATTACAAAGCCTTCTTGTGCTCTCGGTGTGCTTTCTGCATTAGAGTACATTTCTTTTGCTCCGATGGCAACAAAGGGGAGATTCTCTCTAGTGCACGGTCCATCTTTAACTATACCAATTCCCCTGTTTGGGTAGAAAGACCACACACCAATAGACAAACTGGAAATAGTGGAGATTTCAACTTCTTTGTTGTATAAAATATTAGAACACTTTAAATGACATGCTTGATAATACAACGGATCAAGATGGGTAGCCACGTTTGACTCTCTGTAGCAGTAGAAAAGAGCAAGATTCCAAGAGTAACACCTTAAAGACTAACAAAATTTGTGGCAGGGTATGAGCTTTTGTAAGTCACTGCTCACTTCTTAAGATAGCTGGAAGGTGAGGACTGGGAGGTACTGGCTTATTCCCAATTCTGACAGTTAAATAGCATACCAAGATTTTATTGGAGTCATTGAGACGACTCTTCAACGCAGGTGCAAGTTCGCCTATGTTTGGCTGTATGAATTTGGCTTCATTAATGATGCTTGCAACTTCATCCAGGCCCTCCTTTCGGATTTTCCAGTTTTTATCACCAATCTTGGACACTAATTCAGATGTGATCTTATCACTAAAAAAAAAAAGAGGTAGAGTTAGCGCCATACGTTCTAGATTAAAGAAACTAAATATTAATAGTAAATTAACAGTAAATTCAGATTATATTTGTAAATACCATACAAATGAATCACAGGTATAAGCAAGCAGAAAGAAAGTAGGTTCTCAGCATGGCTAACCTAAGCATACCTGATGTCAGCTCTTGGCAAGAGATCCACAACATCATTCCCTGATTCTTCCTGATCGTCTCCCTCCTCACCATCATCCCCACTGCCAATGGTGTGTTTGGAACTGCCTCGAGTTGGAGCAGGTGGTGTCTGTCCTTGCATCTGAAATTTATAGAGAGATCAGATGATCGAGGGAGACAACTGTAACTAGGTATTTCCCATTCAGTACCATACACATGTGTATCACTATACATCAACTGAAAGTCACACAAGGTAAAGCCGGAAGACAAACTTGAAGGAAATTTGTCAGATGTGCAACAATACAAGGTACTAAATGCCTATGCATTTGAAATGGCCGCTAGTTCAAATTGGTATATTCAAGTGGAGTTATCCAGTGCTTTTCACCAAATATTAGATTAAAAAATTAATTATCTAGTGAGCAAACATTGTGGCTCCTTTCTAAATGACTAACTGCAGATGCTTTTGACAAAACTGACTTAAATGGCTATCCCACTTCAGACTCAATACCTATTGAAGTAGTCTGATGTGTTATAATTTTGTTTGAAATTAAGCTCTACCTGTACTTTTGAAAAGTCCATACTCCTCTGAATTAAGGAAATAAGTGTAAAAATTGTATAAAGACAAATCACTGATGTACTGTTTGTTAAGTTTTGTTGTCCCATCTCCTCCCTGAGGAGAATCAGGGACTGTATATTTAATGCTGTGAGAGAGTGAGACAGGCAGGGGTCTTTTCGTAGAAAAACAGCTGCAGGAGGTCATTAGCATATGGTATGCTAATGAGCTATTAGGCTATTAGCATATACCACGCCCCCTGACATCACCAGAAGTGATGTCAGAAGGGGAAGCAAAGGGGGGGAGGCATCTTCAAAAGCCTCCCCTTCCCTTCCCCAGCTGGCCTGGGTGGGGGAGCTAAGAGAGAAGGGGTTTAAAGTTTAAACTCCTTCTCATGAGAGTTGGGCCACAGAAGGAGGAAAGAGGGAAGGAAAGAGAGAGAGTAGAGAGCAGGAAAAAAGGAAGGAAAGAGGGAAAGAAAGAGAAGGAAAGGGGAGGGAAAGAAAGAGAGGGAAGAAGGAGGGAAACAGGGAAAGGAGGAAAAAAAAGAAGGTGAGAGAGAAAGAGAGAGAGAAGAGAAGAAGGAGGGAAAGAGGAAAAAGAGAGAAGGAAAGGAGGGAATGAAAGAAATTTGGCGGCAATTTGGCCCCATTATATCCTATGGGCCATTGAAGTCAATGGTGAAAACATAGGGTATATTCTGGGGGCTGGAGGGGAGGGGTTTGAGGGAGAGGCTCCAAACTCACAGGTTAGCTTATGGAGCCTCTCCCCAAGATACCCACCAAGTTCCAAGAACATTGGACCAGGGGGTCCAATTCTATGGGCCCCCAAACAGGTTGCCCCTATTCCCTCCATTGTTCTCTATGGTGGGAAAAAATTACTTTGGAGCTTCTCCCTCAAACCCCCTCCCCTCCAGCCCTCAGAATATACCCTATGTTTTCACTATTGATTTCAATGGCCCATAGGATATAATGGAGCTGAAATTCACATTCGGCTGCCTGAAAGACTTCCGGAGACGCCGGCTGGGGGCGGGGCTCGGCTCCTGAGCTCCTGGAGCTGTGCTCCGGTGCGCTCCCCCTCAAAAGACCCCTGGAGACAGGTATCACATTGCAGTACAAATGAGATAGCAATTAACTGCATTTCCTTGGTGCTGCTCACAGTATGAAGACAGGGGAAATTTTATATTCCTAACTAGTCTAACCACCCTGCAGAACTAGAAATCTTAATTAAGTTGCTGATTTTTCTGCAAGCCAGTAAGTGCTCATCTGCATCAAGTAAGAACACTTCCAACACTTTGAGAGAAGCTTACTTTTTCAAACTCTGCATCTATTTGAGACAGAAGAGCAGGTTTCTCATCCTCAAAGAACATTCGTAAAGAAGGGCCCACATAAAGATACAGGACACCCAATAAGGTAATGGCAGATGTTCTCACAGCCTATGAGAGAAGAAAGACAACAGTTTATTCTGATCTAATCAGACACAGTTGAGATCCTACCATTAAGAGAGATTTTATACTCACTGGATTTGTAGCTGCAAGAGCAGTCTTAACATTGCTGATGAAAGCCTTTACATTCAATCTAAAAGAGAGCACACAGAGATCATTAGCTGAGAAAGGCCCATCAAGCAGCACAAGCACTGCAAACAACAACATATGGGACAACTACTCTCTCATCCTTGAATAAGACACAACTAAAACATAACCTAAGTATTAAATACAGGCATTCAATCTGATTGTCCGTTAAGATCAGGGCAGGGCACCTTTCTTGTAGACTGCAATCAAATGTTTCTAAAGGCACAAGACTTAATCCTCGTTTTCAATGGGATGGTAAATTTGTCTGAGCTGTACCATTTCAGACCACAAGTGACAGATCACAGGACTTCATGCTCTTTCATATAACAAACACTCTGGAGTACAGTATTATTCTCTATTCCAAACTTCTCAGAAGTAAATAACCTATACTGTGTCCCATTACTGTTTTTTAGACCACAAGTTAGATATGAGCCAAAAACAAGTCCATTGTCACCATCACCAATCTTCTACTTTTTGAGTCACCTATTTCTTACTAAACTGCCTACTAATCTTCCTCTCGATACCAGGGGGGAGGGGTTGAGTATAAAAATAATGGCACACAGGTGAATGCACAAGCTGCTTCAATTGAAAGCTGTGTTGATATCATACCAAATTGGCTAATAATAGTGGCTTAGTCCATCTCTTTGAGACTCACCCTGAAAACCCAAACTCCTTAACTGCATTTGAGAGCCAGTTCAGAGTTTCTGATTGGTTCTTTGGATTCTTCTGAGAGAAAGCCATTGACATGACCTACAATGAAAGCCAAAAAAAAAAAATTCTGTCTGCAAATTCTAATAAGCAAGATGCCTGCCTTCTACTTCACCTTCCTACACATTTTTGATTGATAATGAAATTACTGTTCAAGTGAAGCTTTAAAGACACAGCTACAGCTCACCCAGCCACAAGATACTGGTAATACAACCAGAGTATATAAATAATCAATAAAGAACATAATTGCTTTTATATTGTTGCAAGCATTTATCACACCTGTTCAGCAGTCCAGGGCAACTGACAGGCCTCTGCTATTGCTGTCAGTGCTTCCTTTGCATTGTTTCCACATTTCACATCACCAATCTTATCCACAAGACCGTCCAGCACAATTTGTGCTGATGTTTTGGAGAAAGTTCCTTTCTGAGCAACCAAGGCAACTATGTGAAGCTTTATCTGCATCACCTGTAAAAGAGAAGTATCAAACCTTAGGGACAGAGTCATCTTGACTCTAGAATGCATTGGGTTTAAAGATTTAAAGCCACATCAATAGAATAAGTTACAGGTTTTATGGTAGTGAACGCTACAGGTTTTTTTACTGTTCATTCTAATAGCCAGATGGATTGCTGAATTACCTGAAAGTTAGTCTCCTTCCATCCAGGTTTCTTGGCCAACATCCTTACTAGAGCCTGACATGGCATTTCAGCTTTGTCCATCATTTCAACAGCCTTAAAGATTAACACAAGACAGTTACCTCCAGAAAACAAAAGGAATCAAAGCTTCTTTGTTCCCAAGGCCAAAGGCAATATGAGTCCTCTAGATAGACTGAATAGGTGATGGCACTCAGCCTCAAAAGTCAGAAAAATTAGTTACACAATATAAAACCCTGAGAGCTTATAAAATGGCAAAGGATAAGGGAGGGCAAAGTGTGCTCTTATTCACAAAAAAATACAACTAAATAGTGGAGTACAGTTAAGACAAAGCATTGGTTTTACCAGTGACAAAATACATAGGATCACATCTGCTTTCCACCAGCAGAGCTCTCTGCCTTCCCCCTTCAGTCCTCAAAAACTGATGCTGGAGGTCATAGGATCCTCAGAGATAAAAAGCCTCAGGGGTCAGCAAACTGAAGAGGGAAAGGCAATTGGACGTAACGGTCTCTCTCTCCTCTATCAGCAGATCATCAACTGTTCTTTTTGCATTTTCCCAGCATTCAATAGATATCATTCCCTAAACTAGGGCGTTTGTTGTTCAGCTACCATAGGAAGCCCAAAGTATGTCACTGAATGCTCTTTTTGCAGCCTGTTTATAGCTGTAGTAGTAAAAAGAGCCTATAGTGTGCTCATGTATAGTTTGGTAACACAGGCTTCTTGTGCACGGTAGCAGCTTCAAGTAAGTGTTTTATAGCTACAAGAGAATACCTTTTCAGTTTCAGACTACCTTCCAAAAAGATTATATTTTTGGGATTTACCTTTTGAAATTCCTCCATACAAGCAAGCCTCTCTTTCCAGTTGCTACTATCCAGTTGCTGTATGCAAGAAGCTGGAAGGACAGCTGAAGCCTTCTCTTCACATACTTCTATCTGTTAGCAGAAAACAGTTCATCTTTTGTGGTTTAAGCATGTTTTGACTGTGCTAATTAAGCATTCTATACTCTTCCATAAAGATAGATATAAATGAATTAGCAGGGCAACACTATAGGGGAACATGAAGTACACTGGGGGGAAAAGAGCATAATAATTAACATCTGGCAGTGGGGCAACTCAGGTCTGTTTTCAATAACAGATATTTGTTTTGTAAGACAGCTATTATCTGTCTCACTTTCCTTGTATCAATTGCTAAACTGGAGTTCAGCTGACCTTTTAAAAAGGCAACTTAGAGAGACTCAAATTGATCCTGCTGGTACAATAAGAAGTTGTGACATTACCCACTGGTCAGAAGTCTTGGGTGTGTGCTCGGTGCAAGGAGCTCTTGGTTCTCAGGGAGCGAGTTTGCTCCCTTGAGGCCAAGGTGGCTGACCTGGAGAAGCAGGGACAGTCAGTTAGGTGCACGGGGAAGACTCTCGGGGACTTGTTAGATATGTCCCACTCTGGATCTGGCAGCCCGGCTGCTGCCAGGGAGCATGAGGGTCAAGGGGAAAAGGGGCACCATGCTGAGGATAAGGGGAATGTGCCCTCAGAAGGGACCTCTTCTTCAGCTGGTGAACGGGTATCCTTTCGTACCAAGGAACCGTCCCTGGGAAGGGTGGGAGGGGGCTCTTGGTAGTTGGTGATTCGATCCTTAGGCAGGTAGACAGCTGGGTGGCGAACCCGCGTACTGACCGTATGGTGACTTGCCTGCCTGGTGCGAAGGTAGCGGACATTACGCGTGTTTTAGATAGGCTGGTAGATAGTGCTGGGGAGGAGTCAGTGGTCGTGGTGCACGTCCGCACCAACGATGTGGGGAAATGCAGTCATGAGGTCCTGGAGGAGAAATTTAGGCTGCTGGGCAGGAAACTCAAGGCCAGGACCTCCAAGGTAGCCTTCTCGGAAGTGCTACCTGTTCCACGCGCAGGGCCGGAGAGACAGGCACAGATCAGGAGTCTCAATGCGTGGATGAGACGGTGGTGTAGGGGGAAGGGTTCAAGTTTGTTAGGCACTGGGATGCTTTTTGGGACAAGAGGGAGCTGTACAAAAGGGACGGTCTCCACTTGTCCCGAGAAGGAACCAGGCTGCTGGCGCTCAAAATCAAAAAGGTGGCAGAGCACTTTTTAAACTGAATAATGGGGGAAAGCCGACAGGAGATGAAAAGTCTCTGGTTCGGGATGGCTCATCTCAAAGAGATGAAGGGGTAGCTATTACTTTTGTACAAGGAAATGGATTACAATTGTCCACTGAGACTGTGGCTAATGATAGGAACTGCCTGGCAAGGTCTCGAGGCAGCAAGAGGAAGGCTGTGGGCTTAACAAGCGTGGGAAACTATAAGTGTTTATACACAAATGCTAGAAGTCTCCAAGGTAAAATCGGGGAGTTGGAATGCTTGGTGTTGGGGGGGAAATAGACATTGTGGGTATTTCAGAAACTTGGTGGGATGAGGAAAATCAGTGGGATACGGTGATTCCTGGTTATAAATTATATCGGAAGGATAGGGGGAAAGGGTTGGAGGTGGGGTGGCTCTGTATGTCAGAGAGGGTATACCGTCCAGTAAGATTGAGAGGGTAAGAGAATTGGATTCACTTCTGGAAATGCTATGGGTTGAAATAGTGGGTCCAAAAGGAGGCTTAACAGTGGGAGTTTGTTATCGCCCACCAGATCAAAAGATAGAGGAGGATTATAAAATGATGAATGAATTAAAGATAGCGGCTAGACGAAATAACTGTGTTGTAATAGGCGACTTTAACTACCCACACATTGATTGGGTCAATATGAGTTCTAGTCGGGAAAAAGAGATTGCGTTCTTAGACACTCTCAATGACTGTGCTGTGGAACAGATGGTCACAGATCCTACCAGGGGAGAGGCGATCCTGGATTTGGTCCTAAGTAACACCCAAGACCTGGTGAGAGATGTAAAAGTGATTGCACCACTTGGGAACAGTGACCATAATGTCATTGAGTTTAACATTTGTACAGATAGGGAGTTGCCCAAAAAGACTGACGCAACCACTTTTAACTTTAAAAGGGGTAACTTCTCTGGTATGAGGGGACATGTGAGGAAGAAACTGAAAGGAAGAGTGGAGAAGGTCAAAACCATTGGGGAAGCTTGAAGACTATTTAAAAAGACAATCCTAGAAGCTCAGAAAAAATATATACCGCAGGTTAGGAAAGGTACAAATAGGTATAGAAAAAAGCCTGCATGGTTAACAAATAAAGTAATGGAAGCTGTAAAAGGTAAGAAGGATTCCTTTAAGCGGTGGAAAGCTAGTCTTAGTGAGATTGATAAAAGGGAACACAGACTATGGCAAATAAAATGCAAGTCTGTGATCAGGCAAGCAAAAAGGGAATATGAGGAGCATATCGCAAAAAACATAAAGACCAACAATAAAACTTTCTTCAAATACATTAGAAGTAGGAAGCCAGCCAGGGAGGCAGTGGGGCCCTTGGATGACCAAGGGGTAAAAGGAGTAGTGAAGGATGATAGGGAAATGGCTGAGAAGCTGAATGCATTTTTTGCCTCTGTCTTCACTGTGGAAGAGGAGAAGTGTTTGCCCACTCCAGAAGCACCGATTTCGGGAGGGGGTTTGAAAGACCTGAATCAGATTGCGGTAACAAGAGAGGAAGTCTTCCGACTGATGGACAATTTAAAAACTAATAAATCACCAGGCCCGGATGGCATTCATCCGAGAGTTCTGAAAGAACTCAAATGTGAACTTGTGGATCTCCTGACAAAAATATGTAATCTTTCTTTAAAATCTGCCTCCATTCCTGAGGACTGGAAGGTAGCTAATGTCACTCCCATCTTTAAAAAGGGCTCCAGGGGAGATCCAGGAAATTACAGGCCAGTCAGTCTGACATCGATACCGGGTAAGTTGGTGGAAACTGTTATTAAGGAAAGAATTAGTAGGCACATTGATGAACAAAAACTATTGAGGCAGACTCAGCATGGGTTCTGTAAGGGAAGATCTTGTCTCACTAACCTGTTAGTGTTTTTTGAGGGAGTGAACAAACATGTGGACAAGGGGGACCCAATAGATATTATTTACCTTGACTTCCGGAAAGCTTTTGATACAGTTCCCCATCAAAGGCTCCTAAGTAAGCTCAATAGTCATGGGATAAAAGGACAAGTCCTCTTGTGGATCAAAAACTGGCTTATAAATAGGAAACAGAGAGTGAGTATAAATGGGAAACTTTCTCAGTGGAGGGTGGTAAGCAGTGGGGTACCACAGGGATCAGTACTCGGTCCGATGCTTTTTAACTTGTTTATTAACGATTTGGAATTGGGAGTAAGCAGTGATGTGGCTTAATTTGCAGATGACACAAAGTTGTTCAGGGTGGTGAAAACCAGGGAGGATGTGAGGCACTCCAAAGGGATCTGTTGAGGATGGGTGAGTGGGCGTCAACGTGGCAAATGGGGTTCAATGTGGCCAAGTGCAAAGTGATGCACATTGGAGCCAAAAATCCTAAATATAAATACACGTTGATGGGGTCTGATCTGGCAGAGACGGACCAAGAGAGAGATCTTGGAGTCGTAGTGGATAACTCACTGAAAATCTCTACACAATGTGTAGCTGCAATGAAGAAGGCCAACGCTATGCTGGGGATTATTAGGAAGGGAATTGATAACAAATCAGCCAGTATCATCATGCCCCTGTATAAATCATTGGTGCGACCTCATTTGGAATACTGTGTACAGTTCTGGTCACCACATCTCAAAAAGGATATTATAGCATTGGAAAAAGTGCAGAGAAGGGCAACTAGAATGATAAAAGGGTTGGAACACCTTCCCTATGAAGAAAGGTTAAAATGCTTGGGGCTCTTTAGCTTGGAGAAATGACGGCTGAGAGGTGACATGATCGAGGTTTATAAGATTATGAATGGGATTGAGCAGGTTGAGAAAGAAGTACTTTTCTCCCTTTCTCACAATGCAAGAAAAACAGGTTGCTTACCTGTAACTGATGATCTTCGAGTGGTCATCTGTGCAGTACCACACATGGGTTGGGCGCCTGCGCACGACCTTGTTCGGAGAAACTTCTAGAGCTTTACCTCAGAAGAGCTTTTGGCGGGCTCTCCTCCCACCCTGGGGGAGGAGACATGCACTGCGCATGCCCAGAGCGGGAGAGAGAGCCGCCTCCCACTCAGTTCCTTCGACCGCCACTGTCAAGGCCAAAGAATCCAAAACAGGACATCTGGAGATGCCAGCAGCGGGGAAGGCTGGGTGGGATTGTGGTACTGCACAGATGACCACTCGAAGATCATCAGTTACAGGTAAGCAACCTGTTTATCTTCGTCGTGGTCTCTGTGCAGTCCCACACATGGGTGATTACAAGAGCTGAACCAGTTGGAGGAGGGAGCTGGCAGCTGCAAAGGACACAAAAGTACTGGTTAAGACACAGCATCATCATCAAAAGAAATCACCCACGGGTCCTACCTGAGGGTGCAACAGGATCAAGCGAAGAGAGATCGCAGCACCGTCTGACCAAAGGCAGCATCCCGCCGAGCTCGGACGTCGAGTGCGTAGTGGGTCACGAAGGTCGATGCCGAGGACCACGTAGCAGCTGCACAGACGTCTTCCAACGGGACACCGGCCAGGAAAGCGGTGGACGTCGACACCGCCCGTGTAGAATGGGCAGTGACACAGGTAGGAACGGGTTGACGCGCCAGCTCATAGCAAAGGGCTATGGTGGAAGTCACCCACTTAGAGAGGCGTTGAGAAGAAATGGGTTCCCCCGCGTGAGGGGGGCCATAAGCCAGGAACAGCCGAGGAGATTTACGTATGGGCTGTGTCCTGTGTAGATAGAAAGAGAGCGCTCTGCGCACATCTAGACAGTGCAGGGCTCTCTGAGAGGCATCAGTCGGGTTTGGGAAGAATGTAGGCAGAACAGACGACAGAGAGGTGAAAGGCAGAGATGACTTTAGGGAGGAAGGAAGGATCTGTTCAAAGGACCACCTTCTCCCTATGAAAAACGGTGTAGGGGGGATCAGCCCTAAAGGCAGCTAGTTCCCCTACTCTGCGTGCAGTGGTAATGGCTACGAGAAAGGCTGTCTTCCAGGACACTAACCTGAGGTCGGCGGTAGCCATCGGCTCAAACGGTTTAGCCATGAGCTGAGAAAGGACTAGAGACAAGCTCCAGGAAGGCACCAACGGTTTCCTAGGCGGGCACATGCGAAGAAGACCCTTGAGGAACGTCTTGGTGAGACGGTGGGAGAACACTGACGAGCCTTGGATGGGGGGGTGGTAGGCGGAGATCGCCGCCAAATGAACCCTCAAGGACGAGTATGCCAGGCCCGCATCCTTCAAATGCACGATGTAGGCGAAGATCTCACGGAGAGATGATCGAATTGAATCGAAGGAGTGATCAGTAGCATAGGATTTGAATCTGTTCCACTTGAACCGATAGGAACGTCGAGTAGAAGGCTTCCTAGCATTCAGGAGGATTTCAGAGACCTGAGGCGGGAAGTCTAGGGCTGGATCTTCCAGGCCGTTAATTTGAAAAATCCCGGATTGGGATGGATGATTCTCCCTTGGGCCCGAGAAAGGAGATCTGGGATGACAGGGAGGGGACGGAAGGAACGACAGGAGAGTTGAAGCAGGTGCGGGAACTAGACCTGGCGTGGCCACCACGGAGTGATCAGAATGCAGGAGGTGCGGTCTGCACGAATCTTCTGCACGACCCGAGACATGAGAGGGAACGGAGGAAACAGATAAAACAGGGTTCCGTTCCATTTGTGGAGAAAGGCATCCCCGAGCGACCGAGCAGACGGGGGACCCCTGGTGAAAAACAGGCGACATCGAGCATTGTCGACGGACGCGAAGCCGTCGACAGATGGGTGACCGAACTCCCGAAACAGAGGCCGAAGATACCAGAGGGGAATGGACCATTCGTTGTCCGATGAGGCAGAACGACTCAACCGGTCCGCATCGACATTCTGATCCCCGAGAATATGAATCGCCGAGAGTGTGATGGAGTGGCGGAGGCACCAGGACCAGAGGTCTATCGCCAAGGTGCAGAGACGAACAGAGGCAGTGCCGCCCTGTTTGTTGACATAATAAACAGCCGTGGTGCTGTCGGAAGCCACTTGGACGACACGGCCTCGGAGGGTCGGAAGAAAAGACTGGAGGGCCAGGTAAATTGCTTGCAGCTCCAGGTAATTTATGTGGCGAGCTGCCTCTCGAGCAGACCAAGACCCTTGAACAGTAAGCGTTCCGCTCCGGGCTCCCCAACCCGAGAGGGAAGCGTCCGTGGTCAACAGCAAGTCGGGAGGAGGAGGACGAAATGGCATCCCGGAAAGGAGGTGGACAGGTTGAGCCCACCACTCGAGGGAGGCGAGGACGGTTTGTGGGATCGACAGAATCGTGTGCCAAGGCCTCTGGAGGGGATCGAAGGCTCGTAGGAGCCAGAGCTGAAACGGCCGCATCTTCAACCGGGCGTTGCGGACAACGAACACCGTAGAGGCAAAGTGACCCAGAAGCCTCATGACCGAACGGGCGGATTGTTGGGGACACGTCTGAAAGGCGGACACCATCGCCCGAATGTCGGAAGCCCTGGACTCCGGAAGGAAAGCCGCTTCGAGGTTGGTGTCGAGTCGAGCCCCGAGGAATCGAAGGATTTGAAGGGGCTGAAGGGAGGACTTGGCGTGGTTGACGCAAAGGCCAAGAGCACGGAGGAGGGAGAGAGTCTCCCGAGTGTCGTGGAGCAACTGAGTTGGCGTTGGAGCTACGAGAAGCCAGTCGTCGATGTAAGGATAAAGAGTGACTCCCCATGGGTGGAGTTCGGCTACCACCACAGCCATCAGCTTGGTGAACACCCGTGGAGCTGTAGAAAGGCCGAAGGGAAGCACCCTGTACTGGTAGTGGGCATCTCCAACGGCGAAGCGGAGAAACCGCCGATGTTGGGGACGGATCGTGACATGGAAGTATGCGTCTTGAAGATCGACGGACGCGAGCCACGCTGCCCGTGGAATGAGAGGGAGGATCGACTGCAGAGTGACCATTCTGAATATTTGATACCGAATGTAACGGTTGAGATCCCGAAGGTCCATAATTGGTCTGAAGCCGTTGTCCCTCTTGGGGACCAGGAAATACTTCGAGTAGAAGCCGAGAGTTCGTTGTGCCTCCGGGACGACCTCGATGGCCCCCTTGGCAAGGAGAGCAGAAACCTCGAGATCGAGGAGGATTCGGAGCGTGACGACAAGTGTGGGAGGATCCGGAGGCGAAACGAACTCTATGGCGTACCCGACCCGCAGGATGGTGAGGACCCAAGAGTCGGTTAAAATTTCTTCCCAGGCTGGTAGAAAGGGGAAGAGGCGGGTACGGACGGAAGGAGTGAACGACATTGGAGAGAGACAGTGGGGACAGTCAAACAGACTGCTTAGGCTGCGGCGGCTTTTTGGTGGGTTGGGAACGGTGTTTGGAAGGAGGACGGGAGTCGTACGGTTTCCTCCTCCATTGGGAGTGAGGTGCCGGAGATAGGTATCGCCTGGAGCCAGAAGGTTTCCAGGAACGGTTTCTGGGACGGTAAGGTGCAGCCGAGACTCCAAGGTTTCGGGCCTGCTTACGACTCTCATCAACAGCCTTCAACACTTCGTTGGTGGTGGAGTGGAAGAGGCCGTTTCCGTCAAAGGGGAGGTCTTCTACACGGAACTTGACGTCCGGTTGTAGGGAGGTGCCCCGCAGCCAGGCATGATGCCGGAGAGCGACAGAAGACACCAGGAGTTTAGAGGAGCAGCTGACTGCATGACGAACGGAATTGATTTGCTGCTTTGATATGGCACAAACCTCAGACAAGGCAGCCGAGAGAGTGGGATGGTGCTCTTCCGGAACAAACTCCAGGACAGGGCGAATTGCATTGGCAACGTTGAATGCGTAAGCAGATAAATACGACAGATAAGTATCGACCCGGAGATTCATGGAGGCCAGAGAGTACATCTTCTTGGCCAGAAGATCCAGTTTACGACCCTCACGGTCAGGGGGCGTGGACTGGCGAGCAGGCTGCCTCGATTTCGAAGAAGAGTGAACCACCATGGAGTTCGGTGGTGGCTGAGAAAGGAGGAATTTGCCAGGAGCATCCTGGATCCTGTACAACCCATCATACCGCCTCGAAACCGGAGGGATCGAAGCCGGGTGTTCCCATGACTCTTTCAACATAGAAAGGTGGACAGGCAGCAAAGGCAAGACGGGAGACGGAGGAAGATCAGCCTGGACCAATCGGTGAACGACGTCGGTCACTGCTGGGGACTCCGTAAAGCCCTGAACTTGGAGGGCAGTCGCCATCCTGGTAACGAGCTCCAAAAATGCCTTAGGGCCTTCCGTAGGGAAATCGACCCCGAGCGTCGGTGCTCGTCCTCGATTCGAGAGACCTCGGGATCGAACTCCGCCGAATCCGACCCGTCCGAGATCGACATAGGAGAGGAGGATCGGGGTTGGACAAGGTCGACGACCGGATGGTCGACGGCAGGACGGTGTCGAGGTTCCATTGGGGAACTCCTTGGGGCGTCCCGATTTCTGGGAAGGTCAGAAGGCTGTTCCCGAGAGGCAGAATGAGCCGAGGCCACAGATGCCGAGCGCCGAGGGCGGTCAGGGGCGTGGGCCTGATCTCCGCGTTCCGAATGCCAGATTCGGTCATAGCGGTGTCTCTCCGGTGTCAGAGACCTCGAATAATAGTAGGCCGCATCCTGACGCTCCCGACGGTCTTCGCAGGACCAGCATTGGTGGTCAGAGGCGGAATCAGACGACGACGGGGATTGCCTACGGATCAGGCATCGACGACCAAGTCGAGATCGGGACCGAGCATGGCGATGCACAACCAGACCCTCGTCCAAAGTGTGGATCGGGGTAGTGGAGCGCCTCCGTGGAGACCGGGAGCCTGTTCGCGGAGACAGGTGCGGAGGCGATCTGGTCAACTGGCCCAACGGTATCGTCTCCGTAGGTGACGAGTGGGGGTGCTGCGGAAATTGTTGTCGAGCCGCAGACTGATGAGATGTAGAGGCAAGGGCCGGCATCGACGTCGACAACCCAGTCACGATGATGGGGTCCACTTTCGAAACTGAAGCAGAGGGAGTGGCCTTCGACCTCGAAGGGGTCTTATCTTCAGCCCGCTTAGGTTTCTGTTTCGGTGCCTTCGAGGAGGTGTCCGATTTCTTGGCTACCGAGACCTGGGAAGCTCCCGAAGACATTGTGGGACGCAGAGCCGATTCAACAAGAAGAACTTTGAGCCTAGCCTCTCGATTACGGCGAGCCTGACGAGTGAAACTCGCGCAATGAGGGCAAGAATCTACTCTATGGGCCTCACCCAAACAAACTAAGCAAAGGTCGTGCCCGTCGTTGGATGGAATTTTAGCAGGGCAACGACGACAGACCTTAAAGAATTGAGTCTTTCCCATACAAAAATCCCCACCCACCCTCCAAAGAAAGGAGAGGGGGAGGGAAGAGAAATAGACAAAGATTTTTTTTTTTTTAATATTTTGTAGAAGAGAAAGAAGGAGATAGAAAAATAAGCAGAAGCAAAGAAAGATATACTCAGCTGAGGTAAATGGAGGAACGACAGGAACGAGGTGTGAACACGAAGGCGGTCGAAGAAGAACTGAGTGGGAGGCGGCTCTCTCTCCCGCTCTGGGCATGCGCAGTGCATGTCTCCTCCCCCAGGGCGGGAGGAGAGCCCGCCAAAAGCTCTTCTGAGGTAAAGCTCTAGAAGTTTCTCCGAACGAGGTCGTGCGCGGGCGCCCAACCCATGTTTGGGACTGCACAGAGACCACGACGAAGATCTCGTGGGCACTCCATGAAATTGCTGAGCAGTCGGGTTAGAACAGATAAAAGGAAATACTTCTTCACCCAAAGAGTGATTAACATATGGAATTCACTGCCACAGGAGGTGGTGGCAGCTGCAAGCATGGTCAGTTTCAAGAGGAAATTAGATAAACATATGGAGCAGAAGTCCACCAGTGGCTATTAGCCACAGGGTATAGATGGGTACTCTCAGTCTGGGGCAGTTGATGTACTCTATTCTTGTTGCTGGAGGGGGCAGCAGTGGGAGGGCTTCTGGTGGCCTGGCCCCACTGCTGGACCTCCTGATGGCACCTGGTATATTTTGGCCGCTGTGTGACAGAGTGTTGGACTAGATGGGCCATTGGCCTGATTCAACATTGACTTCTTTTATGTTCTTATGTACTCATTTTGTGCTTCAACTGAAATCATTCTCCACTTTTCATCAACTACTTAAATATAAATGCATCTCCAAAAACTTGATTCTTTAAGTTAGAGAAAGGCAGTCTAAAAGTGTCCTAAATAAATAACTGTCTAACAGAATGACACTTTTATTTGGGTCTCTCTCTCTCACACACACACACAGAGCATTTTATATTTTATTCCAATAAACACTGAAGTACTTACCGAGAGCTCTGGTTCAAATATCTCCTTCATTTCAGCTCCCTTCTTGCCTTTTGTTCCAGCACTTCCTACACCACCAGCTGCAGCCTGCTTGCCCTTCTTGGGTGGGCCTCCAGCCTAAGCAGGAGGAAGAAAGCAAGGCAAAGCTTCTTGTGTCAATCAGAATTCAGAACCAACTTAAGTAAGCTTTTAATACTTGCCAAGCAGAATGTATCTTTGATTTAGCATACCTTTCTTAAATATAACCATAAAAGTAACAGCTTTCTTTTTTCATAACAAAAGCCAATGGCATAAGAAGGGAAGACTGAAGCACTGCTGCACAGGCTTTCAAAAACCAATTTGGGCAATAGAATGGGAACACTAATGAAAAGAGCAAGGTCACTCTTAGGGCTCATTGAAAAACAGCTGATTATTTCCCCTCAATAAAACTTAAGCTTTCACAATATTCAAGTTCTCAGTACATTTTTCAGACTTGTATTAATGATTTCTTAGTTGCTGCCTATGCTGGTCTTTATCCAGATTCACCATGGCCCTTTAAAGCTGGGTGTACCCCAAAGCCAGCAGTGCTTCAGAGTAAGAGATAGCTGAAGGAAGGTTTCCATCCTTAAGCTACCCTACTGTGAAGTTCAGATCGAGGTGAAAAATGAGCCCATTCATACAGACATGTATTTAAGGTATAGGCTCCAGATAGAAACAGAAAAAAATATCTGTCATCCAAACTGAAGCAGAGAGTACGTTAGTCTGGCACAACTTTTGGCCCCAGATTAGCTCAGTTAAAGCCTCCATATTCGAACACATGGATTTCAGACCCTGAGTCTGTATAGTTAACTATCAGGAACTTTGATTTTTGCTGAGATTGCACCAGGCCACAGCTTTGCATTCCATGAGGAACATTTAACCACAAATAGCTGGAAATACCTAGAAAATACATCTTAATGTTCAGAGAAAACTTTTGGACAGAGGGGGAGCTGGTCCAAATGGATTTTTACAACAACAGATCCTATCAGTCCAGATGACCCCACCTGTGGTGGGTGCTGCAGTATATTTGATGTGGGGAAAAGCATGGATTGCTGGGCTTCTAGTTTTTGGTGAGGGAGTGATTGTTGTATTGACTTTGGGATAATCTGTGGATTCAGCCAAAGTAGTGTGGAGGCTCGTGTACTGGGAACAATACACCATGCCAGTTGTGCCAAAAGAACTAAGAGAAGCAGCTACTCTGATACCATGAGAAGTCTGTAGCTTCCTGATACCATGAGAAGTCTGTAGCTTCCTGACATAATATGATTTACAAGAGTATTCTTCCTTGGATGCTGACCTGAGAAAGTAATAAGTCCCTCAAACACAAGTGCACACCTGGAACATTGACAGTCTTATAACATATATGTATTTGGGCTGGCATAATGTTTGGAGATAGGGGAAGATGCTTATTTCTTGGGTTCCAAGATAAACAAGGAATGACATGAAATATTAAGTCCATCCCTCTGATCCCATCTCTAATGAGTGGAATACCACCATGATACTGTTCCTGCTTTTGTAAGGCACTGCCCTCTAATAAATGGTTTGACTTGTACCAGTAATGTGTGTTTTAAACACATAGAAATATGTTTTTAACTGTATATCTGGTTTTATACTACGTATTTCCAAAGCTTGTTTCTGATTGTTTGCCGGCTTGAGGACCCTAAGCTTGGTGGAAAAGTGGCAGAGACATATTTTGCACAAAATAAGTAAATTTTGGAACTTGCATATCTACTGGCAGTCATATATTCCCTAGGGTGAATGGAACCTGCAGTAAGCAGAGGATGCCTGTTAATTAACCAAGCGTGTTCTGGACTGTCACACCATCCAATACTGCAAAAGGTCCAGAACTATTTTTGTAGAGTTTGAAGACCTTTAAAAATTTCCTGCCATACAACAAGAAGGGGGGGCAGGGAAAATGTTAATATTACATTCTTGACTTCCTAGAGGGTGGCTTTTCATAAGAAACAGATGTACTTTTTTTGCATGTATACTGAACTTTTAAGCATATGCAATAAACTGGTTCACCCCCTTGGAAGACCTCAGTATTAATGTGTCACTGTTTGTAAGAATGTAGTAGTACTTCCACCACCACTTTAGACACAGTTTCCCTTTACCTTAGCAGCAGGTGGTTTTTTCAGTGGACCAGATTTTACCACATTCTCTTTTGTATCTTTGTCTCCTGCAGCCCCTGAAAGAACAGGAGCCTTCCCAGCCACAGGTTTGCTCTCTTTTCTATCAGCTCCTCCACCAGCTTTACCACCACCAGCCAACTCCACTTTTTCAGCACACTCTTTAATCTGGTGGACAGAAGACAACCAAACACATTAAAATAAATATTCAGTACATAGCCATTAATCACCTTTAATATCCTCTGGTCACCACATATCTGAAAAGTGCTTTAGACGCATTAATAGTTACATTACTGCCAACATACAAGGCCATTATAAACCATTAAACTAGGGGCACTGAATTGCTCAGATCTCAGTATCTGCTTTAAGTATTACAGGTCACACCTTAAGGGAAATTAAAAAGTACAAATATAGAGAAGAAATACATGTACAAAAGGTTAAATGAATTGACTAAAAAGATGATTCCAGTTTATCTAAAATGTGCTTCATTAACTATGCTGTTTTCAACAGAACCCAAAGTCTGTATCAAGGTCACAAACATCTGATGCAAGTTCAGACTACAGATGCTCAAGACACCAGTAGCCAAACATTCACAGAACTCCCTTAATGTGGCTGTTCAGAAGACGGTGGAAATGTCTGAAAGTTCAGTATCAAACAGTGAGACTTACCCGATCAAGTTTCAATTTATCAACATCAGTTAGGAAAGGGTTCACAGCCTTCTCCCCTGCCACTTTCAGGGCAGTAGCCAGGGCTTCAAATGCAGCATCTCTAACTTCAGGTGCTGAGTCATTAATATGCTGTAGTCAAAAACAATAAAAGCTATGAGACAGTGGAAGTTTATGATCTAATCAGACTTATATTAAGTTGAAAGTTCTTTTTTATTTTTTATTACATTATTATTTATCAAACTTATAT
Source organism: Gekko gecko (assembly GCA_029375565.1). NCBI lineage: Eukaryota > Metazoa > Chordata > Lepidosauria > Squamata > Gekkonidae > Gekko > Gekko gecko. Next base: position 156,413,777 of record JAPDNY010000003.1, read on the forward strand.
CCTGTTCCCTCTCTCCCAGATGGGACTTGGGGCAGTTAACAACATATAAAATGCACCTGATAAAATCATACAAAAGATCCAATAAACATACTTTTAAAGTATAAAATGATTAAAATCTATCCCCATTAAAATACACCCACTATCAAGCTGGGTACGATGCGTGGATGGTGAAGACACAGCTGAAGCACACCAGCTGCCTGGTGGACCAATATCTCCCAAAGGCCCCCCCAAAAAAGAGCAGCCTTGCATGCCCAGCAGAAACTAGGGAGATCCTGCAAGGCACACACCTCTTCAGGCAGGTGGTTCCACAGGACAGGGGCCACCACTGAGAAGGCCCTCATCCTTGATGACACATCAGACAGTTCATGGACCAGGGACCTTCAATAAATGCCAAGATGAAGATCTGAGAAAATGGGGAGGATCATGCTGGGAGAGGCAATTCCAAAGGTATGAGAGTCCCAGGTTGTTTAGGGCTTTAAAGATAAGTATCAATACTTTGAAATGGCACCGGAAATTAATTGGTAGCCAGTGCAGCTGCTGTAGGTGTTATATGTGCTGACCATGATGCTTCTGTCAGCAGTCTGGATGCTGTGTTCTGGACCATCTGCAGTTTCTGCAGCGTCTTCAAAGGTAGCCCTGCACAGAATGTGTTACAGTAGTCCAGCCCCGAGGAGACAGTTGCATAAACTACTGTGGCACAGTCCTTCCGAGACAGATAGGGAGCCAGTTGGTGGGCTCGGCATAGATGGTATAATGCAGTCTCTGTCCACAGAGAACAAAGAATCGAGCCATATTCCCAAATTCCTGACAGAGGTGACCATAGAAAGTCAGACCCCATCAAGGGTCAGCAGAAGTGGCCACCCCAAGCAGTTCTCCAGTCACAAAATCTGTCTTAGATGGATCTACCTTCAATCAAGTCTCACCTAGCCATTCCACCACTGCATCCAGGCAGAGGCCAAGACCATCATTCCAAGTACCCGTCACTCCTCAAATAAGAGGTAGAGCTGGGTGTCATTTGCATATTGACGGCACCCCACTCCAGACTTTCTCTGCCAGACAGCACATACAGATGGAGTGGGAATCAACCCTGTGGAACTCCACAGGTTAGGGCCCGCACGGACAACCTCCCTCCACTCACCGTTACCCTCTTGGACCGGACCCTGGAAAAATTAGAGGAGAACCAGTTCAAGGTTGTTCACTGCCACTTCACAGGCCTTCAAGCAAGCTCTATAAAGTGCTCTTGGTTGCTTTGCCACAGGTTCATCACCAGCATCCCGCTCTAACTGTCTAAGCCCCCTTTTTAACCATCCTTAGTTCATCCATTACCAGGTAGTACCAGAACCAAGGTAGTACGGGGATGAAGAGGGTGCTGGGGGGCAGGGGCTTAGTCAATAGCCTCCTGAAGGCCCAGATTCCAGGCACCAGTGAGTTCATCGAGAGAGCTGCCAGCACAACCAGACCAATTCCATAGAATGTTCTGAAATCTTATTGGATCCATGAGGCTCCGCGGGTGAGCATAAATAAACTCACCACTCCTGCAAAGGGAGGAGGGCAAATCTCAAACCAACCTTCACAAGATAATGATCAGTTCATGGCACTGCTGCTGAATCTAGATCAATTCCTGCACAAAAGATCAGATCCAGCATGTGGATCTGCTCTATGCATGGGGGCCAACACAACCTGGGAGAATCCTAAGAATGCCATGGCAGTCACAAAGTCTAAGGAGGCACCAGACAAAACAGTATTCCCGTGGACATTGAAATCCACCAAAACTATCAGTTTATGTAACCGCAAGGTCCACTCTGCCACCGCCAACCTCAGCTGGGAGTCAGCTGGTAAGCAGGGTGGATAAGTCTATTAGCAAGATTCTCACTCTGTCCCTGGCACCCCACACCAGGCCTACACATTCAATGCCAGTGATGTTTCTATGCTACTGCTTAGTATTTTGAGGCAAGTAGGGAGATTATTTTGATTCTTATAGCTTGTCTAAAGCGCTAGCACGAGACAAACCACATGCAAACTAGTTGGTACAGATAACAGGCATGTGAAGACAGCTGTTCAGAAACTTTTAAGAGAAGAATTTGCATACCAAGTATCAAGAAGAAAATTATTAAATGAATCAGGTTTTCTTGAAATGAAGGTTTCTTTCACATTTTGTTTTCCGTGTTTATTGAAATGGAAATATGGTTAAACATTCTGGAAAGTTAATTCTTTTGAGGGGAAGTGAGATGGCAATCACTCTAAAGGCATCTTTCCCACCTTTACAGTAGAGTTTATTCCATTCTAGAATTCAAAATGACTCTCAAAATGTCTTTTGGGCTCAAATACGCATCAAACTCAGGAACCAGTAACCTGGCAAAGAATCTCAGTGGTAACAACAACTGAGATTCTTTGCCAGGTTACTTTACCTCTTCTTGCAAGCTTGAGAGCAATAACTCTGCCACCTCCCTTCTCCGAGTTCCCAAGGTAGTGAAACCTTCCTACACTCCTACCTGAACGAACAAGAAATCTTCCACAGCTCTTATTATGTTGTGGCACATCACAAGAATTACATACTTACCAAGAAAACAGAATTCCTTTCAACATAATGCAGATTTCTACAATTTTATTCCTAGTGTGTGCGCAAGCACCTGTGCGTGTGCATACATGTTTACCTTGAGTAAAGCAGCACAGAATGGTTTCAGCAGGCTTTTGGGAAGGGTAGATGGAGTGCAGTGACGAAAACTTCTTGCAATGAAGAGGGATGTCTGCTGCTTGATGGTTGGGTTTTTGTTATCCATCACAGCCAATATGTCTTCACTAAGGTTTTGTAATGTTGTCTAAAGTAGATGGATAAACAAGGTTAGGTTTTGTTAAAGAAGTCTGCTAATCTTTTTAGAACACAGTCAGTCATATACTTACTGTAAGGAAGATTGCATCAATGGCTTCTTGCAAGGCTTGCACCACCTGAGGCTTCTTTTCCTTGAATTTCTCTAATATTGTTGGGACAACCTATGAAAAATTAACCAACAGGTAACACAAAAAGTTGGAATGCTGGATTTCCTTCTGTGCTCCAAGAAAACATGTGGACAAAGAACTAATCTATGATACATGCAGTTGAGGGAGTTATTACATTGAGCTTGTGCTATATTAAGCAATGCCATAGTGAAAACCTGCAAGTCGGAAACCCTCTAAAAATTGGTCAAATAAAATCTTTGCAGCCTTTAGAAGTAACCCCAAACTGAAAACTGATGGAGAAGATACTGAGATTTATCCTTACATACAAGTAATATCACTAGAGAAAACAAGGAACTTTCATGTTCTAACTAAATATCTGACCAGGGCTCATATTCCCTACAGATGAGGTTTCCCCTTCCATCTGCTAATTCAATATAGCAGGAAGACCATTACCATATGTACAGTTGAGGAGGCATTTCTTTAAAAATGTTAGAGAAAAATGAAATAGAGGTTACAGTTTTAAACAAGGAAGAAAGTGGATCAGTATCACAGAATTTTGCAACTAATAAGCCCGTTTCAATTAGAAGGCAATTAGTAGTTGTGGATTATAAATTGTTGGGCTCTCAATTAAGAGAAGAACTAAATTAAAGAAGATAGAAAAGTAGACAGATATTAATATTGTAGATTTGTTTGCTATTCATGTGGTTATCGGTAGCTTATTAATTGATACATTACAAGGCTCTTACATATTTTGTCCTTTGTTTTTAGTAAATAAAGATGCTTTCAATTAAATTTTTCTCTGTCAATATAAGCAGATTTTACAGCAACTTAAATGTAAAAGACTCTCTAAATCACTACAGAGTTGAAAGGCGCTGATGATGATGGTGATGATGATGATGATGAATGGACAGGAGAGACTAAAGAGAAGTTTATAAAGGCACATCTTCTCATGCAGCAGCAGAAATCAAAACTAAAGGGGTCATGATAGCATTTGATAGATATGATGACTCCCTTCCCTTTCCCTCCCTCAGAGGCAAGATTTTCCCTCTGCCTTTCTGACTGAGCAGCCCTCGTGGTCTGTTTTCTTCTTTTCTGAAGAACTCTGGCTGTCTCACCCTGTCTCAATATATTTTACTGCTGGCTCAGCCGAGGAACCTGAGGGAAAGGTTGGGATCGCCCTTTAACTTAAACCACTAAAAACGGCAATTGAGATGTTTTATTCAATATCGGGGGGAAAGGTCAGGTGAAATCAGGGGTTGAAATTTCTTTTTCTTTTTTTTAAATTATATTTATTGGGTTTTATCGGCCTATATCATACACAAATACAAGATCATTAACAAAGTTACATACATATCAACGTTTTGAATCCCACTTCTTTTTCTAAACAACACAGAGAAACATATCCATCCTAACATATCTAATCTGTATTGATTAAGAGTTCATGTTTCAATAGCTTTTGAAATTTATTAACTATCTAATCTGAACTTAACCTAGTGTTTGTATCTATATCTCTATCAATATGTACTATTATTCCTCTTATCCCTTCTCCCATGTCTTGTCAATTCTGTGCATTTGGTACAGGGGTTTAAATACATTTAGAGTTTTTGTCAGAAAATGCCTTTGATGTTTCTCACTGAATCCATTGTTTTATGTTCCCTACCCCGCTTTGCGCTTGCGTAGCTATGCAGGCAGAAACGTGGGAGCTTCTTCCCTGCCGCTTTTCCTTATCACGGTGGCCTTGAATGTAGGCTTTGGACTATTCTTGTTTCGCTGAGAATTTTCCAGTCCTGGGAAGGCAAGGGGAGGGGGGAGTAGTCTCCCGCTCATGAAGTATTTCTCCCGCCGGGAGTTCCCGCGCGAGTGCTCAAGTTTTATTTGCTAGGCGCTTCATTGCATCACACTATAAGTTAGCTTGCTTTGCTTCGCCCCCATTCCTGACAATGACCTCCTACTGTGGGTTTTAGCAAGATAATCCAATAAACCTTTCTTGGTGCAAGAATGACTGGATCTACTTGATTTCAAACCTGACAGAAATTGTCAGGAATCAGCATCATTCCCCCCATCGTCAGTTTCCGCCGTCTACCACGATGAGCGGAGCTGGGAGGGGAGCCACGGGCGCAGTCCCTGTGACTACTACTTCGGGAGCCTCGGGCGCAGCTCCAGCGACTACTACTTCGGGAGCCACGGGCGCAGTTCCAGTGACTACTACTTCAGGAGCCACGGTCCCAGTCACTACCGTGGCAGCTCCAGTGGTCACTGTCCCGACCACCACTGTTGTTCCGGTGACTACAACTACAGTTTTGGCAGCACCAACACCACAATCAGCAGCCGGGTTGGTTACCCCGCCATCGATCGGCACAATGGGTGCTCCGTACACTCTCCCACTCTACAGCCCAGCTGGGCCAATACAGAGTCAAGGAGGAGCGGTTCCACGAACCTATGTGCCGGGAGCCCCAACACCATGGGATAAAGGGGTGACCTATCACAGATCCCGCGACTGGACTAAGAACTTGTTGGATACTACCCAGACAACCTGGACTATGCCGGGAAGCCAGAGCCGGGACAGCCTTTTGGATCCCAGAGGTAGTTTCGGACTTCCCCAAGGGAGGTTGTCTCGAGGATCTCCCAGAACTGGGTCCGGTTCAGATACCGATGCCCGCATGGACTCTATTCAAGAGGATACCCAACGGCTGGTAAGGGACATGAGCAAACTAATGCAATCCCTACCACAGATGATGGACCAAGCAATTCGAGCTCACCCGCTGACGCAACCTAGACCGGTACCAGCCCCGGCACCACCGTTGCTACCGGGACGGCCGCCTCCTGCTCCCCCGGGCCCGGGGCCGGGCCAACCAGCACCACCGGGTCCAGGGCCGGGCCAACCAGTTCCCCGGGGCCAGGGCCGGGCCAGCCAGCACCAGTCCCACCTCCACTGGTCGTCCCAGCACCAGGACCTGGGCCAGGGCAACCAGGACCTATCCAGCCGCCAGCTTTACCTCCGCCTCGACTCCCTGCTCCAGCACCCCTCATGCAGCCAGTTCCAGTACCGGTCATGGCGCCGGCCCCCCAGTAATCCGCCCCAAGGACATGCTTGAGATCACATTTGATGGAGATCCAGAGACTGTGTCATTTTTCATATTGCAAGTAGGGAAATTTGTGCAAAGATGGGGCTATGTATTCCCAGACAAAGAGCAACAGGTGGAGTTTATCGCATCCAGGTTCCGGGGGAGTGCTACTAGTTGGTATGTAGCCCTTCATGATCTGGAGGCAGCGGAGTTGGGGAATGTAGATGACTTCATGTGGGCCTTGAGAAACCGTTTCGAGGACCCGGGGGCGGCCCAAAAGCTGAAGCCTTCCTTCGCACGTTCAGACAAGGCAAACTCTCAGTGCGGGAGTATTCAAGGGAGTTTCAAAGGCACGCCGTAAAAATTCGCGACTGGACCGATGCAGTCTTGGCCCAACAATATCGAATGGGATTAGCCGTAGACGTCCGCAATAATGTCCTCAGCTCTCAGCAACCTCGCACCCTCCAGGGTTGGATGGAGGAAGCCGAAAAGGCGGAAAGTCGCTTACGTATGATGAAACTGGATCTATCTTTGGGTAACAACCGTCCGAGTCTTGCGGCAGGCCAAGCCAGACCCAAACCAACGTCCACCCCAAGTGGAATGAGAGATCAGCGTATGCGACAGGGCCTCTGCCTACGGTGTGGGGATAAGGGGCACTTCGCCGCATCCTGCCCGAAAGGGGATCCCAATAGAGCTCTACCACAAGAGGAGCCCAGAAGGTGGACAACCCCTACCCCAAGGAAAGGTACAGCGAAACCACGCAATACACGGGCTCTTTTTGCTAGCCCCGACCAAGCGGATACCATGATGCTGGAGGAGGAGAGTGAGATGCAGGGAAACGAAATGGTCCTGTTTGTGAATGGCGCTACACAGCAGGACCCAGCACCTGAGGCGCCTAAACTGGTGAGCAATTACCCCTCTCTCTTCTTTGTGACTGTTCTGGTGATGAACCCAGCAATGATGACCCATATTCGGGTTCGAGCCCTCATTGACTCAGGGTGCGGGAGGGACCTGATAAACCCATCTATGGTTATGGGGTTGGAGGCAGCCGTGGTCCACTTGAAAGACCCAATAACTTTCACGCAAATGGATGGGTCTCCAATGAAGGAACCATGCCGATTTGAGACTGTTCCTTTAAGAATAGGCATTGGTGACCACTGGGAGCTACGCTCGTTCGTAATAGCCCCGCAAGCCCAGTTTCCCTTAGTGTTGGGTAGCCCTTGGTTACATGGACATAATCCTTACATTCTATGGGAGGAAGGGAATGTACAATTTATCTCCCCGAAATGTACAGAACACCACTGGGACCCAGGGTGGGGAAATCCCCCATGCAATGAACCTCCACGAGCTTGTTTAGCCACGGAGGACCTTAACCGCATCCCTAAGGATTACCGGTATGTAACCAGGGTTTTTGAGGAGGAGGAAGCTGATGAACTACCCCCTCACCGTAACTCCGACTGTGCGATTGAAATTCTTCCGGGCCAGAAATTACCAAAAGGGAAAATTTACGCCATGAGTCCAAGTGAAAAGGAAGAACTACGCCGCTTTATTGATAAGAATCTGGCCCGTGGATTTATTAGACCAGCATCATCCCCTTTTGCAGCACCTGTATTGTTTTGTAAAAAAAAAGATGGGGGGCTCAGACTCTGCACGGATTACCGGGGACTGAACGCAGTGTCTGCGACTAATGCCTACCCAATGCCCCTCATCAAAGACTTACTGGCAGAGGTGGCTAAGGGGAAAGTGTTTTCTAAACTGGATTTACGAGATGCCTATTTTCGAGTTCGTATCAGAGAGGGGGATGAATACAAGACTGCATTTAATACCCCGCTGGGGCAATTTGAATATCGGGTTATGCCCTTCGGTTTACAGGGGGCACCAGGGGTCTTCATGAACTTAATCAATGAAGTGTTACACCCCTATTTATTCAAGGGGGTGGTTGTTTATTTGGATGATATCTTGGTCTATACCCCGGATCAAGAATCCCACACTACCCTTATGCGAAAAGTATTGGAAAAGCTATTAGAACACAAACTGTTTGTCAAACTGTCAAAATGTGAATTTCACCAGGAGTGCATTGACTTTTTGGGGTACCGCATATCCTCCGCGGGGTTGGAAATGGACCCAAAAAAGGTCCAGGATGTATTGATGTGGGAGCCCCCAAAACCAGGCGACAGCTCCAAAGTTTCCTCGGTTTCACCAATTTTTACCGTCAATTCCTGCCACACTTTGCCCAAGTAGCCCTTCCCCTCACAGAACTGCTAAAGACTAAGCGGAGGGGATCTAAGGCTTCGGTGCCAGGGGCCCCTTTGAACTGGATCCCTCAGTGTCAGGAAGCGTTTGAACAACTACAACAGTTATTCACGTCTGAACCCATACTAGCACACCCCGATGAGACAAAAAAGTTTGTGGTCCAAGTGGACGCGTCGGATACCGCCATGGGTGGGGTGATTTTGCAAGAGAATGTTCAGGGGCAACTACAACCCCTTGCTTATGTATCAAAAAAATTCAATGATACAGAGAGATTTTGGCCCATTTGGGATAAAGAAGCTGCGTCTATACGTTTAGCATTGATCACCTGGAGACACTGGTTAGAGGGGTCCCAAGTACCTTTTGAAATCTGGACTGATCACAAAAATCTTGAGGTACTGCGAAAACCCCGGAATCTAAATGCAAAACAATTCTGATGGGCTGAGTTTTTCTCCAAATTTCAATTCACCCTTCACCATTTCCCAGGTAAAGCCAATCATCTGGCAGACGCTCTCTCCCGCCTTTCCCAACACCTCTGTAAGAGGACCGAAATACGAGAGTCTATGTTCACCCCTGAACAATTGGTTGGTGCAGTTATAACCCGTAAAACCAAACAAGCACAATTGAATCCCATCCAGGCATTAACCTGGGAAAAGCAATTTGTCACTGACATCACCACACAAGAAACAAGTGAGTTACAAGCCAGGGAGGATGTGAAATGTGGTCCGAACGGCTGCTGGTACAGGGGAAATAAAATTTTTGTCCCTGAAGCTACCCGATCCCAAATGTTGCAGACAGTCCATGACTCAAAATCTGCGGGGCACTTCGGATATGTAAAATCCTTACGACTGCTGCAACGTGGCTTCTGGTGGCCCCGAATGAAACAGGATTTATCCCTCTATATACAATCCTGTCCGACGTGCAACCGTTGCAAAGCCAGACCGGGAAAACCTCCAGGTCTTTTACAGCCTCTACCCACCCCGAGCCGACCCTGGGAAGTAATCTCTATGGACTTTATCACAGATCTTCCCCCTCTAGACATATGACGGTCATTTGGGTGGTAGTGGATTTATTCTCTAAGCAAGCTCACTTTATACCATTCCCCAGTCTGCCAACAGCTAAAGTCTTGGCCAAAGCCTTCCTCCAACACATTGCCAGGCTACATACTTTACCACTCAAGATAATCTCCGACAGGGGGTTCAATTTGTTTCCAAGTTGTGGTCAGAGTTAATGACTCTAATGGGTATTGAACGTGCTCTCAGTACTGCCTATCACCCTGAAACAGACGGGCAAACGGAGAGAGTAAACCAGACTTTAGAACAATACCTGAGATGTTTTTCTAACTATCAACAAGACAATTGGGTAGATTTATTGCCACTGGCGGAGTTTGCGTACAACAACTCATGGCACGCTTCAACGAAGATGTCACCCTTCAAAGCTGCCATGGGTTATGACAGCCCCCTCTTCCCTTCTTGAAGCCCGGTGAAACTGTGGGGAAAGCCTCAGCATGGTGTAAAACTTTCCGGGACTCTTGGCCCCTAATTGTTGAGACGTTGAATGAGGCCAAGGCACAGTACAAAAAACAGGCAGACAAAAAGAGGGCAGGTGGCTGGAAACTGCAACCGGGAGACTCGGTCTATCTGTCAACCAAGAACCTAAGGCTAGCGCAACAGTCCCGAAAACTTGCTTGGAAATATATTGGTCCTTTCAAAGTGTTGAGATGTGTAAATCAAGTAACTGTACAACTAGATTTGCCTAAATCTCTTAAAGCAATACATCCAATTTTCCATTACAGCCTCCTCAAACCTGCGTTACCCCCGACTAAATGGCAAGCTGAGCTTCCGGCACCTCCCCCCTTTGATGGTTGACGATGAGGAGCACTACGAAATTGCTGACATTTTGGACTCTAAGATTCTCCGTGGACAACTCCTGTACCTTATTCAATGGGTACACTTTGGGCCCCAACACAGGGAGTGGGTGAAAGTATCTGATATCAATGCACCTGATCACCTGAGAGAATTTCACACTAGATACCCTAATAAACCTGGGGGGCCCTCATTCTCTCCTTCCTGAGTGGTGGGTGGGTGGTATTTTTGGGAAGGGCAGAATGTCAGAAAATGCCTTTGATGTTTCTCACTGAATCCATTGTTTTATGTTCCCTACCCCGCTTTGCGCTTGCATAGCTATGCAGGCAGAAACGTGGGAGCTTCTTCCCTGCCGCTTTTCCTTATCACGGTGGCCTTGAATGTAGGCTTTGGACTATTCTTGTTTCGCTGAGAATTGACCAGAGCGCCGACAGATTACTTACGGAGTGAACCCGATTTCCTCGAAGAACTGGTGTTTGGAACCGGAGATACCATCGAACTTCCTTGTGACTCTCCAGGTTCTTCTGTGTCTGTCTTCTGGTACAAAGATGGCATTGGGATATCGCCTAGTAACCGGACTCATGTCGGGCAAAAGTTGTTGAGGATTATCAATGTGTCCTACGATGATGCGGGCCTGTACAGTTGTAGGACGAGGCACTCCCTTGAAATGCTCAGGAACTTCACAGTTAGAGTAACTGATCCTCCATCATCGGGTGATGATGAAGACGACGAAGATGAATCTGAAGACAGAGCTGCCCCTTACTGGACACGTCGGGAGAGGATGGAACGGAAACTTCTGGCGGTACCTGCTGCAAACACAGTTCGCTTTCGTTGCCCGGCGGCAGGCAACCCCTCTCCTTCCATACACTGGTTGAAAAATGGCAGAGAATTCAAAGGAGAGCACCGGATCGGGGGCATCAAACTGCGCCATCAGCAGTGGAGCCTTGTCATGGAGAGCGTGGTTCCATCTGACCGAGGCAATTACACCTGTGTCGTGCAGAATAAATATGGCCGCATTCAGCATACTTACCAACTCGATGTTCTTGAAAGATCACCCCATCGTCCTATCCTCCAGGCCGGACTGCCTGCCAACCAGACAGTGGTGGTTGGAAGCGATGTGGAATTCCACTGCAAAGTGTACAGCGATGCTCAGCCCCACATCCAGTGGCTGAAGCACGTGGAGGTGAATGGTAGCAAATATGGACCAGACGGGACTCCTTATGTCACTGTCCTAAAGACAGCAGGTGTTAACACAACGGATAAGGAGCTAGAGATTCTGTTCTTGCACAATGTCACTTTTGATGACGCTGGGGAATATACTTGTCTTGCTGGGAATTCTATTGGGTACACGCACCACTCTGCTTGGCTGACGATACTACCAGCAGAAGAGCGCGTGGCGATGGACGATTCCGGTTCTCTTTACGCGGGTATCCTGAGCTACGGGACTGGTTTCGTCCTTTTCGTACTGGTGGCAGTGGTGGTGATTTTTTATAGGATTAGAAGGCCGGCCAAGAAAGCCATGAACGCCACCCCCATTCAGAAGGTCTCCAAATTCCCGCTCAAGAGACAGGTAACAGTGTCTTTGGAATCCAACTCCTCGATGAATTCCAATACTCCCCTGGTCAGGGTAACCCGTCTGTCCTCCAGCGACGGCCCGATGCTGGCCCACGTTTCGGAGCTCGAACTGCCCGCGGATCCCAAGTGGGAGCTGGCAAGATCACGCCTGACACTTGGGAAGCCACTGGGTGAGGGCTGTTTTGGTCAAGTCGTGATGGCAGAAGCTATTGGGATCGATAAAGAGAAGCCAAACAAGCCGATAACTGTAGCCGTCAAGATGCTGAAAGATGACGCCACGGATAAAGATCTTTCGGACTTGGTCTCGGAAATGGAGATGATGAAAATGATCGGCAAGCACAAGAACATCATCAACTTGCTGGGCGCCTGCACCCAGGACGGGCCTCTCTATGTCCTGGTGGAATACGCCTCCAAGGGGAACCTGCGGGAATACCTGAGAGCGCGTCGGCCCCCTGGTATGGATTACTCCTTCGATACCTGCAAGCTGCCCAAGGAGCAGTTAACGTTTAAAGACTTGGTCTCTTGTGCCTACCAGGTGGCCCGCGGGATGGAGTACCTGGCATCGCAGAAGTGCATTCATCGGGACTTGGCGGCTCGCAACGTCTTAGTCACTGAAGACAATGTCATGAAAATCGCTGACTTTGGCCTGGCTCGAGATGTCCACAACATCGATTATTACAAGAAGACAACCAATGGTTGTCTAAATGAAAGGTTTTATTTAGAACCTTTATCTCTACTTCCTCTTTTAAACATAGTTTCCCCTTTAATCTTTCATTTGTAAATTATCAAATCTGGACCCATCTTAATTTAGCCTAAAATAGACCTATATTCACCATACATTATTACCACAGATTACATCAAACCTACTTACAATTAGCCCACACCCTCTAACTCGTGTCAAAATCACTCTTAAATTATACCTCCTATTCTCCTCTTATTTACATCAACAGAGGATAATAGAAAAAAGGAAGAGAAAAAAGAAGAGGAAAAAAAAGAAAAAAAACCAGGAGAAGAAAATAACAGTAGACATTATATGCTTATAAATACATACATAAATCAAACAATATATCCTTCTACTAACCCTAAATCTTATCCACTCTAACCCACATCTTCAAAAGTTTTCTATTACAATAAGCCTTCAATAATTTACCAATTCATTGTTCTTAAACAAGATTAATTTCATTCATTTTTTTAAAATATATTTAATCTCTAAACCTTAAATACTTTTTTAATAATTCATTTAATACCAAAACACTAACAACCTTTCTAATCATTTTAACTTATAAATTTCTAATGCTCCTCCTCCTATTACTTATTAATTTTAAACCATCATAGTCCAATATGTTTAAACAATTGATCAATCCTCCTTAATCTTTTTTAAAAATACACCTACTAATCCCCACCAATTATCCTCACCAAAACAAAATACATTAATTCAGAGTAAGTAGGTTTAAATACACACACAAATACATCCTAAACCAATTAATTTCAGGTCATTTTCCAACTTATATCCATAACAGAAGGAGCAGAATGTTCCCCTTTTCATATTGTTTAAATTTCCTCCTAAACATATGCAGTTTCTCTTTCTGTTTCAGCATATCCACATGTCTTCGATCCTTGAACGTTCCTTGGCCTCCATATCTCTTTCTTCTGTCCTTCCCTCCTTCCATTTTCCAGGATCTAATGCCAATTTTAAACTTCCATGCTCGCCGCTTCCTTCTTTTAAACTTTTTGTCTTTCTCCCATCCAGCTTTTAAACACTGTATATTTTCTTTCACCAGTCCCACTTTAAATCCAGACAATTTTCTCTTGGATTCATTTATTTCGCTTAACTGATCTCTCGATTCCACACAGTCATCCAGAGTGTCTTCCTCTACACCGTCTTTGTTGTCTGTCACATCCTCCTCACGCGACTCCCTCACAGTTATTAGTCCCTGCTCTTCCGATCCTCCTGTCTCTGCTTGTACAGTATACTTCCTCTTTATCTCCATACACGCTTCATCACATCCTCTCTTTATCGTCTCCTTTATAGCTCTAATAAACTGCTCCATATCTATCTCCCCAACTTCCGGGTTTTCATCCACTTCCTCCTCTTTGTTTCCTTTACCCTTCATCTCAGTCCTTTCAAACTCCGAGCACAACATGAAAAACTATATTATTACAGTAATATTATTATTTTTTTTCTATTCACCCCTTCCGCGTTTCTTCGTCTTTCTTCCTCCCGTCAAAGTGTCATTTTGCAATTTCGTCCTATATGTCTCCCGGTCGCTTTACAACACCTACTTGGACGCCGATGTTTGGGAGTATTTCTTTTCGGACATTTCAACTCCTTTCCTTTTCATATCCAAATTACTTTCATTCCTCCGTGTTGCTTTCCATTCGATTTTATTTGTTGTTGTTGTTCAGTCGCACAGTCGAGTCCGACTCTTCGCGACCCCATGCACCAGTTTATGCCAGGCCCTCCTGTCTTCCACTGTCCGCTGAAGTTTGCTCAATTTCATGGTCGTCGCATCGATGACACTGTCTAACCATCTCATCCTTTGCCGTCCCCTTCTTCTTTGACCTTCAATCTTTCCCAGCATCAGGGTCTTCTCCAGTGAATGCTCCCTTCTCATTTGGTGGCCAAAGTATTTGAGCTTCAGCTTCAGGATCTGGCCTTCCAGGGAGCAATCAGGGTTGATTTCTTTTAGGATTGACTGATTTGATCTCCTTGCAGTCCAAGGGACTCTCAAGAGTCTTCTCCAGCACCATAGTTCAAAAGAATCTATTCTTCGGCGCTCGGCCTTCCTTAATAGTCCAACTCTCGCAGCCATACATTACTACAGGGAATACCATTGCTTTGACCATGCGGACTTTTGTTGGCAAGGTGATGTCTCTGCTTTTTATCATGCTGTTTAGGTTTGCCATCGCTTTCCTCCCAAGGAGCAGGCGTCTTTTAATTTCATGGCTGCAGTCACCATCTTCAGTGATCTGGGATCCTAGGAACGTGAAGTCTCTCACTACTTCTACGACTTCCCTTTCTATTTGCCAAGGAGTGATGGGGCCAGATGCCATGATCTTAGTTTTTTTGATGTTGAGCTTCAAGCCCACTTTTGCACTCTCCTCTTTCACACTGAGCAAGAGGCTCTTGAGGTCCTCTTCACTTTCTGCCATCAGAGTGGTATCGTCTGCATATCTGAGGTTATTGATCTTTTCCCCAGCAATCTTAACTCCAGCTTGTGATTCATCCAGGCCAGCATTTCACATGATGTACTCTGCATATAAGTTAAATAAGCAAGGTGACAATATACATCCTTGTCGTACTCCTTTTCCTATGCTAAACCAATCAGTTGTTCCATATCCGATTCTAACTTGCTTCTTGGCCCTTATACAGGTTTCTCAGGAGACATGTGAGGTGGTCTGGTACTCATCTCTTTAAGAACCTGCCATAATTTATTGTGATCCACACAATCAAAGGCTTTAGCATAGTCAATGAAGCAGAAGTAGATGTTTTTCTGGTACTCTTTTGCTTTCTCCATAATCCAGCGAATGTTGGCAATTTGATCTCTAGTTCCTCTACCTCTTTGAAACCCAGCTTGTACTTCTGGCAGTTCTCTATCCATGTACTGTTGGAGCCTAGCTTGTAGGATTTTGAGCATGACCTTGCTAGCGTGTGAAATGAGTGCAATTGTGCGATAGTTTGAACACTCCTTGACATTGCTCTTCTTTGGGATTGGAATGTACACTGATCTTTTCCAATCCTGTGGCCACTGTTGTGTTTTCCAAATTTGTTGGCAAATTGAGTGCAGCACTTTAACAGCATCTTCTTTTAAGACTTTGAATAACTCAGCTGGGATACCATCACCTCCACTAGCTTTGTTGTTAGTAATGCTTTCTAAGGCCCATTTAACTTCGCTTTCCAGGATGTCTGGCTCGAGGTCAGTGATTATACCATCGTGGTTGTCAAGGACATCGAGGTCCTTCTTGTATAGTTCTTCTGTGTATTCTTGCCATCTTTTCCTAATCTCTTCTGCTTCTGTTAGGTCCCTACCGTTTTTGTCCTTTATCATGGCCAGCTTTGCATGGAACGTTCCCTTGATTTCTCCAATTTTCTTCAAGAGATCTCTAGTCCTTCCCAATCTATTGTTTTCCTCTATTACTTTGCATTGTTCATTCAGGAAAGCCTCCTTATCTCTCCTTGCTGTTTTCTGGAAATCTGCATTCAGTTGGGCAAATCTTTCCTTTTCCCCATTGCCTTTAGCTTTCCTTCTTTCCTCTGCTATGTGTAAAGCCCCATCAGACAGCCACTTGGCTTTCTTGCATTTCTTTTTCTTTGGGATGGCGGTGATTGCTGCCTCCTTTACAATGTCACGGACCTCTGTCCATAGTTCTTCAGGCACTCTGTCTATCAAATCTAGTCCCTTAAACCTATTCTTCACCTCTACTGTATATTCATCGGGGATGTGATCTAGGTCAAATCTGAATGGCCTTGTGGTTTTCCCAACTTTCTTCAATTTAAGTCTGAATTTTGCAATGAGTAGCTCATGATCTGAGCCACAGTCAGCTCCAGGTCTTGTTTTTACTGACTGTATAGAGCTTCTCCATCTTTGACTGCAAATTATATAATCAATCTGATTTCGGTGTTGCCCATCTGGTGATGTCCATGTGTAGAGACGCCTCTTAGGTTGTTGGAAAAGGGTGTTCGCTATGACCAGCGTGTTCTCTTGACAAAACTCTGTTAGCCTTTGCCCTGCTTCATTTTGTTCTCCAAGGCCAAACTTGTCTGTTATTCCGGTTACCTTTTGATTTCCTACTTTAGCATTCCAGTCCCCTATGATGATGAGGACATCATTTTTTGGTGTTAGTTCTATGAGCTGTTGTAGGTCTTCATAGAACTGGTCCACTTCAGCCTCTTCTGCAGCAGTGGTTGGGGCATAGACTTGGATTACTGTGATATTGAATGGTTTGCCTTGGATTCGGACCGCGATCATTCTGTCATTTTTGAGGTTGTATCCCAATACTGCCTTTCTCACTCTCTTGTTGACTATAAAGGCCACACCATTTTTTCTATGGGATTCCTGGCCACAGTAGTAGATATAATGGTCTTCTCAGTTAAACTCGCCCATTCCTGTCCACTTTAGTTCACTGATTCCCAAGATGTCGATGTTCATTCTTGCCATCTCATTTTTGACCACGTCAAGCTTACCTTGATTCATAGATCTTACATTCCAGGTTCCTATGCAGTATTGTTCTTTGCAGCATCGGACTTTCCTTTCACTGTCAGACACATCCACAACTGAGCGTCCTTTCGGCTTTGGCCCAGCCGCTTCACTCTTTCTGGGGTTACTCGTACTTGCCCTCTGCTCTTCCCCAGTAGCATATTGGACACCTTCCGACCTGAGGGGCTCATCTTCCGGCGTCATATCTTTTAGCCTTTTGTTACTGTCCATGGGGTTTTCTTGGCAAAGATACTGGAGTGGGCTGCCATTTCCTTCTCCAGGGGATCACACTTGGTCTGAGTTCTCTGCTGTGGCCTGTCTGTCCTGGG
Source organism: Gekko gecko (assembly GCA_029375565.1). Taxonomy (NCBI): domain Eukaryota; kingdom Metazoa; phylum Chordata; class Lepidosauria; order Squamata; family Gekkonidae; genus Gekko; species Gekko gecko. The sequence continues at coordinate 156,430,996 of JAPDNY010000003.1, forward strand.
TGGCCCTCCACGGCATAGCCTACAGCCTCATCAAACCACGCAAGCCCCCTCGCCACAACAAGGCAGTGATCCATGAAGATTTTATTATCTAAGGTTAAAAACAAACCGGGTGGCTGCGTCTCTGCAGAACATGGCGGCCATGTTCTGCTCCGTCGCTTGCTCCTGCTTCAGGGCAGTTTCTGGACACCCCCCGCGTTGCCAGCTGCGGGAGGGGCCAAAAAAGAAGGCCCCCTGCTCCAGCTTGCCCTCCAAGCCAGCTGGTCAGGAACCCCCGACTCCTGGGGCCCCTGAAAAAAGTCGAACGCGGTCGGGTGGTTCAGCTCTCGCCGAAGCCTGCCCGTCGTCGCGCCGTACCGGAACCCTCCAGAGGGGTTGAAATTTCTGAAGTAACTCCATATAGATAATTCTGAGGTAAAACCAATACATGCACAGGCTTTAGTTCTTATGTTTCAGGCTAATGAGACTTTATTAAGCTATTCACAGTTTATTTTTATTTCTTTTTATTGTTTTTAGAGCAACATACAGAAACAGTAGAGCAAGTATATGACATTGGTGTGTCTGACATCAGGAACATTAACATTAATACATAGAACAACGACTAAGAAAAACACTAGGTAGAGCTTACCCAAAGTTGTTTTAAGAGAATTGGTATGGTAGCTAACAGGGAAAACCTGAAGGTGCCAGCAGTGAGCATCAAGAAAGAAGTTGTCAGTAACATTGGTAACAGTCTTATGTATGTATGTTGCTGTTTGTGAGAACCATTTGCACATTCTTCTTAAATCTTTATGTCAACTTGCAAAATGAGGAAAGAAAAGTGATAGCTAGAATTATGGGATCTACAAGAAAGTTTGAACACATCAGCTATTTAAGAGAAAATTTTTCTGAAAAGTTGATACACTGGTCCACAATAACCTAATAGTAGTTACAGACAGGCATGGCCGGCTCGCCCATTAGGCGAGCTAGGTGCTCGCCTAGAGCACACTGGCCGCAGGGGCGCCAAAAGGCGCCCCCCCATGTCTTCCCAGTCTTGCTTGGGCGCCTCGCAGAGCGCCCAAGCAAGCTGGCGCTGGGAGGGAAGGGGCGGTGGTTTAAACCTCCGCCCCTTCCCTGGGGTTCCCACAGCCGCGGAGCCCCCAGGAAAGCCGGTGCTGGGAGGGAGGGGGCGGCAGTTTAACCCTCCGCCTCCTTCCCGGCTCTCCTGGGGGTCCCACAGCCGCGGAGCCCCCAGGAAAGCCAGCGCTGGGAGGGAGGGGGTGGCAGTTTAAACCTCCGCCCCCTTCCCTGGCTTTCCTGGGGGTCCCGCAGCCGCGGAGCCCCGAGGAAAGCCGGCGCTGGGAGGGAGGGGGCAACGGTTTAAACCTCCGCCCCTTCCCTGGCTTTCCTGGGGGCCCCACAGCTACGGAGCGCCCAGGAAAGCCAGCGCTCCGCCGCCGCCCCTAGTCTCCAGGCCCCACCGGGAGGTTGGCATCCCCGGTGGGGGCGCCCCAGGCTGTCCTGCCTAGGGCGCCCAGACACCTGGAGCCGGCCCTGTGGACAGGACAGAATCTGATCCAAAGAAATGGTCCAAGCTTAACTTGTCATGGCTAAGAAGGACTGCAGCTGTAAAGATGAAAAATTTGCCATTATTCTTATTTCCCCCCACTGCTATAACTGTACTGATCCCAAAAGAGTTTTCTAGCCAAAACCAAGAAAGTGATAGATCAATTTATTTGGAGGTACAAAAAAGCCTGGAGGCGCAGAATTACAATGCAAGCTCCTAAAAAGAGATGGGGCTACAACTGAGAACTACCATGCTACAAGATTTGTGGCAGTATGGTATTGGTTCAGTGGTCCTCAATATGAGAAATTATGACACTTGGAACAACCGGACTTAAATGTACCAATAAATGTATGGATATGGGTGGAGGCTAAGGATAATATTAAAAATAAGGTTAAGCAAGGTTTTGTAAGGTCCTCTATCTACATTATGTGGAAGAAATTCAGATATTTACTCCCAATAGATTAACTCACCCCTTACATATCATTACTCCCAATGGAGTAACTCTCCCCTTATGCATAACATTTTAGGCAAACTAGTCTTATGGGAAATTTCCATAAATGGGAGCAGGCTGGCTTCAGTCAAATCATAGATTCCTCAAAAGAAGGAAAGGTTTGGTCATGAAATCAGATAAGGGAAAGGATGGGAAATGCTTTGATAAAACTCCAGTACCAGCAGATTCAACGCTTTACCTGCAATTTAACTCAAAGAGTAAACATTTTCCAGCCACTGAAAGTATTTGAGAAGCTAATAATGTACTCTGAATTGTCCAAAGGATTATTAGCAAAACTCTATGAGATCCCTCTAGAATTAGATTATAAGGAACTATCTTACAAGCAGAGATGGCAACAGGTAATGCAAGAAATCACTGATGACAGGTGGGGGGAGATTTACTCAGATATCTTAGCACTTCCACTAACATCAATATAAAGGAAAATGGCCTGGAATTAATGTTTAGGTTGCACTATACTCCTGTTAAATTTGGAAAAATGTCTGATCATGTCTCTGACCATCCTGGCAATGCCATTAGGAGAAAGGCTCTTTCTACCATATATGGTGGACCTGTAAGAGAATATCTAAAGTATTAAGTGAAACTATAGTCCCTAGAGTAGAATTTTTGCCATAGTTAATTTTATGTGGCCAAGTAGAGCACTCATTAGACATTGTTAAAATTTTGGTGGTGCAAGGTTATTGATTGCAGGCATTGGCAACAATGCTGGTTAACTATAGTGATGGAGAAAATTGCAGTATGTAAGCCAGTACAGGTTCAAAGATAGTCTCTGTTCACAGAGTACTGGAATAAAATTAAACACAAAGAGCAGACCAAGCTTGTTATTCTCAACAGTATATGAAATAATGGGTCAGAATAAAAAGTAGTAATATACCAAGAAGATTAGATAGGGGTATGAGCTTTGTATGAAGGTGATATATATAGTGTATTAACTGTATAAGTAGAGAGCGTTTTATTTTGGTATTTGTATTTTAGATACAGAAAATTTGTGTCTGTGGATTATTTATTTCTTTTGTAATTTCCCCCCCAATTTTCTTAAATAATAAGAAAAAACTGGTCAAATATCAGAAGTGGCCTCTTACTCTTTGCTGAAGGAAATAGTATGTCCTATTTATTACAAACAGGTCCAAGAGCTATTACCACCAGACTGGAGAACCAGGGGTTGCTTGGCCATTTGGTTGCGATGAAGATGACCTCTGCTTCTTCTCTTCTTACCATGTAGAGTGTCCTGGTCCTGGCTGTGAATGATGTCGGGGGAAAAGAGACTCTCTGGCCTGGGGGTGAAAAAGCATCTGCTCCCTCTGCCCTTTCTGATGGAAATATGGAAAGGAATCCCAGCATCTTGATGTTCGTGGGAAATGCAAAGAGGTTCAGGCGGCAGAAACTAATCCTCCTGGTCATTGAAGACCCTGGGATTGAGAGCACACTCCTGCCAACTGAACCAGTCTTCAGGTTGTATATTCTTTCCTGTTACTGAGCTTGAAGAGAGGCCAGATGGGACTCTGTCCAGTTGAACAGAGAGATCTCATGCCTCTCTTACAGAGGAGATGGGCCTTTGCCATCACTTTGTTGATAGGGATGAGGACATGACAGCAATATGTTCCCCAGCCAAAGAGACTGGCATCTGTGGTGATTTCCAGATGGTTCTAGAACGGGAATGCCTCCCCTCAGATGGGAGGCCCAGAGCCATCACTGGGAAGACTGGTAGACATTGGGCAGAACAGTTATGTCCCAGTGACAATGCTGAAAGATGTCCCTTTGAAAGGACAGTAGGAGGAAATTTAGGGGATAAGAGTAGAATCAAGCCCACGGCAGTTTTCAGGCATGAAATCATGAGACCCAACACATGCATTTGTGCCATCAATCTACCACTGTCACATGCAGGAGGGGAGAGACTTGCTCTGAGGCTGAAGCAACATTCTTTCTGAAGGGAAAGAGTGGATGGGAATGTATCAACTGACATCTAAAGATGGGTGGCATCTGTGAAGGCATCAGGGTGTTCTTCTGTTGGTTCACCAAGAACCTATGGGAACCAAACATGTGACGATCAGCTTGGTGAAGACTTAGGGGAAAGACAACAGCCCCAAAAGGAGCATTATGTATGGCAAGTTTTGTGACTGCAGACAAATAGAAGGTACTGTCTGGAGCTGGGACATGCAAGAAGGCCTCCTGGAGGGTCTATAGAGGCTAAAAAGTCCCCCACCTGGAGAACCTCTACTGTGAATCAGAGGGTCTCCATGAGAAATTTCCACTCTCGGGTTTCGGTTTCGGCGTTGCGAATGGCGGCCACCTTTCGGGACGCTCCCGGAGGTGGTTAGCCCACGCGCAGTTAGGGGGGGGTCTTCACATGTGCGAAAGACCCTAGTGAGCCTTAGACAAAGGCTCCGAACCGGGGGCGCTTGGGGAGTAGCCTCTTTGCCGGCAGACAGCCAGGAAATTGAGGCTTTCTCCCCGCCCCAATCGGCCCCGCTGCGTCGTGCCCGCAATGGGACTTAGCAGCGCCACCGACTTCCAGGAGTGAAGAAAGTACTATGATTTAAAATAAAAAGAAGATCTGGCATCGAATCGTGAGTTGAAGATCTATTTTGAAGCGTGAATTTGACCACCCCCCCGCAAGCGTATAAGCGTATGGGAGGAGGGAGGAGTCCCCACCCCTTTTGAGAAGCAAGATCTACAAAGGGACCGCGAAGGGGGGTAGAGAGAAAAAAGTGTTGGTGAAAGTACCGTTGGGGTTTTACGGAAGATTACGACCTTATTAGCTCCCTGGGGGATGCGGCACGAACTTTGAAAAAGTAAACAAAAAAAGAAAATGTCGACGCTGGAAAAGGTCCTGCTGAAACCGGAAGAGAAGAGGGGAGGGACTTCCGGTCCGGGTAGCTCCCCCCAGAGCTTGCTGTCAATCAACAGGAAAATGAGATACTGTGCCCCCTGCTGGAGCAAATGCAGAAAATTAACGAAACTTTGCTTAAAGTGGAATGTGTTCTCATCAGTCGACAGAAACAAATATCGGAAACAACAAGGAAGATGGCGGAAATCACACAGAAATCTAATCTGACTCTAAGTTTTCAGGGCGTAAAAGAGGAAGAGAAAGAAGATCTCGGATTTACCTTGACGAATGTCTTGGCACCCCTAACTGGCAGTGAAGCGAAAGAATTAAAAGAAGAGGTGGATATGACTCCCAAAGCCTATTCCGCTTTTATGAAGAAAAATAATCTGCCAGTAGAAGGGGTTGTTGAGCATAGCAGGCAACATGCTAGAGATCTAATTTCATGTGTAGTGTTTATGGAGCCCTTGAAAATTGAAGGCCAGAAGTATAAGGAAAAAGAGAAAAGAGAGAAGATGGACTACATCTTTAAAACACGGAAACTTCTGAAGAGACACGCCAGCATGGAGGAGGACGCAGCACTCAAAATTTGGATTAATACAAGCAGTGAAGAAGACAGCAGCCCAGGGGAAGGAGGTGACGGAACGGTAGGCATCAAGGTCAAAAAGGACTCAATCTATAATTGGAAGAGACTTAAAAAGAAGACACCTTGAGAAGTAACTGTTCGTGTAACATCTGAAAGGAGTTGTTTAATAACTAACCCCATGGACTTTACTAACTGTACTAACAGAGATATTTTGGACTTTGCAAAGTTAAAAAGAAGATCTTCTAACCGTGATAGATGCCAAAAACAGTATTGAATACTAACTAAAACTAACCTTTTTTAACAGAAAAAACTTCACTCCATCTTTTTTCTTTCTCCATCTATATACCCTACCCTTTTCTTATAAAAAGAATAAAATTCTCTCCTTTTTAGGAGAGTTATATCAAAAAAAGAAAAGAAATTTCCACTCTCACAAGTCTGTTGAGGTCCTATAGGTCTAGAATTGCCCTCCAATCGCTGTTTTTCTTTGCCACAATAAGATAGAGTAGGTCCTGAAAATATTTTCCTTCACTGATACCAGTTCTATGGCTCAGATCACTACCAAGTGACTGACAGCTTGGATCATAAGCTGATGCCATTGCAGCTTGCTAGCTCTGGGGAAGGCAGAAACCTGTTCCGGGGGGGTGGCGGCGGCAGAGATCTATGACATACCCAACTGATAGTCTGATGTACCCACTTGTCCTGGGTAGAATGAAACCGTGGGGGCAACAGCCTGAAGTCTGTTTCCTACTGTGGTATCAAGAACTGAAACGCTTCTTTCTGATCTCGTTGATCAAGAGACCCTGATAATATGGAGGCGGGCTTGGAGGTGAATCGGGATCTGTTCCAGGTCAATTTGCAGAATCTGGAATCTCTGAAGTCCTTGAGCTAAAAGGATCCTCTTGAAGTATAGAAGGACCCCTGGCTTGACCTGCTGGATATGTTGTCTTTTTTGGAAGAAGGTGGCATAGCTTCCTTATCTTTGTTCTCCACCAAGACGTCTTCCATGCTGAGTCCCCAAAGAATTTCTTTCCCTGGTAGGAGATGGTTATGATGAATTATGATGTTGAAGCCTAAGGAACAAGCAGAAAATTGCACAGCATCCAGACTGGCATCTGCAGACAATTCATAGGCATTCTTGAATTCGAGCCTGACAGGGTCAGGGCTGGATCCTATAAAAGCTTCTCTGCCCAGAAGATGGAGGCTCTGCAGGCAATAGAGGCGGCTTCACTTGTTCTCATAGCGAAAACTCATTCTGTCTTGAGCGAAAACTCATTCTGCCACTTTGGTCTCTGAGAACGTATACCCTTTCCTCCTCCACTCTGAAAAGGCTGAAGGTGCCTGTAGTGGATGCCTCAGTTGCCTGCCTCGTTTCAGGAACAGTTCTCCCCAAGGATGGACACATCGTTCTCTTGTCAACCAAGGTTAAGCCTCTCCCTTTGTTCAGGGAGGCCCATGCTTTTGAGAACCTTGTCAAAGAAATCTGGAAAAAGGAATAATGTTGGGAGCTGGGGCCAGTCAGGAAAAAAACCTAGCAAGCTGCCTGTTAGGGGCATCTTAAGGAACCTCCAGGGCAGCTTGTTCTGCTAATCTTAGACTGGATGTTACCTTCTCCAGAAGGCACAAATATTCCTCCTGTTTGAACAACCTTGTAGAGACTGCACCAGAAGAGGTTATTTCTTCCCCTGACCAGTCCCTTCCTCATCTGAGGCAGAGTTCCAATGCAGTGGCTCTGAATGGCCAAAGGGGACAGAGTGTCTAGGCCTGGAGATGAAGGGCAGGGTTATGCACCAACCTTGTTTGATCTACTGGGCCTAGCAGAAGAGCTGTGATGGCAGGTTGTGGATGGTTCTGGGATCGGGGGAAACAGCCAAGTGTCTCCAACAAATGGCACTGGCATCTTCTGGATCCCTTTGCCTCTTCTGGGGTGGGGGGCGAGAAGAAGAGTTGGAAGGGGGTGGAATCCTCACCTCTCTCTATGGCATTCCCACCCCCCTTCAAATTCTGATCCTTCACTGATTTCTTAGCAATACAGGCACAGAGGTCTGGGTAGAGTGAAGCCCGATCGATAACTATTATGAGTGCAGAGGTGGAGAGAGCCACTGCTTATTTCTTCAGATATTTCTTCATTTTTTCATGCTTTTTCTTGAGAGGCAACAGAACTGTGGAAGCTCATCTGTCCATGGAACAAGCATAGGTTGAGTGCCTCCTCAGTTGAGTTCCTCCTCTGGATAGCAGAAGCCTTTGCAACAGATTTGTATATGCCCTGCCCATGGAACAAGGAGGCAGCACAACCAAAACAAGGATACTTTTTTCCACTGATGGAGAACCCAGTGTAATCAGAGAATTATGCTGTGGGTGACTTCATTAGAAATTTAGCAAAAGGAAACTTCCAAATGCAAGAAGCAGAAACTTGCACCACCCCAGTATCAAATGCTATTAAGACTATTCCTCAGACAGTAGCTTTAAGCCTTGTTTTGTAATCCAGTATATGAACATGACTACTCACATGACCTGCGTACTGCCCAAATTTCTTCCTGAGACCCGTAGCCAGTCCAGCAAGGCATTTTGCAGCCAAAGCAACCAACATTACATTGGTATCCTTTCCAACAACCTGTAAGGGAAAAACAACCTTATAAACCAGTACTTTAGAATATCAATATAAGAGCCAAACAAAATACTTGTTTCAGGGGGAAACCTCCTGCCAACCGCAAGGGCCTTACCCACTTTCCTGAAACATGGTGTAAGTGTAATATTGGCGAATGGTGCTCAAAAGAGCTACAGGTGGCATGTTAAAGAGTCATGAGGTTCCTAAGCCTGAGTAACACTGAACTAAGATCTCTGTCACTAACAGTCCTAGTCTGTGAATAAACTTATCACACATAATTAAAAATTTAAATGACAAAGCCCTATTGTGAGTGGTTGAATTTGTATCTGAAAGGTCTACTAGAATGGTAGAGTTACTTGCCTTCTTAAGTGCTTTCACCAAGTCTGCATAATCTCCAGCTTCTAGTTTGGGATTTTTTACCAGTACTTCCACAGCTTCTAAAGCTTCTTTCCTCTCCTGCCATTTTTTGGCTTCCTGCAATGCAAAGCAATAAGCAAATATTCAAAGTTAACAGATTTGGAAAAAGTTCTGTAATGTAAGCCAGAACACACATGAAAACATCTAGGAAAAAAACTACAAACTCATCACATCTACATGTTTTTTTGACATACACTGGAATGAAGATGTGACTGTTTTTAAAAAACATGGCTCCCAAAACATGCTTTTATGTGCCATGTCTTCATATCTGTGTTTCAGAGAATGCACCTGGGCATGTGTCAATAACTTATGCAGTGGGGGCAGCATCCTTATAATTACGAAAATACTAAATCAAGAAATAAACAGGTTGTTCACTTATAGCTCTTTTTTCTTTCAATGTCCATCTGTACATTCACACTGATGGTCTCTGTGCCTGCTCAAAACAGATATTCAGAAACTTCTACAGCTAATTTTTGACATGAATGCCTCCTCCTCAAAACGCAGCCTTGGAATGCACATGCCCTGAGAGGGTGGAACTGCACCCTTCTGCTCGCTTCCTTCCAAACTGCAATACTACACCACAGCAACCTAACACCACCTTTTGCAGGGAATGCAGGCAGGTCATGATTTTATACAAATGACCAGTCAAAGAACAACGCCCACAAGTAAGCAGCCTGTTTCTACTTCTTTGTGGTATCAGCGTATCTTCAGTAGTAAAAAATTGAGACCTGCCCTTCCAAGGGGCATCTATCCTTCATTTCTGAGAGGGGAGGTCTTCACACCAAATTACTAGCTCTAGAAGATAAAAGTTTGAGTAGCTGTTCTGTCCAGGTGAAAAGCCAATTGGTGTGACGCAGAGAAAAACCACAAATTTGGAACAAAGCAATTTTAATTCAGTTGTTTATTCAATGATGCAATGAAAAAAAATCTACCAAATGTTAAACAGACATGAGGCCATTTTGAATTAGACAGCTAAGAAATGTTTAGTAAATTTACTTAGTTATTGGACTTCCCTTATATAGTCAAGTCGAAAGTACTCCCAGTATAAAAGTAGTATAGAACAGGATCATTAACTATGCAAGAAGGAAACTGTACAGAATGTAGTGACTCTAGTTCAAACAGAGATTACAAAAGGTCTAAGGATTAACCGTATCATCACTTACTATTTTGTCATAGAAGTCTTTAGGAAGTTTGGAGAGAATTTCCACAGCTTCCAAGAGTTCATAAGCATCTACCTGTGGAACAGCTTCATCGCCATCATCTCCTCCTGCAGGAAAAAAAGATAAAGCCAGCTATGGGCTACCTGTACCATTATGTTCACCTTATTATATGAATCATCAAGAGTCAGGGAGGAATTAATATTAACTGTACAAATAATGACATTTCTGGAATAACTGTCTGTTTTCCTGACAAGCTCAGTCTTACCCTAATCAACAAGGTTCTCAAGAGTGAAGTTTCATGTCAAGTATTACCTCCATCTGCATCTCCACCAGCTGCCTGTTGCTGTTCAAACTTTGCTTTCATTTCTTGCTGGGAACGAAGGAATCTGGTCTGCTTGGGAGCAGATGATGGTAGTTTGACCCATTCTTCTTCCAGTTCTTTTAACTGCAAGAATCAAAACAGACTGTAAACTGCAAGAAATACAAGCCATGAGGACACACTGCTGCTTTCCCATAAGACCAAATGCAGACTGCCTAACCAACTGCAAAGCTAGCTAGAGGTGAAAGAAGCTGGGTAATGTAGGTTACTAAAATGCATTCAGTCAATCACACAAAGTTCAGATGACACCAAATAACCATATTAATTGACAACTTCATGGGAGCATTCTCCCATGACCATACATCAAGTTTGAGCTGCTCCATGTATACATCTAGCAGTTGCACTTCATACAATTAATGTTATTACTTGCTAACCTGGATATCACACATTTACATCATTTTATCAAGTCTAGCAAGCTATGAAAAGCAAGCTAGAAGTGTTAAGTCTATCATGAAATTGCTGCAAATTCAATCAAATGTGTGACTTTACTTTACAATTAGAAGATGGAAACACTGAAACAGACCCAAGTGCTTCATTATATATAACAGACTTTTTTTGCTAGTGAACAACAGTAGCACAAGCGGGAGATAAGAAGGCATTTGTCACCCCTCCCCCCCAGGAACAGAGTCCCAGTTAAAATAATTTATATGTTACTTTTTCAAAGCAGACAATTCATAAATAAATGCCCAATTTAGCAAAAAAGCTAAAATGCCACTCTACTGGGATGAAAGTTTGATTGCAAATTGCAATCATTAAAGTTCAAAAAAATTGTTTTCCAAATTTGCAGAATTATACTGCAAAAGTTTCACCATGTGTGTTTTCACATCACTCGTATATCCACTGTGTAAAAAAATCTTGAGGAGACTGTAGTTGGACCACTCTTGAAAAAAACCATCCTTGGATCTTTCAGATCCACCCAATTACTGCCCAGTTTCAAACTTATCATTTCTGGGTAAGGTGATTGAGAATAGTAGCTGAGCAACTTCAGGGTTTCCTGAATGACGCAATGGCACTGGATCCATTCCATTTCGGCTTCTGCCCCAGTCACAGGATGGAGACTGTGTTGATCGCCCTGACAGATGACCTCTGTAGACAGCTGAATCGAGGCAGGTCAGCACTGCTGTTGTCGCTTGACCTCACAGCAGCATTCAACACAGTTGATTACGATCTTCTGACTCATTGCTTTGCCGATGTAGGAGTTTGTGGGGTGGCCCTTAAACGGCTTTCCTAATTTCTCCATGGTCGGGGACAGAGGGCGGCACTGGGTGAGGATATGTCCTCTAGGCAACCATTTATATGTGGGGGTTCCTCAAAAGGCATTCCTCTCCCCGATGCTGTTTAACATCTATATTCACCCCCTTGCCCAGCTGGCAAGGAGTTTTAGGCTTGGGTGTCATCAATATGCCAATAAGTCCCTCAGCTGTATCTGTTACTGGATGGCCAGCCGGCTACCACCCCGCAAAACCTGGCTGAGGGACTGGAGGCCATGCTGGGATGGTTAAAAAACAGCAGGCTGAGACTGAATCTGACAAAGATGGAGGTTCTGTGACTGTGTGGGAGGGGGCGCTTCGGGATTGGAGTTCAGGCTGCCAGTTCTTGATGGGGCGTCACTGACACCAGTGCCATCCATCAAGAGTTTGGGCATGACCTTGGATGCCTCCTAATCAATGGAGGCCCAAGTCATGCATCTTACTAGGCTGGTGTTTTTCCATCTTCGCCAAGCTCAGCAACTGGCTCCTTTCTTGTTGCGCCTTGACCTAGCCATGGTAATCCATGCAATGGTCACCTCCAGATTAGACTACTGTAACTCACTCTACGCTGGCCTACCCTTGAGACTGATCTGGAAATTCCAGCTGATCCAGAATGTGGTGGCCTGAGTCATGATGGGAACATTGCGGATGGCACATATACAACCTGTGCTGTGCCAGCTACACTGGCACCCAGTGGAGTACTGAGTCAAGTTCAAGGTTCTAGTGTTGACCTTTAAGGACTTGAGCAGTCTGCGACTAACATATCTATGACACCATCTCCTCTCATATGTCCCAGGAGAGCCTTGTGCTCTTCGAATAAAAACTTGCTGATGATCCCTGGCCCTAGGGATGTCTGGTTGTCCTCGACCAGGGCCAGGGCCTTTTCAGTCCCAGTCCCGACCTGGCGGAACTTATGCAATTCCACAGGGCCTGTAAGGCACAGATATTCCACCATGCTTTTGGTTGAGGGCAGCAATGATTTCCTCATTGGCTGGCACCCATCCTCTTCCTTCCCCCTTTTGTTCTTAGTTCCCTTTCTCCCTGCCCAGAAAATTGGCTGGTAGTCCAGAATTAGAATAAAAAACATAGGACACTATCTTGGATCTTTTATTTTGAATTTAAAAATTTAAAAAGTTGTATATTGAATTTTAATGTTTTATATACTTAATGGCATTTTGCCCTTTTGTACATCACCCAGAGCCTGATGTAAACAGGGATATGGCGATTAATAAATCAGATAAATAACAATAACAATAACAACAACAACAAAGAAATGTTTCAATCCTATTGCATAAGTACACTGAGTTATTTGTCACCAGTGCCAATGTTCCCTCTAAGCTGTGGAGTCTTGTGAGCAAAAATTCTACTTTGTGAGCTACTGGCATTAAAACTGTGAGCAAGTGATTTGGCTACTGCATAAATTAGTTCGTTCTAGAGCCATGTTTCCTGAGCCAAGTCAAAAATGTTTGAGTCAGAGGCTAAAAAACTGTGAGCTAGCTCACACTAACTCAGCTTAGAGGGAACACTGGTCACTACTCTGATCTGGCCTGTACTGCCTGGCTGAGTAAGGTCCAGGCTGCAAACACTTTGTGCATGCACGTTCTAGTATAGCTTTGCCATGACTGCCCTCCCCCCCACAGCTGCCCTAAACTTCTAACAAGTTACAAAAAAGGTATTTTCCTTGGTGTCTTGATTAAGAGACTACTACACATCCGCTAATGCAGTGGATTTTAAACAATGCATAACTTCTTTATGATGACCCTGGGGTATACACCACCTAGCCAAGCCCCATAAATAGTGAATGTACATGAACACCAAACACAAGGCCAGGCACCATGCTGAATACCACCACTGCACACATGCAAGAGCACTATTTTGAAATGCGATTCTCTTTAAATTGCAAATAATGCAAGGCAACCATATGAGGTACTCAAGTTAGTAGCAGAACAGACACTGCAAATAAAGCAAGCTTGATTTTAAAATGTATACTTTGCAAGCCTCAAATTATCCCTGCTTAGAATATAACTAGAAAACACCCATGGGTTTCATAGTACAAAAATAGTATGAACAAGAGCTCTCAATAGAATACAATGCACTTGTCAATGGCAAGATTATTTGTAGATAGCTATGTAGGTTCTGAAGGCTGGCTGGAGATGGACTTAAAGGTTATTCTTCTAGGACAAAGCTTTCATTGTCACAAGAGTATGAGGAAGCATACGGCTAATGGGCATTTTCTTGCTAAGAACGACAGAGCCAGAAACTTGCCAAGCTTACCTGAACAGAGTTTATATTCTGTAATGGAGGCCTAAGTGCATCCCTTATCCATCGATAGATCTCTACGGCAAGAAGTTTGGCTTCATCTCGAACGGCCTTCTCTCGAGACTCAAAAAGTTTTGGCAATACTTTGATTATTGGTTTCAGTGAGATTATTTTTGAACCAAATTCACTGAAACATAAATAGATATATATAATTAGTTTACCATTGCATGATTATGGCATATATCAGCTTTAGTGAGCCCTTGAAAATTATTTTGAAAGCATAAAATCCAACTTGCTATGCAAATGGTCCCCCTACATTCTTCTCATATGGAATTTTTAGGATGACCCGCTTTTGGGTCACATCTATTAACTATCAGTAGGGTGGTAATATTTTCATTGCACTATAGATGAGAGTATGTTGCAACTCAAAACTTCAGCAACAGCTAAGAAAAAAACTTGTAAGAGCTACAGAACATATACAGAATATCAAAATACTATTTTTCCAATTAAAACTGCAATAATATATAAATTCCAGACTCTTGTGGAAACTGTATTATTTCACTGAATATCAGTTTAGCACAGATTCACTCATTAAAGACTTAACACATAGATACCTTTTTCTTAACTAGACTTAAATTATTATTCCAATGTTGACAAATAAAATGTGATGAAACTGATATGACATGTGTCTAATGGCTGAGATCCCAAGAATTATTTAGATGTAGCCAGCAGCTAGCAATAACCTAAGTGGGATTTGTCTCCTGTCTTTAATCAAAATGTCATCACCAAAAGCCACTGTCTGAAAAACTGGGGGTGGGGGGGTGGGGGGAGAGGACCTGGTGTGCTGGCATTTAAGGAACAAATGCAGAACTTTTAGGAGATGTCAAGTCTTTTGATCATGGCCAAAGATTTTACAGTTCCTTTGGCATATCATTTACAATTCTTTACACAATCTAAAAAGCAACAACCTAAGGCATCCAATCTCTGAAATACACCTGTGAAGAATCCCTTTAAGAAGTATTAACTGGATCAAATATTTGCCTTGGCAGCACAACAACCTACTATGGAGTCTGATGAAGTAATAATTTCAATAATCTGTTTTCCAGAAGACAGAGTGAACATAATTGATGTTTTACTGCTCTTTAAGACTACAATACCAACATCCATTAATCATCATCTCTTCCCCATTAGAACAGTCATTTCTTCCACATAATCTTACCTTAGCGCTCTCCTTAGTGTCTCTATACATGCTACTATGATCTTGGGGTTCTTGTTGTCCAAGCCTTTAAGTAGCTCTTCTTGTACCACTTCTCCCTTTTCAATTTCAACAAACATAAGACATATGTCTATGCCCAGCTCCTTGGCTCTCACTTTAGGCTGGTTGAATACTTTATTTACAACTCCAGAGACTACTTCACCTGTTGTTCTTTTAAAGTAAGCAAAGCACATAATTAGGCAACACAATATTGTGGTATAGAGTTAATAGCCCTATTATCTTTGGTAAGAATACCCATTTTTCCAAATGTGCTGTTATGCCACTAATTCCCTTTACATATGCTTCCATTTACTGCTGGACTTTTGTATACATTATTATAAGGCCTAAAGCATATGCTTAATTATTCAAATCACAACTGGTTCTGTGCATATGAACAGTACCCAGCTTAATAGAACCTGACCTTAAAGTTCTGAAGTTCAACAAAAGAGTCATACTCACCCTAAGCAATATATAAAATATGTCCCTGAAATACAGAATTCTCTTACATTCTACAGATACATATTAAAGCCTGGTTCACACACATGCAAGTGCATTACTGCCAGGTCAATGTGTGAACCAATTCTAATGAGAAGTGCTGCATCAGAGATTTGAAATTCCATTTCCCATGGCCAGTTCACACATTCATGTCATTGCTTTAACAGACATTAAAACAATCAGCTTCCATGTGTCAACCATCCCACAGGCCACATCTGAAACTACTCCCCATGAGGCAGCTGGATTATGAACCCCTATTCTGAAAGAGGTGAGTTAACTGTCAGAATTTAAAAACTCCACAAAGATACTATGCTGGTCTAGAACAAGTAACGTAGTATTTTGCAAGCCAAAGAACTAACCAACTGGAGTTTGATCTGATGTATGTAGAACAGGATGAAGCAAGTATCTGATTGAGGCTCAGAAGACATAAGCCATAACATGCAACAATGGGTTACCATTGATATTTTATTTACAGTCTTTTTGGTCTTAGCTGCAAAACAGCATGTCAAGAATTTAGTTACCTCAAGCAAGTCTGGATTTTAAATAAATTACCTGGTTATTTCCTATAACCCTGACAATGTAGGTTTCATCTTAGAGTTTTAATCCATATGACTAAAAAAAACTCTTTAAACTCTGGGCAATTAATTTCAAATGTAATAGCTGCTCAAGGCACTCAGCAGGAGAAGTAAATTCATAGAATTACAAGTAAGACCAGGGCAACAAGAACAGATGTTTCACCCGGATATTTCTTGAATCTTAAGCGGGATCAGCCCCATTCAGGTAAAACTTCCAGACCAGCAGCTGTTACGCAACATCAATGCAAACGTTCATACAGTCCCCTCCAAAAGAAACATACTGAACAATAAACTTACTTTCCTGCTACATGCGCATTTTCAACATAGGCAAGTGCTGCTTCTAATCCTTTCAGCTGAGCTACTGCATTAGAATCTATTACAAATTTCTTTATAAGTCCAAGGTACTTGGACCATTCAGGGCTCTTCTCATCATCTATTTTCTCAAACAGCTTCAAAGCTTCTTCATAGCCATTTAATCTGGCTTTCCACAACTAGGAAAAGAAGGCTCCAGTTAGACTTCTGCAGGTAATGTTAGTTTTCTTTCATTCCAACAAGTACAGAAAAGCATGTAAATGTATAGCTATGGATATAAATTTCTGCTGTTCTTATTGTCTTCTACTTCAAAAACATAACTGTGTGAAGCTATAGCATATAAAGAAAAAATTGTCTGTAGCCTCAAGAACACAACTGAACAGTGGTTCCCAAGCTGCCACAGTACAGTCATATGCTATGTATCAAAAGAACCCAATGTGTCTGAGAAATCATGCACTAGATCATTATTCATTTTTACCATCTCAAAATTATTACACAGAAGATTAGAACACATATAAAAATTATTTTGAAGCGATCCATAAACAAATTTGGCTATTCTGTAATGGAAATAAACACAAAATAACAGCTGACAGAACAACAAAATAATGACTGGGGGGAGGAGAAGGCAAATATTTAATGGAGGGCTGGCTTGCTTAGTGTAAGACTATAATTGTATGGAAAAGGCACAGTAAAAATACATCCTGGCCTTATTTCTTCCACCGACACCATCATAATTTACACCACCTTCCCCTTATTCCAAAAATATCAGAATGAAAGGCTTTCGAGGAAGAAGAAATAATAAATTCAGAACTTGCATCAGAAAACCTGAGAAGCATTCAAGCACACAGTTTTGCATACTTCTAAGTAGAACACTATGATAATATCACCATAGTTACCTCCATTTCTTGCATGGCTGAAGAACTTGTACTCACTCAAAACAATACGTGAGGCCAAATTTCTCAGCTCTAAATTATCAAAATTCTACCTAGAGTGAATGCTAGGTTTTCGATTCCTTGTGGGAATTATATGATAGAATACATCTATTAAACTATAGAACTTGTTGAGCCTCTGGACAGTTGTAGATTTTGAAAGCAAGCAGTAGACAATACCACAAAATGGCTGTCAAACAGCCAATCATAGAATACTGGGAAGTTTCAACAAGTGTCCTCTTATGAAGGAGCTAGCCATTTCCAAATGCATACTCTCCCTACAGACATAAAATTACTCCTTCTGAGGTTTTCCAAAGCACTTCTCCTTCCAGTGAGATGGAGGAAAGGTAAGACTGGCTTCTTTGATTTGGAGAAGAAACGCTCTGGAGAAGAAGGCAGCGGACCCACAGGCACCAACCACATTGGGGATTACTGGTCATGATAAAACAAAGTATACTTTTGTCACAAGTAAAATAGTTATAATGAAATATTGTGATGTGTATAGCAACTGCCTATAAGGACAGCTCCACAACTTTTCTTCCTGGGATTTCTGTCAAATGATTCCCAATTTATAAGGTCATAAGGCCAGAAAAGTTTTTCATGGTGGTATCAGTGATGTTTTCGAAATAATCACCAAGTTTGATTTTGCTACATCACTTTGAGTGCTCTGGTTAAAAGACTCCTATATGCAAAAAACCAAATACAGCTTCATTACGAAATTCATACATTTGAATTTCAGCTAGTTCACTCAGAATCTATGTACCATTTTCTCTCTTTCCTCAAAAATTCTAATCAACAGAAAATATTAATAGTGTACCAGCTTTTCAGGTCATGACAAAATTCCCAAGCCAAAGACCAACATCTGGTAATTTGATATGACTATCATGAAAAACTAAGAGATATTGCACTGATCCCATAATAGTTCACATATTAAAGGTTTCCCTTGCTTGAGAGCTAGTTGAATCCAACTCTAGGGGATGGTGCTCATCTCCGTTTCCAAGCCAAAAAGCCAGCACTGTCTGAAGGTGTTTCTGTGGTCATGTGGCCGGCATGACTAAATGCCAAAGGCGCGTGGAATGCTGTTACCTTCCACTGAAGTGGTACCTGTTTATCTACTTGCAATTTCTTGCTTTCGAACTGCTAGGTTGGCAGGAGCTGGGGACATTTCATTAAAGCTTTTATAGTATATTACTAGATCCTAAAACATAAAGACTGAAACTAACAGGTTTCTAACTTTTGGACTATCTTGTCTTTTTTCAGCAAGTTCAAGAGATAGATAAGTGTACTAGTCAACGGAGACCTCTGAACCCATCCAGAATATTTAACTGTAAGCTCTGCCTAATAAAAGACATTTACTTAAAGAAAATATTTTAGGGAGGATTCTTCTCATCACATTCTTATTGCCATTTGTCCCACAATTATCTGAGGCACAACAATCAGAGATGCTCCATGTGGAACAGCCAGCAAATACAAGAACTACAGAACATCAATATTAGCAAAACAAAAGCCACATCTCTTTCAGGAACACCTTGATTTAGATACGCTTCAAATTCAGAAGATGACAGTCAATTACCTAGCTTGGAGAAGCACTGAGAGTAAACAGGCATAACCATTTACCATGTGACAACTTATCGCAATTATACGTCTATCCAACTGGTAAGCGATCCATGTGTAGCGTGTTCATTTGCTGAAAATTGTATCACACCTTTGGACCCCCTACACTTCTAATCAAATGTATCTAAACCTACCTTCACAAATTGTCAGGATATTAAAGACTTGCAGTTAACTAAATGGTTCTGTACACACAGTAATAAACTAGTAAATAATCAGTCAGTGAATACAGATGACCCATTTACCATCTGCTTAAATATTCAACTCAATCTAAACTACAATTCGTATACATAACCACCACATCCTCTGTATAAACATCACTTTGCAGCAAACCCTGAAGAGTTCATTTACAGTTTGTTAAAAAATATACCAACACAACCTTCTGTTTCACAACATCCCTCAAGATGAGAACACTAGGCTCTTTAGGGTTGCCAACCTCCAGGTAGGGCCTAGAGATCTACGACTGTTATAACTGAACTCCAGGCAATATAAATCACCCGTCCCCCCAGAGAAAATGGCTGTTTTGGAGGGAGGACTCTATGGCATTGTATCCTGCTGAAGTCCCTCCCCCTCCCCCAACTCCATCCTCCCCAGGCTCCACCCCCCAAATCTCCAGGTATTTTCCCATCAAGAGCTGGCCAACTCTAAGACTCTTCCAGTATAGCCTGTAGTCTGAAGCCAAACAAGGGAATCACACCAGATTTTAGGGACAAGGTGTTCCTTACCTTGTGTTCACATTTCTGATCAATGGGTAATTTCATCCATTCACTATCATCCCCCATGATGCTTCAGCTTTGTTATAAATAACACTAACTCCTGAGAAAGAAAAGAAGATCAGATTAACAAATTCCTGGAATAATGAGAAAAGCAAAGCAAGCATATTTGAGCAATAATGAGAAAATCTCAAGTTGTAGCATAAAAACCAACTCTTCCCTCTTCATCCCCAAAAGTAACACACCAACAGAATTTCGATATTCTGTATGCTTATTTTTGGCATACTCCAAGTGCAAATTCTATACTCAAAATCAATCTCATTTTTATCCCATCTTTCCTCCAAGGAGCTCAGGGAAACATATAGACCAGGGGACCCCTACCTTTCCAAGCGCATGAGCAACTTTGAAATTCTGACATAGTGTAGTGGGCACAATCATAAATTGGCTGCCACAGGAGGCTGAGCCAGTAACAAAATGGCTGCTGCAGCAGCTTAATCTTCAGTCACACAGTAAAAATTCTTGTGCTGTGGAGGTAGCTGCTGCCAAAGCAATATTTTTAAAAATCTGCAGCGCCAGTCAAATCTCAATGGCCAATCA
This sequence comes from Gekko gecko, assembly GCA_029375565.1. Classification (NCBI taxonomy): domain Eukaryota; kingdom Metazoa; phylum Chordata; class Lepidosauria; order Squamata; family Gekkonidae; genus Gekko; species Gekko gecko. The sequence continues at coordinate 156,451,011 of JAPDNY010000003.1, forward strand.
GAAGACTTGTTAGGCAAAAGCCTACCTGGCCCCACCCACTTTCTGAAAACACTTGGTGGGTGCCAAGAAAGTTTTTGGTGGGCACTATGATGCCCATGGGCGCCATGTTGGGGACTCCTGGTATAGACAGTTGTCTTCCCATAATTATCCTCCTGAACCTGTGATGAAACTAGACCAAGGTCCCCCAGTAAACTTCACAGCTAAACAGGGGATCTGAACCCAGGTCCCACTAGTCCAAGTCCAGGCCACTATCCACATCACAGCACAGTTTCTGATATACAATGACTGACTGAAATAATTGTCATTTCCTAATACAGAAAGAAATGAATGAGACAGGGAGAATAACAGGAAAGAAAAGATAAGAGTCTGGATGGGTAGGGCTTGTAGGAACAGACTATCTCAGTGCACTGAATGTGCAAAAACCTCTGATGCCAGCAGGCAGTGCCACTATGTTTAATGGCAAAGTACTGACTGGACATTCAGCACAAGTACTTTCAGACTTAACAGTGTGCAATTAAGCTATCATATCTCATTGGATTAAAAACACTGGTAAGAGAGAGAGATTTCAGTTCTAATACCTCCCGTCCCCATATCACCATTTATGCAGACATGTCCTTTCCCCTTTACTTGCCTAACACCCAGGACATTAATATATATCACAACCTCATACATACAAGCTATTTAGTGACAAACCCATCACACCACCCCAGTCAGACAATCATTCAGCCAATCTGCAAACGAAGCCCTCTCTTGCCAAGTCCAGAAATCTTTAGAGGCAGTGCTCATCTGCAACAAAATCCATTACTACTTTGGGTATTCCATTCAGGAACCCAAGCATCAAAGAAAAAGCCAGTCTTATCCACAGACCCATGCATGTGCATATACACACTAGTAGGAACCTAAAAACTATCTCCCTTGCAACTCTGAATCAAAATATTGTGGATGAGCGAGTTCAACCCAGAACCACACAACCTGCTTCTAAGATGGTTCTTGGCTCTGGTAGAGAAACTCCACTTTATTTCACTTACTGTCTGGTGAATAGAAACATGATATGATATTGGCCAGGCATCTCTGCAATCATTGGAAGCTTATGTTTTTACAATCTAAAGCAAAGACTTCTTTGCATCAAGCACTTGAACTGCTAAGCAAAGGTGAGTTGCTTTGGACTGCCATATAATTCAGCCTTGAGAAAATCCAACTGTTTTACAGGGTTTCTTTTTTAAATCAAAAAGCATGGCCAAGTATCCATAGATCTTTAAGTAACATACAGAGTTAACAGGTTTGAGTGCTCACAACTTCCAAATGCTAAACAAGTCAATATACATTGTCCTTTCTATTCCTTGTATGGTGAAGTTCAAATGCAGATGAGATTTAATTTTCCAATTTGGTGTACTGGTTAAGTGTGTGGACTCTAATCTGGGAGAACCGGGTTTGATTCCCCACTCCTGCACCTGCAGCTGCTGGATGACCTTGGGCAAGCCATAGTTCCGTCAGAGCTGCTCTTGAAAGAGCAGTTCTCAAAAGAGCTCTCTCAGCCCCGCCTACCTCACAGGAGAGGGGAAGAGAAAGGAGTTTGTAAGCTGCTCTGAGACTCCAAGTGAAGAGCAGGGTATAAATCCAATATCCTCTTCTTCTTCATTAAGCTCATATGACCAAAGATCTTACGCATAAAACCAATACATCACAGCAGAGTAAAACAGACAAAGCCAACACAACAGATGAGATTTAACTATTTCTTCTCCAATCCTACAGAAATAAAGTAAAATAATACTGTGTGAATCAAACTAATGCATTATGTTCCTTTAAACTCCAATGGAGCAGCAGGCTTCTCACTTCTTACATTCTAACATGTACTTTAGACTCTACATTAGCAGCAACAGGACTAGATGGTCCTGGGGTGCCAATTTGTCAAGTCGTGCAGGATACCTTTCATCTTGTGCAGTCTAAAGAAGTGAACAGGATTATTGGAAGTTTAGACATACCACCAGTTTGTATGACCCTTGCCCCTCCTGGCTAAAATTTGTGGGAAACAGGATGACTGTTCCTGCTTTGAAGTGGGCAGCAGTGTGTCCACTCCTGAAGAAACCTCTTCTGTATCCAGAAGAACTGAATAACTATCATCCAGTCTCAAAGGTACCATTCTTGAGCAAGATGACTGAACAAGTGGTGCTGGTCAGCTTCAGAGATTCCTAAATGAAGCAAGATTGTTTAGATGCATTTTATATCCATTCCAATCTGGTTTCAGACCAGGTCCTGTGACTGAAATGGCCTTGGTTGCTCTGGTGAATAATATGTACCAGGAGCTGATTGGGAGAGCATGACCCTGTTAATTCTCCTGGACCTCTTGGCAGCTTTTGATACCATCAATCACAGTATCCTTCTGGATCACCTTTTAGGACTGGGAGGCACTGTATTGCGGTGGTTCGAGTCCTACCTTGAGGGTAGGCTTCAGAATTTGGTGCTGGGGGGTTGCTGCTCTGCCCCTCAGCCTTTGGGGTTCCCCAACATTCCATCTTGCACCCCATACTTTTCAACATTTATGTGAGAGGTCATCCAGCGATCTGAGCTGAGTCTCACTACCAATACCTAGATGACACTCAGCTCTATCTCCCACAACAGCAGATCACTGGAGACAGTTTTGGAATGGATAAGGGCTAACAAGCTGAAATTTGATGCTGGCAAAATGGAGGTGCTACTAGCTGGGTGAAGATCTGACCCAGGAAACACTGTACTGGATGAGGATGCACTTCCCCTTAAAGGAGCAGGTTTGTAGCTTGGAGGCAGTCCTGGACCCAGGCCTCTGTGGGATAAACAGGTGGCAGGGATGGCCAGGGGTGCCTTTCACCAACTTCAGCTGGTGAGCCAGCTGCCTTCGTGAGGCTGCCCTTGAAAACAGTCCAGAAGCTACATTTGGTACAGAATACTGCAGCCAGAGTGTTGATTGGAGTCATAGAGACAACCATATCACCCAATTCATATTCCACTGTCACTGGCTTCCAATTTGTTTCCAGGCTCAATTCAAGGTGCTGGTATTAACCTTTAAAGCCATGCATGGCCTGGGAGCAACACACCTCAAGGCCCTTCCTCCTCCTGCACTGACCCAGATAGCCCAGGCAAGCCCGATCTCATCAGATCTCGGAAGATAAGCAGAGTCGACTCTGGCAAGTACTCAGATGGGAGACCTCCGTGAGGTGGGGGCAGGCCTTATTCAGCCACATCTCTGAATATTGTCCAGGTCCCTGGTAGGGGTCGGTCATCAGAGGTCGCCATGACTTCCAGGTGCACATACACTCACACACATTTAAAAATACTAAAAAAAAAAAAAGGGAAAGGAAAACAAAAAGGCCTGCCTCTTCTCATATGAAACTACCCATATGCTCCGGTCATCTTCAGAGGCCCTGCTTCAGTTGCCCCCATCATCTGAAGCTTAATGGATGGCAACACAAGCTTGGGCCTTTCCCAATCATGGCATGAAAGCTTTGGAATTCCCTCCCCAGAGAGATCTGCCTGTCTCCCTCTATTGGTTTCTTTCTCCAGCAGGTAAAGACTTTTCTGTTTTGTCTGGCAGATTCCAATAATGGTTACTGGCTCACCTTCTAATATTATGTGTTTAACAGATTTATTTTATAATTTTAACAATATTTTAATAGCTTAAATACGTTAATTTTTTAATGTTCACTACTCTGTGGGCCCTAATCAAGTGGGAAAGAAGCATAAAAATATTTCAGATAAATAATACACTATGTCAGCATTGGACAAGTTTGCCTCATCTTACTTTGATTATCACCATCCTAGCCAAATACATAACGTAAGGAAAAGGGATATGCCATAAATATCATGTAATTTGCCATTCTTATTCTACAGATACCAAATGGCACTTATTTTGCATCCTAATTATTTTTTCAGTATTTGCAGGTAGCAACAGTTTTTCAGTTCCTTTTGAGGAAGTTAATTAAAAAGACTCTCCACTATAGTCTGACCCAAAGGTTGCAATTATTTGAAACAACCTAACATTCTATAAGAATTAAGTTATGCATTAAGTAGAGAATTTATGCATAAGTCTTAATTCTTATGGAATGTTACGGCAGATAAAAATGATTTTTTAAACGAATAAAAAAATCAGATTTTTTAAAAAATTATTAAGTAACGTAAAGAGATAACAGTGAACAATAAACATAACAATAAAACATAACTGCAGCAAAGACATAAAAAGATGAAAATGAATATAAAGTTTCATAAACATGAATATATCTAAGAAATCAGGGTGCTAAACATGCATTCAGAAATAGAGGTAATATTTAAAAGCCCATCTATCTAATAGACATGTGGATGAGAAATAGTGAATAAGAATAATTAGGTTTTAAGAGACTCAGTTAGCTATAAGAGGCCCCAACAACCAGGTAAATCTTGGAGTCAGTCAGAAGTGGATCCAAGGATAAGATGAATCTGAGGGGAGAACAACCCTTGGCACTTACCGTGAGGGGTCCTTCTACTCTGAGGAAAGGAGAACATCTTGGGTGATTCCCACCGTCCTATCAGGGAGGGGCAGGAACAATTTTTTTCGTCCTCTTCCTTTGGGCTTGGGAACACCCACTTCTTTCAGTTCAGGTGACTCCCAGCAGCAGTACAGGATAGCAGAATTTCCTAAACTTAAACAAGTGGAACAACTGCAAACATGGAAAGGTTAAGAAACTGCCCTCTAAACAAGGAGGAACAATATTTACACAGGTAAATCAGAAAATAGGTAAACAGAAGGAAGAAGAGAATCTGAACAAGGAGAGAGATCAGACTTGGGTGGGGCAAGATGTCCTCCTTCCCTCACGAGTAGAAAGACCCCTCACGGTAAGTGCCAAGGGTCATTCTCCCTCTGAGGCGGAGGACATCTTGGGTACTTTCAAAGCAGTTCTCTACGCCCTGGGTGGGAGATCGCTCTCCTCTTGAATGATGTGCTGTAGGACTCTTCTTCTGTAGGCAGCATCTGCTGAGGCATAAATGTTCAGCTTGTAGTTCCTGATGAAGGCAGAAACCAATGACCAAGTTGCAGCCCTGCAGACCTCTTCTACTGATGCGTTCTTGGTCAATGCAGCATTGGCAGATGCACTTCTAACTGAGTGAGCCGTAATTCCAGTTGGGACCTCTAGGTGAAGTGACTTGTATACCTCTGTGATACATAACTTGATGGTAGCACTGATGGCAGACTTGGACATTTTATTCCCCAAACTGGGGGGAGAGATGTTGATAAACATGGCCTCAGTCCTTCTGATGTCAGCTTTGCATAGCAGATAGGCCCTAAGAGCTCTGCGGTTCTTTTCCCGTGCCAGATCTTTTCCCGTGGAAGTTTAGGTTCAGGGCAGAAAGATGGTAAGTAGATTTCTTGTGATCTATGGAAACGGGAAGCGGTTTTGGGGATGAAAGTACTTTGTGGAGCACTACTTTGTCCTTATGAAGGACATAGTCCCAAATTAACCGAGAGGGCTCCCAGCTCTGAGATGCGTCTGGCAGAAGTGACTGCTACAAGGAAGATGGTTTTCATTCACAGCCACTTCAGAGGCACTTCTTGAATGGGCTCAAATGGTCCCTTGGTGAGTGCAGAGAGGACCATATGTAGTCTCCAGGTAGGGAAGCGATGTATGGGAGGAGGACTGTTCAAAGCCGCTCCTCTCAGGAACCTACACACATGAAGGTGTGCGGATAATGGAGAACCCTTGGTTCGAGGGAGTACAGAGTCCAAAGCTGTGATTTGTTTCCTCAGGGTTGCTGGTTTTAGGCCAGATTTAAGGCCATCATTAAGGAATTCTAGGATGGAAGAGAGATGAGGGTTTCTGGAATCTACCGCCTTTCTCTTAGACCTTCTGTGAAAGGCCTTCCATGTGGTGCTATATATCCGGATAGAAGAATCCTTTCTAGAAGCGAGGATCGTTTCTGTCACACTCGAAGAGTATCCCAGGTCTAGGTAAGACGACCGTTCAAGTTCCACATGGTCAGAAGTAGCTGCTCTGGGTGCCAAATTGGACCTTGGATGAGCATGTCTGGAGAGAGAGGTAGACGAAGTGGAGGTAACTCTGACATTTGTTGTAGGGTCAAGAACCAGGGACGCCGAGGCCACCACGGAGCCACTAGAACTGCAGCCCCCTGTTCCTTTATTTTTCTCAAGACTTTCGGTATTATGGGAATTGGAGGGAAGGCATACAGTAGTCCTTTGGGCCACGTCGTGATTAGGGCATCTGTGGCTTCCGCCCTGAGGTGGTAGAACCTGGAGAAGAATCTGGGGAGCTGGTGATTCTGATGAGAATTGAACAGGTCCAGAATAGGTGTCTTGAAGTGTTGTAACATCCAGTTGAATACTTTCTTGTTCAGCATCCATTCTCCTGGGTGGATAGTCTGTCTGCTGAGCTAATCCACTTTGGTATTGTCCAGGCCTCTGATATGTTTGGGCCGTATGAAGGCTAGATTCTTCTCCGCCCAAGAGAGAAGGATCAACACCTCCTTGTGGAGGGAGGATGATTTGGATCTCCCCTGGTGATTTATATAAGTCTTGGCCAATATACTGTCTGTTCCTATCAGGATGTGGTGATCCTTCACCACTTCACTGAAATGAAGTAAGGCTAAGCGGATGGCCCTGAGTTCCAAGATGTTGATTGGTAAGGAGGCTTCTCTGTGAGACCAATGACCCTGAGTTGGGGTCTCGCACAGCATCACTCCCCATCCCTGCAGGCTGGCGTCTGTAAACAATTGCAATTCATTGTCTGTAACATATTTCTTCCCCTGTCAAAGGTTGGAAGTCTTTGTCCACCAATGGAGAGATTCCTTCACAGTCATGGGTACCTGAAGATGGACATCCCTCTTCTCCATGATCTGCAGTTGGTGAGGACAAAGGAGGAGCTGAAGACATCTGTTATGTAGCCGTCCCCACTCCACTGCATCTAGGCTGGAGATGAGAAGGCCCAGGACTTTAGCCAAGTGCATCAAGGACGAGGAGGAATTCTCTATGATGAGCTTCACCGCTTGTTTGATTTTTTTAATCTTGCTTTCTGGAAGGAAGAGGGCAGAACTCCTGGTATCTATCAGCATCCCTAGATGTTCCAATTTCTGAGACGGATCCAGTGAACTCTTGTCCCTGTTGATGATGAAGCCGTGGGGCTGCAAGCAGCTGATAGTCTCTTGGATGTCCTGTAGAGCCTTGTCTCTGGAGGGAGACTGAATCAGCAGGTCATCCAAATACGGATTGAACGTGGACGCCTTTCCTCCACAGGTAAGCAATTGGATTGATCAGCATTTTGGTGGAAACTCTTGGAGCTGTGGCTAGGCCAAATGGTAGTGTCCTGAACTGCATGTGAAGCTTGCCCACGCAGAACTTCAGAAATTGCCGATATTGTGGGATGATTGGGACATGTAAATAAGCCTCCGTGAGATCCAAGGAAGCGAGGAATTCTCCTGGTTGTAGCACCTGTGTGATGGACTTGAGTCTTCGTATGGAAGTGCTTCAGAATTATAAACCTGTTTACAAACTTCAGATCCAGAATGGCCCTCCAATCTTCGTTTTTCTTGGGCGCAGTAAAGAATATGGAGTAGACTCCCTGGCCTTCTTGTTCCTTTGGAACTGGCTCTACTGCTTGAATATTCAGTAGATGTTGAAGGACGGTCAGGGTTATGGCTTCCTTTTTGGAGTCCTGGCGAGGTGGGGAAAGGATCAAACGATCTGGTGGAGTTCTTCTGAATTCCAATGAGTAGCCTTTGGAGATGATTTCTAGTGACCAGGCATCTGCCTAGGACTCTATTCAGGTCTCCAGGAAATGTATCAATCGTCCCCCACTGGTAGCAGGGCTGAGTCATGCCTTAATGTTCTTAGGGTCATGATCTGATTTCTCAGTTCTACTGAAGGCTTGTTTTCCAAAGCGTGGACTAGAGCTGAAGTTTCTCTTATGTGGCAGGTTGGGAGGTCCCCATGAGTTTCTTTTTTGGTTGTGTCGGGGTTTGTATGTCACTCCTGATGAGCGAAAGGACTGATTATTGGAGGTCCTTTTGTCAAGAAGACGCATGTGTCTGGGCTTCACCTTCTTTTTGTCCTTTGTCTCAACCAGTATCTTCTCCAGCTTGTCTCCAAATAATTTTTCCCCTTGGAAGGGGTATGCCATGACAAACGACTTGGACTGCAGATCGGCTGGCCAGGCACAAAGCCCAATTCCTCTCCTGGCCACTACCGCTTCCGTAGATCTGGAAGAGAAGAAAACGGCATCTAAGGAGGCATCAGTGGCGTAGGCTGACACTTTCGTCAATTTATTTGCTTCCTCTAGCAATCTTTTAGCATCTTCTGGAAGGAGCTGAATAAGTTTTCTGGACCATACTAGCATGGCCCTAGTAGCAATGGCAGCTGAGGCTTTGATGGCCATCGCTGTGGCTTCATGTGCTCTTTTTAATGCCACATCAATTTTCTTGTCCAGATTGTCCCATACTGATCCATAGCCATTTTCAGACAGCAGGCCGAAGGATTGCAGTGCCACAATTGGAGCATCCACCAGGGGGACCTGCAACATCTCATTTGCAAATGTTGGTATATCATACAATTTTTTAACAAAACATAGAGCTTGCCTATTGGAAGTGGGTTTGGCTCATTCTGCTTTTAACTGCCTTTCAAAAAATTCTGGAAAGGGAACAACTTTTTCTGGAGTAGTAAAAGTTCCTCCGTGCCCTTGGATTTATTCCTGGGATTGATACCTGGGCAGGTCATATCTTCTTCAGAGAGGATGTCCTGCAGATCTAGGGCTGACAAAAACTTAGATAGGATGTATTGAATATCCTCTGCTTTAAATAGTCTGGCTGAGGGTTGTGGAACACTGATATCCTCAACTTCCTCATTGGAGATGAACTCCCCCTCCTCCTTTAGGCTCAGGTCAGGATCCGGGGAGTGTTCCCTCTCTGAAAGAGAGTATCGACTGGAATTTGCTTCCTGGCAGCCTTAGTGGGCCAGCTGTTCCCCGCTGATCTATCCCTAGGGGATCCCTTGGGACTGGGACTGGAGAGCTGGGGCAGGAAGAAAGGGAAGCCAAGTCTCCAATCTGGCAAAAGTTAAACTCTTCCCTCATAGCCCTTTTAACGGACTGATACAAGTCCTGAGAATTGGAGTTCCCAGCCTGGGACGGTACATTACCCATCTGCAGTCTTCTGGTGTCCTCAGTTGGTGAAACGTGCAGCATGGGGGAAATGCTCATATCTCCCGTCGGGAGATTGGCATGCAAGGGCTGGGACTCCATTGCTGCGTTGGTGTGTTGCACAGAAGAGATTCCCGCCAAAACTGCAGCTCCAAGATGGCCACTGCCAGCGGCGTGTGGGCAGGGATCTTCTCCAGCGACATCTTCCGTGCAGCATTGCTTCTTCGCAGCCTTCTCCCTGCTCAATTCAGGGTTGTTGCCGGAGCATTTCCGGATTGGCAGGCTGATGGCAGCCGTTTTCCCCTTCTCCTGTGGGGACGGACTGCAGACCAGCAGGTAGAGAGGAAGGGCGATTGTACGCTCTTCCCCAGGGTTCAGGATGAGCCCTGAGTCAGGGGGCGCTGAGGTTCGCCACCCCCCAGCTTTAGCTGGGGATGGGGGCATCCTTTTGCCCCGCCGGTCTCTCTGCTGTGTTCCAGTAATGGCCAAGGCTTTGCGTACCGGAAACCAAGCGGGCGGTGATTAAGCTCTAATTAAGCGACTGGCTGAATCGATTTCTTACTGACGAAGTGTGAGTACAAGTTAACGAAGCATCAGAGGAAAGAGTATATTCTGGCAAGTATGGGTGGGGGAGACAATTGTAGACCCCTCCATGGAGGACTAGATAAAGGAAACTAACATCGGAGGAATGGAAAATGAAGGGACTGTGACGGAGGAATACTGAGAGCTATGAACTGAGTAACACACAAGCAAGTATTTGGGACTTTAAAAACAGCAATTGAAAGCGTTTTATATGGCTAGCTAGAAATGGCTAGAAGGAAGAACTAGAATTTCCTTTAAAGACTGTTAACATCATAGTAAGAGACTAAGTTGGAATAAAGTCTTCCCCTCCCCCCTTAAAAAAGAAGTGGGGGAAAGGGAACTCCCTCCCCCCGCATAACAGTATAACAATAAAAAAATAAAACTTTTAGGGGGCAGGGGGAGTGGGAAAAAAAGAAAAAAAATAACAGAAAAGAGAGAAAGCATTGAATGGAACTTACAATAGCTTGAAGTGTTTTCTGAGTGTCGGCTGGAAACAATGCAGATCCCTCCTTTAGCAGGCGGAGGGTGGGAAACCCCCCCTCTCGAAAGATAAAGTGACTGTGCAAACATCTGAAAGCAATCTTTTTAGGCACTGAAGAACCCTCTTTAAGAAGAAAGAGTTTCTTTAAGAAGACTCTAAATATCTCTGTAAGTGGTAGCTGTGAAAGGTTGAAGGCGGGGGGGAGTTTCCCTCCTCCTAAAAAGAAAACAATTTGGAATGAGCTGGAAATAAGGCTGACAAATTTAGAGAACTTTTAGAGGCGGCGAAACGATTTGATGGATTTATGGGACCCTGGCGATTTGATAACAAAGAGAAGATAAACAGACCCTCAGGTTTTGGAGTGCATCTCTGGAGATGGCGTCTATGTCGCAGTAAGAATTAAAACGAAACTGAATCATCTTTAGGACCTTGAAAGTGACTGAGCAATACTGTATTGTGAAGATGGATGAGACAGCAAAGCAGCTATGTTTCCCCTATGACAAGCGGGGGGGAGGGGAAACTCTCCTCCTAAAAAATAAAGTTACTATATATTTTAATGGGGGGACAAAGCTAATAGAATGTTGGGCAAAAGGTGTTTATGTGTTAACAATAATGGACTGTGAGTTAAAGAAGACTGAGGAGAAGACTACAGTGAAGAACCTTTTCTAGAGATGAGATCTTTGGCTAAGGGGGTATGTTGGGAAAAGTTAAGGGAAAGGGTTTATATAGAAATTGATAATGAATTTTTAAATCAATTTTAAAAGCATTCTATTAATTCAGGCTAATTCCATAAAAGGAAGAGGGAAAAGGGGTGGTATGTGATGCATATGGAGGTTCCATTTTGTCTGTCTGTCTTTTCTTTTTTAATAAGAGGGCAAATAGAGAGTTTTCTTTTAAGAGAAACGTGTTTAAGCCTAACCTGGATGTTTTTTAATAGCGGTATTTAAATGCTACTGGATTGCATGTATTGATTGATAAAAATTTCAAAGAGTTAGAGGGGCAGAAAGTAATAGGCAGAAATTATTGTAACGAGATGATGAGAGTGCCTGATGTTTGTATAAAAGGAATTTTAGTGGATTGCAGAAGTATACTCCAAACAGTCTGTATGAGCTAGAGCTTCTTAAGCAATGTACTTAACTGTCACCTTCGAGGTTAACAACTGAAAGTTTTTATTTGTTAATGCCACATTTGTAAGCACTGCATATAATCACCACGTTTTGGACTTTCTTTTCTATCTCCCCCTTCTTGTAGTTATGTTTGTTAGTACCCCTCCCATTTTCTGTAGATATTTAGAAAATGCAATAAAAAAACCCCTTTGGAGGGATTTAAAAAAAAATAATTCAGGGTTGTTGCCGGTAGCCATGGCAAGTCCGCGGGTCATGCCAGCTCTGGAGTTGTCCCTGCTGGTTTGCCCGAAGGCAGCATTGCTCTCCAATTCAGAGAGATAGCTGTCTCCTCTTCTCAGCATGCTAAAGCCAGTAATGAAAAAAGAAAGTAAAGGGAGCAAGGCAAGCCTCGAGACTAAGTTGTCTCTGTGCTCCCTCTAGAGGATAAAAAGGAAAGGGCAATAGAGAATAAGTAAAAGGTCGTAAAAGTTGGAAGAGGAAGTTTTTAAAGAAAAGATAGAAAGAATTAGTGAGAAGAAATAAGTGGTAGGTTAGAAATAAGACCCAAACTGTTGGCGGCTAAGCCTTCAACAACCTCTCCCTGTAGAGGCAGGAAAGAAACTGAAAGAAGTGGGTGCTCCCAAGCCCACAGGAAGAGGAAGAAAAAAAACTATTCCTTCCTCTCCCTGATAGGACAGTGAGAATTACCCAAGATGTCCTCCGCCTCAGAGGGAGAATATCCTTTTCTGCCATGAATTGAAGTACTTGCGACCATGTGGAAATGAGATGCAGTGGAAGACAGAGCTGTATAGGTTGATTGAGTAATGTCCATAAGTTTGGCTAGAACAAATTGATCCCATATTTTGTTATGCCATAAGTGAAGAGTAGGAGGAGAAGCAGATTTCCAAAGTTATGCGATTGTCACTCTTGCCACCACAAATACGATCGAGATAAGTTCCTTATGGACCATTGTCCCCAAACTGGAGTCCCATAGGTTAAGGAGCAATAGTTCAGGACATATAGGAAGCTTTGATGAAGTAATCTCATTAATTTGCTTTATGACATCACACCAAAAGGAATATATAGCTGGACATTCCCACCAACAATGGATGTATGTTCCTGTGTGACCACAATTCTTCCAACATAAAGGGCCATGTGTTGAGTTTATTTTATTTAGTTGTTCTGGGGTACAGTATCATCCAGGGAACAGTCTGACCTGACTGTTCCCTGGAAGGCCAGATCCTGAAGTTGAAGCTCAAATACTTTGGCCACCAAATGAGAAGGGAGCATTCACTGGAGAAGACCCTGATGCTGGGAAAGATTAAAGGTCAAAGAAGAAGGTGATGGCAAAGGATGAGATGGTTAGACAGTATCATCGATGCAACAAACATGAAATTGAGCAAACTTCAGCGGACAGCGGAAGACAGGAGGGCCTGGCGTAATCTGGTCCATGGGGTCGCAAAGAGTTGGACTCGACTGTGCGACTGAACAACAACAGTACCATCAGGACACAAGTTTGAAAAGTTGTAATTGGATGTTGAAATTTCTTGAAGAGTTCCAAATTAGTTCCATTTGAGTTCCAAAGTAGTTGCCATTGAGAATCAGTCATGTGTAGATCATCTTGCCAATAGAGTTGGTGTCTTAGAGGAGATTTATTTTCAGCAAACAAGAGAATTTTATATGACTTAGCCATCAGACCTTTGGAAGAATCTATGTACGTCGTTAAAATGCCAGGAGAATTGTATACGTGACCATTGCTCAAAGAATGCCTTTGATTTTGTCTTTTATGGCAGTAAATCGGATTTTTTATAGTTTAAATCAGATTTTTAAAATAAATGCTTTTTGAGGAAAAATTATCTAAAGATCTACTTAAGAAACATTATAGTCCAAAGGTTATTCATCATGGAATAAGGATTAGTTTTTAATTATGTAGCATGAGGCTGTATATTCATGCAGTGTTTAAAAATTTTGGTAAACGAATTCCATTAATCCATTCACAATGTCATGCTCTTCCAGAGGTTTCTGTAAAATTACTGGGCAGTTTTTCTATCTAGAAGATATTATCACAGATGCTTGGTTTTACAGTTCTCAAAACAGTGAATTTTTGTCAGCAGAGATCACAAGCCTCTTCTTCAGAGTCAAAATGTTATAAAATAAACATACAGAGTTGAGAAAAAGACCTTAATCCCATTGCTCCTTTGTAAAACTATATAAGCAAAATCAACCCCTTACCTCTTCAGTGCTAAGATTTAAAAAATTCAATTAATAGAAGATTGTTGAAAGTGAAATAGATCTGCACAAGAAGCTAAGTGTGAGAAGGGAAGGGCAAACAGAAAAATGAAAGTGTAACCTTTTGAGAAGAAAACCCCACAAATCTTTGGATCCTTGTGTGTATAGCCTGAGGTGTATCATATTATTCTTTCCCTGGAGGAGAAAACCTATAATGGCAGCAGGCTGTAAAAGAGACCCAGTTTGGGACTATTTTAATGAAGTTCATCTACCTATGGGTAAGGCAGGCATGCGTGCAAAATGCAAACACCGCAACAAAGAAATCCAAAGCCTGGTGGCCCAAATGAAACATCATGAGAAGTGTCTTGTGATGAAGATGACAAAAGGAACACATTTGAACAAGCAGGATTTTCAGGTTGATAAACGTTTTGATTTCATCATATTTCTTAAAGACTGCCTTGGAATTGTCATTTTTGAGCAAAATTATATTTCTTATTATTTTACTGCGTATTGTCATTTTGATACAGTTGTTATGAAGACAGAAAGCATTGAAACAAGCAAAAATTCTTTTTTGGGCCGTACTGAGTGGCAGTGAATACAATAAGTAATACTAAATAAGCAGAAACGGTATAAACAATAAAATAACAGCATTGACTTTTTTGTTAATAGGAATCAGTCATCAACATAAAGGATTCTGGACTATCCAACATAAACTATCCACCTTCGAGATCACCATTCTCTGGTTCTACAGTTTCAGAATTATCTGTCCATGATAGTGTTTCAGTCACATCATATACATCACACATCCACAGTATATCACCTACAAGAAAGGAGCCAACCATCCAGGAACCATCATATATAAGTTTGTGATAAAAACCAGCAGACTAGAAAAATTTAATTGATGAAAAAATTGCCCAGTTTGTTTACGTTACACTTTTTTTCTGTCTGACTGAAAACCCACACTTCATTAATATGGTTCAGCCACTGAGACCAGGATACAGTCCATCCAGCAGAACAGATGCAGGGAAACTGCTGGATAAAGTGTACGACAGAGAAATGGAGCAATGTGCAACAGCTCTAGAAGGTAAACTTGTTAACCTAAGTCTTGATGGGGGGAGTAATGTCCACAATTATCCTGTTGTATGTGCTTGTATAACAACAGAAGGGAATGTCCTCCTTGCAGAAACAACTGATATGTCAGGAAATGTGCACACAGCAGAATACTTACAAGAAGTGTTAGCAAAAGCTATAGTAACATGTGAACAAAAATTCAAATATCTAGTACGCAGTTTGGTCACAGACAATACTGCAGATGTATCCAAGATGAGAAGAAATTCAGAAGAGCAGAAATGGAATACAAAGCTAATAACATATGGTTACAGTGCTCATTTACTGTACTTCTAGCTAAAGACTTCAGTGTTCCAGAAATATTAATGCTGTTGAAATTGCTAAATATTTCCATAACAATCATTTTGCTGCAGCAGCTCTGAAAAGAATGGGTGTAACCAAGCTAACACGCCCACATGATGTTAGATGGAACTCTGCAGTGGACTGTTTTCAACTGTATATCAAGAACTGGCGTAGTCTGATGACAGTTTGTGAACAAAGTCAAGAGAAAAGAGATGGCACTGTCATGGCCAAAAGTCTCAACACTGGACTTAAGAGAAAGGTTGAACATATGCTGAGCATCCTGAAACCCATTTCTGAAGCTTTAAACACAACACAGAACAACAGTTGTTTTATTGCTGATGCTGTGGAAATTTGGAAGGAACTGAGTGAGCACTTAAAAACAGAACTACACAGTGACAGAATTAAATTACAAGCATTAAAAGAACGAATGGGACAAGCATTGTCTCCAGCTCATTTTCATGCAAATATTGTCAATATCCAGAACCAGGGTCAAACCTTAAGTTCTGAGAATGAGAAGTTAGCTATGACATGGGTATCCTGCAATCATCCATTTGTAATGCCAACTATAATAAACTTCAGAGCTAAGGAAGAACCATTCAAGAAATATATGTTTGCTGATGTTTTAAAGAAAGTCACACCAGTGAGCACATTGATTTAGAGACTGCTGAAGTAAAGATTTCACTTTGAAAAGCAGTAGCTTCTTCTGCTAGTAGAAAGAATATTCACTTCCTTTGGACTCATTCATTCTAAATTGAGAAATCATTTGGGACACAATAAAGCACGAAGGCTTGTTTTTCTTTCCCAGATTATAAACAAATAAGAAGATGTAGATGGGTGAGCTACAGAGGACAGTATTTTAAGTTTTTCATGTGTGGACTGGGTTGATATTCTAAATTATTTTTAAAAGATATTTTGTTTAACCACATCAGTTAACAAATATGGATGTTTAAGCAAACATATGCTATAATGTTATTGGTTTAGTTAAATGAAACTATTTAAATTGTTATTAAGGTAATTATTATTTTTCTCCTTCCAATAAGGTACAGCAGAAAAGTTATCCAAATATGAATGATTAACCTATTAAACTGGAGATAATTATGAAATTATTGCAAGGTGAACTATCTATGATGCGTTTCTATAGCATAACCAAGTCAGTAATTTATTGATATAACTGTAAAACTAATCTGAAAAGTTGTTATTCTAAAAATGAAACCTTCATTTGGTTGTAAATATTAAGATTAAACCAGCAAGAATGAGTCTTTATGTAGAAAACTATTATTTAAATCTAGTCTTAATGACTAGGATTTAAATTGTGATTTAAATCGATTTGATTTAAATCAAATCCACCCTGTTCTCTACTATTTTAGCATACTAAAAATTCCATTCTCATCAGAGCCAGCATCACATCAACTATAACAGATCAAGCTGGTGTAATATAAATGGCAAATTCTTCTTTTGATATGTAAGAGGTCCAAATAAAAAATCACAAGAGAAATCAAGCTACTTATTAAGCTGTTTAACTACACTGTAAATCCAGATGGCCTTGCTAGCCACTATGGTTATCTTCAGGGGCCCTGGTCCAGGCCCCTCAACATCTGATGAAAAATAGGCAAGAGATCACTCTGACACAGATAGCCCAGGCAAGCCCGATCTTGTCAGATCTTGGAAGCTAAGTAGGGTCAACCCTGGCAAGTATTTGGATAGGAGACCTCCTTGGAATATCAGCAGTCAGGAGGTGGGGGCAGGCTTTATTCAGTCACCAGTGGTGTACTGGTTAAGAGCATGGAATCTAATCTGGGAGAACCAGGTTTGATTCCCCAATCCTCCACATACAGCTGCTGGTGTGACCTTGGGTCAGTCACAAGTTCTCCAAGAGCTGTTCTCTCAAGAGCAGTCCTCGAAAGAGCTCTCTCAGCCCCACCTAACTCACAGGGTGTCTGTTGTGGGGAGGGGAAGGGAAAGGAGATTGTAAGTCACTCTGAGACTTACAGTGAAGGGTGGGGTATAAATCCAATCTCCTCCTCGTCCTCTTCTTCTCTCTGAATATCCTCTGAATATCCTCCAGGCCCCCAGTGGGGGTCAGGCACCAGAGGTCACCATGACTTCCAGGTGCACACACATTCACAAGCACATATGAAAAATACAAAAAAAATTAGGGAGTGACCTAAGCAAGAGACTTCTCAGGCATGGCACTACAGAAATCCAACCACAGGGAGATTCCTATGTCCCCATATCTTGTCTTTCATCAGCGGGTGAAACCAACCTTTATGTGTTTGTGTATCTGCTGAAAGCTGATTTTAAGATTTTTATTGTTCACCATCTTGGGGGGGCCCAAGCTGGGTGGAAAAGCAGCACAAAGTTTTAAATAAAACAGTAGCACAAAAAATTAAATATAAAAATAATAAAATATCCATCATTTTCCAGTGTAAACTACCTTTTCTGCGACCTGTTTTATTGCCTCTGCCCTATTCAAGAATCTGTGCTTTCAACTAGCATACAGTTCCACAGCTTTGCTGCAGTTTCACACTGTCACAACATGCTCTCTGCCTAACAAAGTCTAGGCACAGCTGAGATCCAGAGATCATACATCCAAGCTACTGTGCAACGACCCAAAATGCCTTCGACAACAAATCCAAAATGCTTCTGTAAATGGTGGAAATTATCACATTTAATCTATGGTGCCTCTAGTAAATAGGAAATTATATCTGCACACGAACCACAAAGAAACAAATGAAAACACTCCATTAAGCTGTTTGCATTTGCTACAGAAACAGTAGCTATCTTAATGTATAAAGTGCTTTTGTCTCTACAGCTACGCAAGACTGATTATGATTACTCACAGTATAATCCTACAGAATCCATATGGACTTAAAAGGATGTAGCGGGGGCGGGGCGCTGTGGCTCAGTGACAGAGGATCTACTTGGCATGCCAAAGGTCCCATGTTCAATTCCCACCATCTCCAGGAAGAATAAGGTCATAGGTGATCTGAAAGACCTCAGCCCAAGACCCTGGAGAAATGCTATCAGTCTAAGTAGACAATGCTCTTTGATGGACCAATGGTCTGATTCACTATAAGACAGGTTCATACATTCTACTTTGCTTTGAACTGCATTGTCTATGAGCTTTAAAAGGGGCATTTTAATATTCAGAGACCACTTCTTATTTCACATGTCCTTGATCTAAGTTCTAGTAAACCCTACCACAAAATAAAGGGAAGGGGCAGTATTACCTATGAATTACCTGATTACCTTACCCAATTAGCTATGAATCCTTGCATAATTTTATTATAAATGTGGCAATTTGGACAAAATGTTTAACTGACCAATCAATGAAGAAGGGCCAGCAATAAAAAGATCACTTGCAAATGTAGTCATTATGCTTCTTTATCCAACTGTGCAATAACAAAGTCATTTCCTGGGCGGGGTTTAGTTCCGATACCCTAGAAATTGCTGAATGTGATTTCTAAAGTCTAATATTAAGAATCTAGATTACAGAATGTAATCGTTTATCAATTCACATATTTATCAGTAGTCAAGCTACTTTTTTTGTTGTACAGCAGGCTGTCTGAATTTATTTCCAAAGCTTATAGATTTATGAAACATATGAATACTGTTATGTAGACCACCTAGTTGCTGTCCACAAATGGAGTAGGGAGTAATAGTAAAGAAAGCAATAGTTCAGAAAATACTAACATTTCCCAATTAATTTTAACACAGAAATCAGACAATTTATAATGTATCTAGTGACTCAACTCAGACTGGAGCAGAACCACACAGGATGAACCCAAGGGTACAAGAAGCGGGACCCGCAATACTCGCAGGGGGGAGTATTCCCTGAAGCTCCTGGGTAGCCCACCTGCTGAAGCAGCAGGAGCTCTGCACAGAGAAGGAGGCAGCAGCCGCAGGTGAACCTGGCAGCCAGTCTGCTGGGCCCACCAAGGCTTCTCCCCCCACCGCCAACAGCAACGGCAGCGAGTGCGCAGCTCCAAGACACCAGGCTTCTCCCCCCTGCTGACAGCAGCAACGGCCACAGTTCCAAGCTGCCAGCCCTCTAAGGCTTCTCCCCCCTGCCGATGACAACAGCAGCAATGGTGGCAAGCCCTGCATGGCTCCCAGCTGCCAGGCCCACCAGGCTTCTCCACCCTCCCGTCAACAGCAACAATGGCCGCAGCTCCCAGCTGCCAGCCCTCCAAGGCTTCTCCCCACCCTGCTGCCACCATCAGCAGCAACAGTGGCAAGCCCTGCACAGCTCCTAGCTGCCAGGCTTCTCCCCCCCCCGCCAACAGCAGCAAGCCCTGCGCAGCTCCTAGGCACCAGGCCCGCCAGGCTCCCCCCCCCGATAGCAGCAATGGTGGCAAGCCCTATGCTGCTCCCCCCCGACAGCAGCAACCACAGCGAGCCCTTCGCGGCTCCCAGCCACTGGGACCACCAGGCTTCTCCCTCTTCACCAACAGCAGTAATGGCCATGGCCTCCAGCCACTGGCCCTCCAAGGCTTCTCCCCACCACCACCACTGACAGCAACAGCGGCAAACCTGTTCCTGCCACAGCATGCACAGAGAACACTCTTTTACTTTGCGGGGGGGGGGGTTAAGTATCCCCCATATAGTTTTTTCAACATTTCAGATTTTTCTGGACACCTGGAGAGTGCCCCAAGTGTGCAGGAAAATCTGTTTACCCTCCATGTGTTCCCGATATCCACACAGAGGGGGCATCCTGGCTATTAGATATATAGATGTTTAAGGAAGACTCAGGTCAGCAATGAAAATGCTTCCGCCCATTCCACTGTTTACGCCAACAGAGTATAGAGGAAAAAAATGTTTCCCACCTTTCCAAAGTGAAGAAATGTAAAACGACCTCCCATCACCTTCCCAGTATACCCATCTTCTGCAGCCACTTTATAAGATAGCTACCTAATATTTAGATCATGTACATAATTAGTTGTTTCAGGTCTATAATCCCTTACTGGGTATTAACTTTGGAAGTTACATGGGGCATGCTCCCATGATTACAGGGCCATCAGCACTTACATCCCTCATATATCCTACACATTTTCCATTATTGAAATAAAACAATGCCCATTTGAAATGACACAACATATCACTTTTACTCTTTTAAAATACCAAAAGGAAGAGCTGGGTTGTTTGTTTGTGTGTTTGTGTGTATGTGTATGTGTATATATATATATATATATATATATATATATATATATATATATATGAGCTGTATATTCCAGCTGTGATTTCTCCATATATTATGGTATTCCACCAACAAGGAAGAGAGAACCCTCTATGATGTAGGGTTTAAACCCAAGAGTTTTAAGCAAGCACACTGTAACACAATCTACTGCATGGAACCTAAAAGCCAGCCTCGAATATCACCAGACAGACTTGGGGAAAGGAGGAAAATGAGATAAGGATCCAAAATTACATGAATGGGGAAATGACCGGCAGTATACAGATAGGTCATTCTTTTGGGAACAGCATACCAATCCTCTCTACAATTTGGGACTGAGTTTTTTCCACAAACAAGATCACCTGAAATCCTTTACTGGGTTGTACAAACACCAGTTTTTAAGTGTTAAGATTACAGGCATCCTAATTTCTGGGTCTGCAGTAACAGTCTACTTCCACTCTGAATTACTACAGAAAGAATCACAATCTAAATTCCTTGATAATTCAGCACCTAAATAGCTTATAATTTTTGCACGATGTAAATAATATTAAAGCTTTTATTACTGGTAGATCATGGGCACTGAAATACACTAAACTTTTTTTTTTTTGGTTGTCAAGTCACTGCTGACTTATGGCAACACTGTGGAGTTTTCAAGGCAAAAAACTTTCAGAGATGGTTTGCCACTGCCTGCCTCTGCATAGCAGCCCTGGTATTCCTCGGTGATATACTAGAAGAGGACAAGACAAATTCAAAGAAAGAATGAATTGTAGCTCTCTCAGCACCAGTTGTTAGAAATTCAAGAATGCTGCTGCTGGATTCTGAACAGTCTTTTAAATTCAAAACAGTTTGCTTTATCAGTTTTTAAATTTATAAAAGCAATCTTCAGAGTGCTACCAGGAGTAATTAAGCTTGTTGCACAGGTGGTTAAACAATAGCAGAAAATGCTTACCAGGTCCCTAAAAATTTCATAAACCAAAAGGAAGTAAGAAGGCAAGGTAGGTTCCAAAGCTTGGTGAATCAACCAGCTAAAATGCTTCAGACATGAAAGGCTCATGATGCTAAACAGATCGTTGGCATTAAAAGAGATGGCCTACATTTTATTTGCAGGCAACTGCAATTTAACACACTGTTCATGATGTACATTTCAAAACAGGAGTGGGGCAGTTCTCTCACAGTACAAAGCTGAAAAGCTAGTAATCTCTACTAAAGCCTACACCTTACCTCCAGATTTCATGTAATAGATACCTTTTATGTGAAATACTACAGTAGTTATAAAATGGAAGTTGAATGGATTTTATTTTGCAGAACTTCAGCATTCCAGCAATAAACAGCAACAAGCTGTTTCACAGAGGGGGTTGAGGAGCAAATCAGACAGCTTCCGCACTGCCAAGATCTTCCCCTCCCCCTTTCAAGATTCTCTATGCTTTCAAGAGCTTTGGCAGCCTAATTTCCATGCCCCCTTCACTTTTTTCCCTTTAAGTAACTCTCAGCCTTTCATACCTGCTAGAACATGTTAAGTCCTGATCGGATTGTTTTTGATATTTTTCTTTAATTTTCTTAAAAACGTAAGAACTGCCCTGTATGTGGGTGGCCTGGTTTTGTCATTGTTCGTGACTGGCATAAGTCACCCACTATATTATTAGATACCAGTAATTAAAGTTCACACAAAAACCACTTTTTACATCTCTTATGACAGACATTTTATGAAAACTGGTTATTTGTACAGCACGAAGTATACAAGGCACCTCACAGAATTTCATAATCAAAAACTGAAAGAACTCTGCTCCAAGGATTATAAAAAGACTCTGTTCATATGACATAATATCCCATCTCCAACCCATAGTTTTCAAGTCTATTTCAGAACATGGTTTGGAGGCAACTCCTGATTAGTATTAGCCAAAGTTTTGCTCACTTTAGACATCAGTACAATCTATGGAAGGGGAGAGGGGATTAGCAGTGGCTCAACCAACCTGCTGGACATTCCTGGTCTCTGTGACATCTGAATTTAGCCAAAGAGAAAGATAACAGAGGGAGGAGGAGAAGGAAAAACAATGGCAGCAAAAGATATATAAAGACATATGGAGCTACACACACTCAACCAGTAGGGAACTGATATTTGTATCTTTGTCTCTGTGGTCACATCAGTCCAAATAGCCCAGCTTCTCCAACCGTCATCAGAACTTGGAAGCTAAACAGGGTTGGCCACAGTCAGTACTTGGATGGGAGAATACCAAGGAAGACTGGGGTTGCTGTGTGTAGGAAGGCAATGGCAAATCACTTCTGTTCATCTCTTGCTTGGAATGCCCTATGAAGGGGTCACTGTGGGTCAGCTGCAACTTGACAGCAGGTTGTTCTTCTCTGCAGTCACTACTCTAAAAGTTACCACAGATGTCCTGTTCTGCCAATATTTGCTCAATATTTCAGTCAGCAGGGAAATCTTGTAGCTTTTAAATGTATCCCGAACAATATTAATTGCAAGTTGAAACAGCCAAGATGAACCCCATCAACACAGCTTTAAAAAAAAACCCTCACCAATTCTCATTTTATTTTCACAGTCATTTCAAGGCATGTTGGGGAAAAAAATAATGATTCATTCCAGGCTCCCAGCAAGTTTCCTGGCTGAACACAGATTTGAACTCAGGGTTCATACAAACATCCTGCAGCCAGCCTTTCTCAGCAATATAAATCCATCTCCTACAACAAGCCATAGTTAAGGCTTGAACTGAATCAACAGCACAGTGAAGCCACCAGAAAGGGATGCTTCCATGTTTCCCAGGCAGCTTAAGCTAAGCGACATTATCAACTCCTACAATTATACTGGTACTAATTTACAGTTGTGTAGTGTTAACTCTAAGCATATTTACTCAAAGATGCCTAGCTACCATCCTCTACACACATACTTAAGTAGTTAGCTCAATGGAATCATGTACTACTGATTCACAAGTAAAATGCTCAGGATCAATTTGTTTTTCAAAACTGCCAGAATACAGCAGTTAAAAAGGATATGAACCACTCGCTAAACTGTTACCTTCTAAAACCAGTGGGAATTAGGCACTTTAAATTCTCTAGTTTTGGAACAGTTTACAATACAGCATTCTGCAGTTTCAAAGTGTGAGACAAGAATGGCTAAACAGAAGGCTTCCTCAGAAAACAGAGGGCATTCTAAGTTCTCTTAGGCTGTAATCCTAAGGATGGCTTTTTGGGAGAAAGTCACATTTAATAACATGGGACTTACTTTGGAAAAGACCTGCTCCCTTAGGGTTCACCTGAAAAAGCCTTTTAGAAGTTATTCAAAAACTTGTTACCAAATAACAGGAACTAACTAAAAATGTAAAGTAACACTTAAATTTTAAACTAGCTTAGGAAATGCCACCAAGCTAGGCAAGAACTTAATGTGAAGGAAAGTGTCCCTATTCCCTCTTCAAAGACAAACCACGTTTTACTTAACAAGAGTACAAATTAAAATCCCCCTAGTTTGCCACAAGCCCACTTGCCTATATTAAATTTGTGCAGCAACAAAATAAAGCCTGGAAACTGCCCTAATAAATTCCCCACTACTTTTTAATCACGTCTTCTCATCAAAGCCTCACAAAAACTGTTCAACTTAATTGAACTTGCAACCAGACACTCAACCCCCATCTATCTAGTCTGGTAATAAAGCCTTAATACTCAATGCATTTGAAAAAGTCCACAGTCTATGCAGTGAACGGAAGTTTCTTCTCGATGAGGTTCCCCACAGCCTCTGAAATGTATAAACAGTGCTGAGTCCTGAATCTTATTCTTATGTGCTACTTCTTTACATAACATTTATTTCAATTTAAGAGAATGAATAATGGGATCACACCCTCAAAAGAGAAGGAAAGGACAAGTACCCTTTTAAAAAGTTTATAAAACTATGCAAACTACCACCCACATTAATAATACCAATAATACAAAACAATCACCAGACAACTTACTATAGGCTATGCACAAATTTGAAATAAGACGGGTGTAACTGCTCACATTCACAAAGTATAACATCACAAAAGAAAACCTTCGTTCCGATACTCAAAGCCTAGATGTTGAAAATCGATCTGGGGGTCACAGCTTAACACGACGCAACCCTACACCCACCCCCTACCCAAATGTCTGCCAGCTCAAGGCAAGAGACTCTGGAAAGGATGATCTTCCCTTTAACCGAGATCACATCGAGCGCTTCGGTCTCCAACGTGATCCTCACACCCTGCCTGATCGGGGCCACCCATCACCATCCCCTTCCCCTGCGACAAGGCTTCAGCCCGTTTCCCGCCCTGCTCTCAGCAGGGAGCCATTTCCCCAGCCGCTGCAGCTCGGAAACGGTCGACATGAACAGCCATGACAAAACCATCCTCCGATGAGGAGTGCCAGCTGAGCCAAGAGCCGCTGTCCGGGACCTGGTTGGCGATTCGACCCAGTTAGTTGGAGCCAAGCAGCAGGCCGCTCCGCCGGCATTGTTTACGCTAGTCGGCCGCCCAGTGAGCTGGCCTTACTCTAAGGTCTAGGCCTCGCCAGTACCGCCGCCGCCCGTCCCAGACGCTGGACAACGACGCCTCCTCACCCAGGTCAAAGTAGGCCGGCCTCTCCCACACTCCGCGACAGTGGCCCGACTCAGCAGCGGCAGGCGGGCAGCGGCATCTCCGACCGGCAGGGAAGGAGGCACCTCCTCCAAGGGCGGGGCACGGCGCGTTGCAGCCGGCGACACCAACCTCCGCCTCCTGCCGCACCTGAGAGAACGGCCTTCCCGAGCCACGTGACAAACAAAGAGAGGGAGCCTGACCCTTCGCGGAACACGCGCGCGCTCCGCCCCTTCACGACCCCATCCGAGTCGAGGGGGCTCTCCTTGGAAGCCCTGCCACTCGAGAGCCCGGCTTTTAGGACGCCGTTGGCACTCTTCCTCCCGCCTCGCAGCGAGCTAGCTGCCACTTTCCGCGTTTGATTTCCCGGTCAGTCTCCCCGCGTGATGTCCTCTCACTGAGGGACCTGCTTTTCGACCTACAGGCGGGGCATTCGCCTGCTGACGCTCAGAACGGTTGGCAGGCGAAGTGAGCTTGCAAAAGGTCCGCCGCCAAATCTCGTGGCCGGCTTCACTAACCAGCCTGCTGCGCTGTCGATACAGCGCGTCTTCAGGGGAGGCCTCCTAGATCAGCTTGGGGGAAAATGTATCCCAAAACAGATTCCTACATACCGAAATAGTCTATGGAAATAAAAACGACTGCCCACTTCTTTAATAACCGTTCTGGTAAAATACTGCTAAGGATTTATTGGCACGAGTTATTCTCTCAAGCTAGAAAAAACTAATGGCAGAATGTGCACAATGGCCTGGCCTCTAAAATCTCCTTAGCTCACAGTAAATGAGCAGAATGACTTTGCCAAGGTGCTGGAAAACGCCTTGCTTCAGATTTACCCTTCCACTCCAGATATTCATTTAACTAGACATACACCTGTTTAAACACTGCTTTGGGACACACAATCCAAGGAAATGACACATTTAAAACTTTATTTTCATACCATTAAAATTCCTTAACCTCACAGAGAAAAAGTAAAGGTTAATGCTTATTATTGTACTGAAAAGCATCCCAGCTGCACTAGCCAAGTGAAACGGATGTCATTGGAATAATTTTAATCATGAACAAAAGAGCATGTAAACTGTTCCACAGTAGCAAAAGACAATTGCACTCCACCCTTAGTCCATGTGGTACCATACAGTAAGCAAAGATAATTCTTTGTTATATATCAAGAAGAAAAGGTAGGGGCACTATGTTGATATGATTACCATTAGCACTTTTCAAACTTCTGAAAATGTGTAACCATAATTTTTTAAAGAAGAATTAACTACTTGGAATTTAAGTTAAACATCAATATCAAAAAATGTCTTTGCAGGTCTTGAATATAGCAAGAATATGATTCTAATCCACTTCCTCTCTACTGGATTTCTCTGGTTTTCACTTTAGTTTTTCATTTTACAAGAGGCAGGCAATGGCAAACCACCTCTGTTCCTCTTTTGCCTTGAAAACCCTACAGGGTCATCATAACTAGAATGCCACTTGACAGCACTCTCCACCACCAGGTGTATTACAAACAGTCATGATGAAAGATATTGAAGTACCATAATTGCAAGGTGGTTTTCTGGGGGGAGGGGGGCTCATGTGCATCAATAAGTATCCTCCAAATTCACAGTTATTAGACCATGTCCACACTGACCACAATCCAACATTCAAAAATCACAGTATTCTTAAAAAAAAGAGGAAACAGAATTCATTTGGCATATGTATAAGAGAAAACAGAACAAGCAACTACATTTGATAACAAAAGGATGAAGCCTAAACAACAGTATACACTGTGACCTAATTTTAGTCTGATGGGGGGAAGCAAGAAATCCAGGACATAGTCAGCCAGTTTTTTTGCATCATACAGTATCAAAGCTACTTTTTTGTTTTTCCACAGTCTTTGAAGTGTATCTAGATTCAGATGAAACATTTTTCAGACAATAATTGGTAGCCTATTTGCAAGCAGTAAATGCTAATAGTGTCTGCATCCAGAGATTTAAAGCAAACAACTGAAGTTCAGATCCACAATATTAAATATGATATAGTTGATAATTCCTAACTTATGGGTAAAGAACCCAACAGATATATCATCAAGCTGCAAAAGAATGCTGCACACAACAGTGCTATGATGTTAAAATATTAAAATAAGACATTTTGTACTGTATTCTACAGAGTGTTAAGGATCAAGAGTGTTGCGAAATTATGCACCCATTATGTTCTGTGGAATTTCCAAGTTCTGGAATAAGCCACATACAGTGCAAATCAATGAAGTCTAAATCTGTTGGACACCCGGAACTTTTCCATCTCTCCTTGAAAAATAAAAATAACCCCTTAATGAAAGCAGATTACAGATGTGTAACATTTTCATAGGTGGTCCTCTACTTCAAGAGATAACTTAAAAAAAATATTTTACATTAAAATATTTATTACTCAAACAGCAGAAGACTGCTTGGGAAGAAATGTTATTTACTCTTTAAAAATTACCCCACCTTTCTAACATACATGTCTTCAAAGGACAACTGCATTATTGTGGAGAGCTAAAAATATTTCCAGTTTCAGCGTGCTGGTATCAAACAGCTAAGTACCCGAACAACTAGATAAATAGGGCTTTTCTATCTGCTTTTGTAAAAACAACAGGATTCCTACATTCCCTGCTCGAGAGAAAAAACAAAGCAAACATTTTTCAGGCTGGCAGCATTTGATTTCAGAAAGACTATATCAGAAAACGAGCATCATCTACTATTTACACCTTATTGGAGGAGGAGCACCGACTAAACGGAAGCAACTCAAGATGTGCTGTGTACTTTCTTTTTATCGGAGCAGGTCCTAAACATCCGCTGATCCACAGATACTAATGCAAGACAATGACTGCGCAGTACACCATGTAGAAAATACAGACACCAGACAATTTATTATCATCAGCAGATCCTCCATAACTTTCACCGAGAGGGGGCTCGTAACAATGCGGCCCCGCAAGGGTTGCCAGTTCTGGGCTGGGAAATATCTTGAGATTTTGGGGGTGGAGCCTGGCGAGGGCGGGGTTTGGGGAGGAGAGGAACCTCAGCAGGGTAAAATGCCATAAAGTCCACTTTTCAAAACAGCCTTTTTTTCCAGGGGAGCTGATCTTGGTAATCGGGAGATCAATTGCAATCGCGGGAAATCTCCAGGTGTCACGTGGAGGTTGGCAACCCTCGGCGGACCACTAGGGATAACAGTCTCCCCGAGCGCCGTAGTGCACCATCAAGTCCATCACTCCAACAGACCCAAGCCCCCATGGCGGGGGGGGGGGGGGCTCTACTCAATTACAAGCAAGCGGGCTTGTATATCAAGACAGCAGAAAGTAGATCGCCAGCAACAGAGACTAATGAATTGGCATGAAAGAACGACGGGAGCCAAGCTCGAGCCGCTCGCCGCAGCGGTCTTTTCTCGGGCTCCAGATACCACAAGTGTCACCAGGACCCCAGCCCAACACTGTCCCACGCCAGCCAAAGCACTCCCGGGCCTCTACTTACCTAGGCCGAGCCTAGCCAAACAGCAACCCTTGGGCCGCTCCTCGGCAAGGTTTGAAATCACCAACGAAGGCCTCACCTTTCAATATCTTTAGTCCTCATTGGTCTTCGCTAAGCCCGCCTCCATTCCGGATACAGTATGTTATTGGACAATTTGAATTCGCCAGCTGCGGTATATGGCTGTATTCTGACTTGGGGCGGGTGGCAGTAATCGTTTCTCCTGCTCGGCTTCACTGAGCGGCGGCGGATGCATTAATCTTTCCCGGAAGTTTTCCTGCCGAGCGCCTTCTATTTGCGGAGGCCAGCGGAGAGGCGCCGTGGAGACTCGACAGAGCGGTTGGATTGAGGAGAGAGGCAGGGCGTGCTTGGGCAGGTTGCCATCGCTAAAACGAAAAACATATATATATATATATATATATATATATATACAACAAATAGAGCATCTGTTACATGAAGATGCGGTCCTAAGAGCATTATTTTGTGGGTTTGTTTCTGCCTGTCATATCTCTGTTAAAAGGCACACAGTTCTGCCGGTAAAAAGCAAATACACCCACACAAGCAAAAAACGAGGTCGTGCTTGGCTGCGGCGACGTAAACACGCTCTTCAGTATGAAGCCGCTAGTTAAAAGCATATTTCGCCTCATAGGAGAGGCGGGGAGAAATTGAGGTTTCCGTTGCTATCACCCGGTCCAGCCCCAAGTGAAGAAAAGGACCTGGCCCCGCTTCTTAATTGCCCCATATAACAGCCAGATTGTATTGACTATTTAGTTTACCAAGAGAAAACTCAGTGGGCCATTGTCCTTTCTTGTGATGGTACATGGCTTTGCCTTGCCAGTGGGGTCAGCGGAACCAACCAGGAGGAGCATGACAACGCCAGTCTTTACCCAAGCATGGTGGGAATGAATAACCATTCATTTTACTAGGTGAAACCTTGTGAGATGCTGCCCTGGGGACCTGCCCATCTGGGATGGGCCTTTGCTCAGCAGGTCCTCCACTATGCAACCAGCAGTACCCAGCTTTGCACTGCTGGTGTGGGAATTGTCCCATTGATATTGCAATGGCTGCCTTGTTGTTGGGCTGCAGAAGCATCTGGACTCAAGCTAGGCAGTAGAGCCCACCCTGTTACGCCTGTGCTTGGCTTGGGCAGCACACAGAAGACACATGCCTTGGCCAGGCATATACAGCTACTCCTGTGCAAACTCCAGTTTGCTGCTCCAAGTAGCCACTTGGGTCTCTCAAGTATAGAACTGGCTCAGTTCCCAAAATGGGCTGTAAGAGTCGAATCCGACTCTAGGGTTGCGGTGCTCATCTCCGTTTCAAAGCTGAAGAGCCAGCGCTGTCCGAAGACGTTTCCGTGGTCATGTGGCCGGCATGACTAAACACCAAGGCGCACGGAACGCTGTTACCTTCCCACTGAAGCGGTACCTATTTATCTACTTGCAATTTCTTGCTTTCGAACTGCTAGGTTGGCAGGAGCTGGAACTGCTAGGTTGGCAGGAGCTGGAACTAGAGACGGGAGCTCACTCCGTCATACTGCACTCTCGGGTCTTGAACTGACCTTTCACAGCCTGCAGTTCAGCGTCTTAACCACTTGAGCCACCGCAGCTCCTAAAATGTAAGTCCTCATAAAATAATGTGGAATGTTTTCTGCCACTGAAAGGGAGCTGCACCCAGGACTAAAGGGGAAGAGGCCAATGAAGGAAACTTTCTAACAATCAGTTGCTTGCTTACCACCAGCCTAAGGCAGCCAATAAGATTAGCAAGGCTAGTAGGTTTGAGGGAGGGAAGACAACATGGTATAAGCCTGATCTTGTCAGATCTCGTAAGTGAAACAGAACTGGTAATTGGATTGGAGGCCACCAAGGAAGGCTCTACAGTGGAAGGCAATGGCAAAGCACCTCTGCTTCTTGCTGCCTTGGAAACCCTTTGCTGGTGTTGCCATAAGTGTGCGTTGACTGCACATACATAGATAGGTTTCAGTGGATGCCCCCTCCAGCAAATAGCAAACAGCTGTGATTAAGATATAAATTTAAACTTATTTTAACTCTGTAAAAAGGCTATAGATTTCAAGATACTATTTGGTAAGCAAGGGGTAATTAATAATAATAATTATCATATGACATTGCTTGTAGAATAGCCAGGAGATCTAAAGATTGTCTGGCAACCACACGTTCTAACTCAGTGTTATGCAAGTGGCAAGCTAGACTTGTTTTTAGGGGCTGAAGGAGCTCTGAAAGAACTGTGACTGACCCAAGATCACCTAGCTGGCCTCAGGTGGAAGACTGGGGAATCAAACCCAGTTCTCCATATTAGAGTTTGATGCTCTTAACCAGTACACTAAACTGGCAAGCAAGAGGTACTCCAGGTAGCGGTCTGAAGATTGCTTTTATAATAGTTATACCGTCAAGATTCGGGATTTTTCTTTCATTGCTTGTTAGCCATTATAACAAAAGGGAACCTTCATATCCAGAGGCAGTAAATCTGTTAATATCAATACTAGGCGGCAACCGGGGGAGGCCTTTAAGCCTAGTTTGTAGTAGAGCAGCAAATTCACTACTATATGAAACAGGATGCTGGATGGGCTGGGTTACTGCAGGGCACTACTTACATTCTTAATTAGCTACTGACTCTCCATTAGTTGGTCAGAGGTACCTTATAGGTAAGTAACATTAGACATGGCATCTAAGACAACAGATAAGATAAACATATAACTCACAAACACAAGTGTTTGTTGTTCTTTCTGGGATAAAAGTTCCTTTGAACTATTTGAAAGGATTCTCACACTTTTTTGTACCAGAACTCCCTAAACTTGCAGAAAGATAATGGAGAAGCTCCCTTCATCATCATAAAAGGTCCTTGTTTACATTTTAAAATTCAAACTAGATAGAGTATCATATACCAAATCTTATATGGCACTTTGGAAAGGAAAACAATAGCTTTTTTGAGACTCGCATATAAGCCTGTCTCTATTATAGCATTCTTAAGTGCACAGGCCATTTGGGAGGGGAAAATTGATGGCACTCCTGTACAGACTTACTATGTCCCATCAAACACAGCAGGACCCACAATAACCATGCAAAGAATTAGGCTGTACACATTCTTATAGGATAAAAGCCTTGGGGGGGATTTTTCATTTCTTGTGATCCTAAAACACAGTTCTAGCCTTATAGTAAACTCACATAGTATACATACCTAACATTATTTGACTTCATTAGCTCTCATATACAGCTTAAGAACAAATTTAGTCCAGTGACACCTTTAAGACCAACAAAGGTTTATTCAAGGTATGAGCTTTTGCATGCATACACACTTTTTCAAATACAGTGGAATGGAAGGTAGAGTTCAAACTTATA
This sequence comes from Gekko gecko, assembly GCA_029375565.1. Taxonomy (NCBI): domain Eukaryota; kingdom Metazoa; phylum Chordata; class Lepidosauria; order Squamata; family Gekkonidae; genus Gekko; species Gekko gecko. The sequence continues at coordinate 156,482,568 of JAPDNY010000003.1, forward strand.
GACAGGCTGAACAGGAAATAAACATTTAACATGATAAAGATGTTTTAATTTATGCAAAAACAAAACTAAATAAGCTAAGGTTATAAGGTCAACAGTTGTTTTGATTTAATTAAGGGGGTAAAGGACACCAAAGCAATAAATATGTCAAAATAGGGGATAAATGTGTAAAGGCATCTTTTCCAGTTGTGGGAAGTAAATTGAGACTCACCATTCATCTCCTCTCAGGTGTGGAGGTGACTTAACAGCATTTTTTTTTAATGGGTGTAGTGGTATGACAGCAAAACATTCCACTATTCCTTGCATTCCATTCAGTATTCTAATCTATTCTGAAAAAATAAATATACTAAAATACAGAGGACGTATAGTCCTTCTTGCTGAGAATACATATGTGACAACTGAATGAGTTAGCATATGTAATGAGATAAGAAACCAATATTCCTGTTGAGTCCTGGAGAGGTTTTTGTTCCAAGTATTGTAATAGCTTGTGATTCAGCAATTTCCCTTTCCATTCTGTTCCTGAAATTTATTTGTAATAAAACAGCTACTTTGAAGTCATTCATTGAAAGTCCTGGAAGGCTGATATGTTCTCCTACAGGTTTCTCAGACTTGTGATTCCTTATGCCAGATTTGTGTCCATTTATCTTCTGGCATAGGGTTTGTCCTATGTAGAGAATCGAAGGGTATTGTTGGCATTTTCTTATCTGATCACATATGCTAAATTATTCAATCCTCGTATGTTATATGTAAATTTCCTGTTCAGCCTGTCTATAAGCTTAAACTCTACCTTCCATTGCAGTGTATTTGAAAAAGTATGTACGCACACAAAAGCTCATACCTTGAATAAACCTTTGATGGTCTTAAAGGTTTCTAAATTTCTTCTCCCGCTTCAGACCAACACGGCTGACCACCTGATACAGTTTAAGATTAAGCCTGAAGGAGGAAAGTCTCTGACTGCGATCCTCAAATCACCTTACACCAGGCGAAATGGGTCAACAGAAGCTGCCTCCTGATAGTGGTGGTAAGTACAGCTTTGTCAGCTGTGAATAATGAATAAAACTACTCTCTCCCAGTTGCAAATGATATAGCAAGATACTAGAACAATGAGCCTGTTGAAATTAACCAGAGTGGACCGCTGCCAACCTCACAGCTGAATTCTGTTTTTGGAAATGAGAAGCACTCTACTGTTACCCAGTTCCACACTATGTCATCATTCAGACATAGCCCCGTAGCTAGAACATTTTCAGGAGGGGGCACTGCCCCCACGTGCTTATGTCCCTTCCAAAAGTGACGTAGGCACGTGGGGCCCATTTCTGGCTGCAACCATCTGGCACTGTGCCCATTCCATCTAACCTTCTTCCTTCACCACAATCCCACAAGGGACACCAAGAAGTCCCTTCACTCCCAGGAGGGCGACTTTCAGCAGGCGCAGTTGCCCGATGCCATTGGCAGGCTGCTCTTAGAACTGGGTACCATGATTCCCTTGGCCTGCTTGGTGCCCGTGCCACAGTGTGGAGCCTCCCTCCATCAGCACTCAGGCCAAGGCAGAGCTGGCCTTCAGGAGCACCAGGTGGGCCACAGCCAAGCCTCCGTCTGTTGGCACTCAGGCCGAGGTGGACTAGGAGCCAGCTTTCAGGAAAACCAGATGGGTCATAACTCTAGGGGCCACCCCAGCTGTGGCATCCCTGATGTGGGGGGCAGGCCAAATGAGCCCTCCAGCTGGCCAGACAGGTGCATTGCAGGAGGGCACTGCTCCTGGCTGCTCTCCAGGCAGTGGGGCAGCAGCAGCTGCTTCTCCAAGGGGCTGCCCAGGGCATCCGCAGCTGGTAGTGGCCACTTGCTAACGCCTCTCTCGTTTGCACATCTCCCAAAGGGGGAGGGAGGGACAAAGCAGATTAGGGAGGGGGCATTGCCCTATGGGCCCCTGGGGGCTACAGGCCTGATCAGACAAAAGGATTCTTGTAAAGTTGAGTGTGAATTGCTTCTACTGAGACGTTTAGAGTGGTAGAAAGATATGCTCCATGTAAGCTGTGATTGAAGTAGCACTTTTCTAGACGATATTGTACATGGTAGGTTGATTTAAAACAAGATGATTTAAATTATGATTTGTCAGGAAAAAACCCCAATTCAAATCATGCATTTTGAAATTAAGGTATTTCCCAAACAAGTGAACAAACTAACTGTTTGTTGCAACAATTTAAACATACTGGATCCTTTCCTTTTAAAGAAGACCTTTCCCACCTTCCACTGCATCCTACCCCACAGAAATAGAAACATCCAAAACACAGAGCTAGAAGGAATCCCAAGGGTCATCCGGTACAACCCCCTTGATGATGCAGAAAATTCAGTTACCCCCCCACACCCCGTGACCCCTGCTCTATGCCTGAAGGAAGGCAAAAACCCTCTAGGATCCCTGGTCCAATCTGGCCTGGAGGAAAATTCCTTCTTGACACCGAAGTGGTGATCAGCATTACCATGGGCATATAAGAAAGGGCCACAAAAGTCAAGTAGTTGGAGAGATCCCCCTCTCCCGGTCTGACAAATGAAGGGAAAAAAGAAACCTAACAGCACAGCTTGCAATCTTCATTCGTGGAAAGGAACAAGAGTCCAGTAGCCCCTTAACAATTAACAAAATTTGTGGCAGGGCATGAGCTTGCATGAGTCACTGCTCACTTCTTCAGCGACAGCTAGAATGTGAGTCCATCTGTCCTTTTATCTTGGAGAGTGAAGTGATTTCAGACACCAAATGACAATAGCAGGCATTGGTAATGAAAGAAGAAACCTAGATCTCAATTCAGTCCAGGAGGATGGATTCTCTTCTTGAGCTTCATTATCAGTTGCAATTCAGCAGTCACTCTTTCTAATCTCCCTTTGAAATTCCTTTTAAAGAGAACTGCAACTCTTAGGTCAGCAACTGAATATCCTGGACCTGGAAGGTTAGATGTTCCCCCACTGGTTTTTGAATGTTGTGGTTTCTAATGTCTGACTTATGTCCATTTTTTCCTTGCATCCTCCAGGACCAAACTGAGACCTAGGTTTCCTGTCTCATTTCCTTTTTTTTTGTAAAACTCTCTTAAAAAAGAGAATTTTATTCTTTTTATAAGAAATGGGAAGGGTAGACAGATGGAGAAAGAAAAAGATGGAGTGAAATTTTTCCTGTTAGTGAGGGTTAGTTTAGGTTAATAACCAATACCAATTTTGGCATCTATCATGGTTAGAAGATCTTCTTTTTAACTATTGCGAAGTCCAAAGTCACTCTGTTAATGCAGTTAGTAAAGTCCATTGGGGTTAGTAATTAAACAGCTCCTTCCAGATGTTACACGAACAGTCCTCAAAGTATCTTCTTTTTAAATCTCTTCCAGTTATGGATTGAGTCCATTTTAACTTTGAAGTCTTCCGTTCCATCACCACTTTCCCCTGGGCTGCTGTCTTCTTCGCTTGTCCCAGTTTTGAATACTGCATCTTCCTCCCTGCTGGCGTGTCTCTTCAGAAGTTTCTGTATTTTAAAGATGAAATCCTTCTTCTTTCTTTTCTCTTTTTCCTTAAACTTCTGGCCTTCAAGCTTCCTGGGCTCCATAAACTCTTCGGATGAAATTAGATCTCCAGTTTGTCGCTTGCTATGCTCAACATCCCCTTCTACTGGCAGAGTATTCTCTTTTATAAAAGCGGAATAGGCTTTGGGAGCCTCATCCACCTCTTCTTTTAATTTTATCGCTTCACTGCCAGTTAGGGGTGCCAAGACATTTGTCAAGGTAAATCCGAGATCTTCTTTCTCTTCTTCTTTAACGCCCTGGAAACCTAGAATCAGATTCGATTTCTGTTCGATCTCCATCATCTTTCTAGTTGTTTCCGATATCTGTTTCTGTCGACTGATGAGAACACTATCCATTTTAGACAGAGTTTCATTGATTTTCTGCAATTGTTCCAGCAGGGGGCACAGCATCTCCTTTTCCTGTTTATTGACAGCAAGCTCTTGGGGGGGGCTGTCTGGACCGGAAGTCCCTCCTCTCTTCTCTTCCGGTGTCTGCAGGACTTTTTCCAGTATCGACATTTTGTTTTTTTGTTTACTTTTAAAAAGTTCGTGCCGCATCCCCCAGGAAGCTAAGATGATCACAGTCTTCCATGCAACCCCAACGGTACTTTCACCAACACTTTTTTTTCTCTCAGCCCCCCTTCACGCTCCCTTTGTAGATCTTGCTTCTCAAAGGGGGTGGGAACTCCTCCCTCCTCCCAACGCTTATACGCATGCAGGGGGGCTCCGATTTACGCTTCAAAATAGATCTTCAACTCACGATTCGATGCTACTTCTTCTTTTTATTTTAAACCATAGCGCTGTCTTCACTCCTGGAAATCGGTGGCGCCGCTAAGTCCCATTACGGGCACGCCGCAGCGGGGCCGATTGGGGCGGGGAGAAAGCCTCAATTTCCCGGCTGTCTGCCGGCAAAGAGGCTACTCCCCAAGCGCCCCCGGTTCAGAGCCTTTGCCTAAGGCTCACTAGGGTCTTTCGCACATGCGAAGACCCCCCCTAACTGCGCGTGGGCTAACCGCCTCCGGGAGCGTCCCGAGAAGCGGCCGCCATTCGCGACGCCGAAACCGACTCCTGTCTCATTTCCAATGCTGGTATCTCCACGCCTACTACCCCTCTGCATATCACAATTCAATCAAACCTGCTATTGTAATTCACCTGCTATTGTCATTTCGCATCTGAAATCGCCTTTATAAAGTTTATATTTCCGGTACCTTGTGTTACATTTTATAGCACACATGGCCCAGCCTGACACAGTGATATTTATGTCAGACCTAGTCCTTGTAACAAATCAGTTCAACACCTCTGGTACAGCTAATACTCACAGTGCTTTACAGATAGTAACAATTCTCTGTTAAGCAATCACATACTCTTTAATAAGTATTATTTTAATATATATGTTTTCAAAAAGACACCACAATTTATTTTTATCTATTTTGGATCACGCATTTTTATCCACCCTGTTTATAAGTAGGAACAAGCACCAGGACATTGGGGGGGTTCTTCTCCCCGTCTTTGTTGTTGTAAAAATTACTTCCATTTTTTGTAATTCATGAGGACAATTAGGTCTACATTCCTGAAGGGGCAAGACCTAGTTGGTTTTGGAATATTTTAAAAACAAACCTGAGTTTTGTGAGTCACAGAGCTGATATTTCAAAGATTTATATACACAGTGAAAAGGACTGGACATCTCTGATCTATTGTTGTTTAATTAAAAAACTATAATTTGGTCATGTATCATTCCACAGGTTCAGAAAGACACTGCCGAGTCTAAAAGAAGGTCTGTATGATTAACTGTGCAAGTTATAAAAACTAAAGAGGCTTGTTTGTAAAAGCAGAAGGTCTGCCCCAATGAACTGAACTGGAAGGACCACAGGCTCCAGCAAAAGAAATGTGAGTAAGTAATTTAGGCATGCAAAAAGAGATTTTGAGGAGTGAGTTGCTACAAGCATCAAGACAAACTGTAAACGTTTTTTAAAATGTGTCTAGCACTGGAAAGCAGCCAGAGAAACTTACAAAGTAGAAATTTTGCTTGCAAGATTACACAATTTAGAGGGAGAACTGCCCCTTCCACACCTCCAGTGACTGCTGTCCTACATCCAAAAGATGACAGAAAACCTCCAGGATCTCCTGCCCCACAAGACCACTGTGGCGGAGCTGCTTCTCCGCCTCCTCAATAAGCATGCTCCCTGGGTCTGGGGCCCCAAACACACCGCAGCCTTCCGGATGGTAAAGAAACAGTTTTGTCCTCCAACGCGGTCCTCGCACACTTCGACAAGCCCCTGCCAGTGGTGTTGGCGTGTGATGCTTCTCCTTACAGGGTGGGGGCTGTCCTGGGGCACAGTTTGGCAGATGGCCATGAGGTTCTTCTCGCTTATTACTCGCTCACCTTATCAGCGGCAGAGCACAATTACGCCCAAATAGATAAAGAGGCTCTGGCAATAGTTGCCGGTGTGAAGAAATTTCATGATTACCTGTATGGCAGGCCCTTTACGATAGTAATTGACCACAAGCCCCTCTTGGGCCTGCTCGCCCCGGACCACCAGACCCTGCAAATGCTGTCCCCCAGCATCCTGCACTGATCTATCTTCCTGGCGGTGTACCAATACTCGCTCCTCCACTGCTCCGGTAAAGTGATGGGCCACGCAGACGCTCTGAGCCACCTCCCATTGCCGTCCTCCAGCCCTGGCCCGGCCCCGGCTCACCACATTGCTTTGCAGGAAGCCTTGCCTGACCACCCTGTCATGGTAGCAGAGGTGTTGCGCCACAATGCCAGGGATAGCATCCTCTCCCGGGTCTTAGACTGGGTAGGGAGGGGGTGGCCCACTGGCCAGGGGGGAACAGAGTTCACTGCATTCTCGTCTCGCTGGGCCGAGCTGTCTTCACACAAGGGGTGTATACTGTGGGGCAACCAGGTGGTGATCCCCACACCTTTGCAAAAGTGAGTCCTCACTGCCCTGCATGAGAACCACCCAGGATGAAAGCCTTAGCCAGGAGTTATGTGTGGTGGCCAGGGTTGGATAGTGAAATAGAAGACAAGGGGAAGAGATGCCATAAATGTCAGGAGTCGCGACCAGAACCTCCGAAAGCCCCAGTGCGGCCATGGGAGTCCTCCCGTAAGCCTTAGGCCCGGCTACATTTGGATTTTGCAGGGCCTTTTCAAGGACAGATATTCTTCATATTAGCGGATGCTTACACAAAGTGGATAGAGGTAGTGCCGGTCCTTTCCACTTCATCACGTTCGGCCATCCGCGCAATGTGGCGGATTTTTAGTTCGCACAGCGTACCTGACTCCTCAGTCACTGACAACAGCACAGCCTTTACCTCTGCAGAGTTTCAGGAGTCTGTACAATATTATGGCAAAAGGCGCATACGCTCTGCCCCATTTCACCCTGCAACAAATGGCCAGGCCAAGCGCATGATCAGAACATCTAAAGAGGCCCTGCATCGCATGGACCACAGGGACTGAGACTACAAGCTAGCTGCCTTCCTCTTTGGTCAGCACACAACTCCACACACCATGACTGGTCGCAGCCCAGCCAAACTACTCATGGGACGGTGCCTGATGATGCGGCTGAACTGCCTCCACCCAGACCGGGCACCAGAGCACGACACAACGCCTGACAAGCAGGAGGCCCTGCGAGGATTCTTCCTAGAGGATCCTGTGTACGCCCAGAACTACGCATGGGGTCCCGCATGGATTCCTGCCAGGGTTGTCCGGGTGACAGGGCCGCTCTCTTATGAGTTATCCAGCAAAGACGGCCAACTACTGAGAGGGCATATCGATCAGGTGCGCTGCCATCTACTCCCAGTGGACCCTGATGACAGCAAAGGCGAGGACCCGGACCCCAGAGAACCTGAGGAATCTGCTCCAACGCTGCCACAGTCATGCGCTTTGTCTGAAGGCAACCACAATGGCACCGCGGAACCTACCAACAGCCCGGAAATGAGTAATACACCCGCCCCAGTTGAATGCCCAGGGGCTGAAGCGTCATCCCCGGTGCCGGCAAGAACAACCCCCAAGAACGCGGCCCCAGCTCCAGAAGTATGCCGCTCCACTAGGGAGCAGAGGAAGCCCGCTTATCTCAAGGACTATGACTGCGAGGGGGGAACTAGACTTAGGGGGAGGGGTGTTATGTACTAAGAGAGACTGCACATGCAGTCTGGCTAACATGTGGCCATGCAAATTAGCTGAGCTTCGCATCTAGAATAAAGGACGCAGAGGATCCTAGAACTCGCCAATCAGCCAGTTTGGATCCTAAAGGGAACCAATGAGGGACAGAGACTAAGTAAATAAACCTATCACGGGAACAGGGATGGGTGTGGTTGGAACAAGAATATAAGTGGACCTTCAGGTCCCGCAAGTATCTCAAGTTCTCCATTTAACTAATAAAGTATGAGCTGAAATCACTCTCCAATGCATCAGTCTCAGTACTTTATAGAAGCTCTTGTCTGGGCCCTGTCTTTCTTCCTGCTTCAACTAGAATTCTGGGAAGATCCCATGTGGAAGCTTGAGCCTGGTTGCTGGTAAGTGTCCCTGCAAGAGAAAAGCCCCTTGCACTTGTTTTGTGTTTGTTTGGGGGTGGGAAGGAGCTGGCTTGCCTGGTTGCCGCTGAGTCTCTGCAAGAGAAAAGCCCTTGCACTTTTTTTGCATTTGTTTGGGTTTCGGTGAGGGAAGGAGCTGCCTTCCATGTGGAAGCTTGAGCCTTCTAGGCTGGCTGCTGGTGAGTCCATCACAGGAGAGAAAAAGCCCTTGTGTTTGTTTTGGTGTTGGATCCAGCCTTCCTTCAGCTTAAGAGTCCCTTCAGTAGTCCCTACAAGAGAAAAGCCCCTTGTGCTTGTTTTGCATTTGTTTGGGGTTCAAAGAGGGAGGGAGCTGCCTTCCATGTGGAAGTTTGAGCCTTCTTGGCTGGTGAGTCCACCACGAGAGAGAAAAGCCCCTTGTGTTTGTTTGTTTTAGTGTTGGATCCAGCCTTCCTTCAGCTTAAGAATTCCTTCAATAGCAGAAAGAGTAAGCATCCTTAGATGGGATGAAGGCTTCAAACTTCAGTTACTGGAGTGGTAGCAGAGGTGACTTGAGTATTCTATGCTGAGATTTGCAGTTTTCAAATGTGATGTTGCAAGAAAACATCTTGCTTTTTCATAGAATCATAGAGTTGGAAGAGCCCATACAGGCCATCTAGTCCAGCCCCCTGCTCATTGCAGGATTAGCCTAGAGCATCCCTGACAAGTGTAATCTATCCGCTTGGTTCATTAAAAATTTTGTAAGTCGTTTGAACAGATGCACTTAAATTGGGCAAAATAGTCTCTGTCCACTTCATTATATTTTCCAATGTGGCTTTCAGAGTTAAGTTGGCTTGGGGAACTGGTGGGGCATCAGGTCCCTCAAGGTTGGTTGAAGAGGGTGGGGGGGTGGAGATGGATGTTGTAAGGGGGAAGCTGGGAGGATGGAGATTCTGGTGGTGGTCTTTTAGTAGCAGTTTTAAGGACAGATGGGCCAATGAGACTCAGCCAGTCCAACAGTCTGTGTCACACACAGTGGCTAAAACCCAGGTGCCTGGGGATTTCCTCCCCTGGATTACTGTTTAAGAATCCCATCCCCAACAATGTCTGTCTACCATCAGCATTGGGGGGAGGGTAGGTTTGCTTTGCCAGACTGCAGGCAGGACCTGGGGATCCCAAGTTTGGAATTACTGTTTAAGAATCCCAACAATGTCTGTCTGCTTTCATGGGGTGGGGGTGCGAAGACAAATGTCATGCTTTTTTATTTTAAAAAAGACAAAGTTCATGGTGTGGGCGTGATTTCCTTGATTTTATTTGTCTGCCGATGCTTTGGAGAGAGCAGGTGGATTGTCCCCCAGTTTTGAACTTAGTGCCTTTATCAGCTCAAGGACACAGCAAGGGCTATTAACTAAAAATGTATTGATTTCCTTACATGTTAAAAATTACCATAGTTCACTTGTTATTTGTTTGTATGTTATATGGATAATAAATAAAAAATGTTTTGTAAAAAAGATCCAGTGCTCAAAAGCAATAGTGCAAGTCATACCTGGTAATGCTTCTTACACCTCACCAGAGATTCAGAATGAGGTTATCTCTATCCTGGCCTCAATGGTGGTAGAGCAAATAGTTTCCTTTTACAACACTAGTGAGGTTGACTTCTTCTGTGTAAAAGCAGATGAGACAAGAGATGTGAGTGGTATTGAAAATCAAGCTGTTGTCAGATTTGTAAAAGACGGCAAGCCATCAGAATACCTATTGGATATGTATGAACTTCATCAGTTAACAGCAGACTATATAACTGAACTTCTGTTTCAAGTTCTTACTGACTGTGGGTTTAATCTTGGGGAGCTCATAGTGCAGTGTTATGATGGAGCTAGTGTGTGGTCTGGCAGGACGGGTCGAGTTAAAAAAATGCAAGAAAAAGTGGGCAAAACCATACATTGCTACAATCACCAATTGCATCTTGTGATTGTGAATGCCTGCTCAAAAATAGCGCCTGTAAGGCAGTTTTTCGAAACATGTAATGGATTATACAATTTCACCAGAAAACATCGGGTGAATCAAATGGATTCAGGTACTCAGCTGAAGAGACTCCTCAAACATAGATGGACTGGACATTTGGCCACTGCAAGAGCTATAATTGAGAACTTCTCTGAAGTTATGTCAGTGCTCAGTGACATTGCTGATCCTGATGGGCACGCTCCCACAGATTTGCAAGTGAAGGCAAAAGGTCTTCATGGCTCATGAGCAACTGTAAAGTTTTTTTTCTTAGCACTATTAATGAAAGAGGTGCTGTCTGTATTTGAACCAGGCAATGCAGCACTTCAAGACAAAACAATGCATTTGGGGAGGGCGGCTAAAGTTGTGAATCACTGCATTTCTGCCCTTAAGGAGAGGAGAGGTAATGCAGACATGCACTTTAAAAAGAAGACAGTATCCATAATGCTTTTTCAGTGCTGTTCCCATAGAGAGAAGGATACTGTATTGTATACAAAGTCCTTGCAGCTGCTGTAACTGTTGGAGCCTAACTCATGTGTTAAAACCACAGAGGCTATCAATGTCCCATCTTCGGAAACAACCTAGTACTGCTAGATTATGAAAAAACACTCACAAAAACATTGATATGGATGCTTTCATAGAAAAATTTTGTGCCTAGTCATGCCGACTTCAACTATAATGGGCTGAGCCTGAGAAGGGTATTTGAATGGTAACCAGGTTCTGTAACCAGAGAAAAATTTTGAGTGACAAATATTACAAGTTCTATAATGGTTAGCAATCTTTGTGATAAACCAGAAACATTTTTATGTGACAAATCACAATATCAGTAATGGTTAGTATGTAATGTTTAGCATTTTTGAAATAAAACTGAAACATTTTTGAGTGATAAATGACTTGTCTTTATTATTTATTTATACTTTTAAAATATAAGTATAAACATAATGGGTGCCCCATGAGAAAAAAAATTTGCCCCACAAAATGAAAAATCCTGGCTAAGGGCCTGACTCTGGAGTTAATGAGCCAAAGCCAATTCAACTTAAAGAAGGCAACCAGAGCTGCATTAAGATTTCTCAATCAGAAAAAAATAGCTGTACACATTAAGCACACTGGTGTGAAGTTTCACTTAATGTGTGACCTGAGAAGGGCATAATAGAGATGGAGTACTATTCAATGGAAGTGGCCAACATCCAGAACAAGCCTCTATCAAAAAGCAGATTTGAAAAACTGCAAGATAAACTGAAACTTGAGAATGCAACATTAAGGGTTGTTGGGTATTGTAACTCTGCATGCAAGAGGATCTAGAACGGAAACAGTTAAGAGAATTCTCTCACTCGGGTACACTTGGCAGTTGGCCCCAACTCTAATCAGTTAGATGTTGAGCCTCTTTGGCCCTTGATTAACTTCTGTTTCAGCTTATATGGAACCTTCCTTCTTCTCTCTCTTACCTGGGCATGGAGTTGCAGCAGGTTAACCTTTTTGGAGTTTATCTATTCATAATAAATTAAATGTACCTACTATTTCCTACATTGTGCAGGGGGTTGGACTAGATGGCCCTGTAGGTCCCTTCCAACTCTATGATTTTATGAATATGTTATGTAAGATGCCCTATTTTTGTAAGTAAAAAATTCTTTCTTGTTACTATTGTTGTCAGATCATCTTAGTAATTTGTTTGAACAGCGTTTCCCCCTTAACTGGGAAACATGGAGTATGCGGATACTGTGTAAAGCTTCTGTGCTTCCACCAATTAATTTTTTTACATCTAACCCAATAAAATTGTCCTTCAGTTCCACTACTTCCTTGTCTTTGTTTAATTTAAACCCTTCTGTTTCCTGAGAACTTATTTGTTACAATAGTTCTCTAGCCTCAAGTTTGGTTTTTACTCTCAGGCATTTTCCAATATATCGGACATTCACTTTGAATGGAACAATTGCCATTTATAGCAAGATATCAAGTAAGTTTGTCTACCTAAGATATTTTCATTGAAGTCTGAATATAGAATAGAAAAATTGCCATATTATCACTTCAGATCCTCCCTTTAATCTTCTAATTTTCAAATTATGCCCCTTACTCTTATATTCTAAAATTTCTATTTTATTTTATCTTCCAAAGACAGTAATTGTTCTTTATTTTCCTCTTGATTTCTTTTTTCCTCTGTTCTTTTTATTACATCATTGGTTGCATTCTGAATTCCTAGTATAGTATCTGAATTCTTAGCATGCTGGGCTTCTGTTGCTTTTACCTCTTCTAAATCAGTCATTTCTCTAACTGAGTTAATCAGTTTTCTATTTCAAGTTTTGTATTGTACAATTTCAAACTTATATTCAAAAGCTGAAAATTAATGTTGTAAAAATTCATAAATACAATTTAAATCAGACTTTCCTTCTTTTAGTTCTGTACTTAGAACTCTTAGAACATCTTGTATTCATTTACTTCTATAACATGTATTTACACAACTGAAAAAAGAAAACTCTATTTAATTGTTACCACTATCACATCTTGCAGTTTAGTCATATCAGCAGTTTAGTCATATCACCAGTCTGAACTCTGAAGGCCCCTTAAACAGTGCACTGGCACAGGCCAAGAGTTTATGGATGGTGCTTCACATGCTCCAAGTTGCTTCCACTGCACAGTGCTTCAGTTCTTATTCTGCAATATGGCAGGGGCTGGTTTGGGTGGCAGGACACAGATAGTAAGGGGAGCTCAGATCGTAGAGTCACCAAGGCAGCATAGAAGGTAGCAGCAATCAATTAGCACAAATAAGAGCAGCATCAAAAGTCTAGAAGCAATCCAAATCTAAAGTGCACTGTGTCTGAAGCCCCCATATGGCTGCTCTTTATTTTGCAGTTTTATCTGCTCAAAGAGTAGATCACAGCACAGTCACATAGTCACTTCTGAAACAGCTTAAGGTGATAGATAGTTCAGTATATCATCAACACCAGCTGCAAACTGGCTGATCATAAACAACTTTGACATTATGGATATGCATTACTAATCTTTTAAAAAGCTTTTTAGTGTTATTGTTAAACTATATTATCAGTATCATTAATTGGTGATAGGTTTGTTCCATCTATTTGTATTTCTTTTTTGTTTTCTTAAGCTTTTTATTTGTAAGATTCCTTTGCCATTATTCTACAGCATCATTCTATTCCATTTAATCCCCTTTTTACTTGTAACTAATAATTTGTTACTAGTCTGTACCCCAATACAGAGACCAATGGCAGAAGAGCACCCCGGAAAATACATTTCTTTCTTTCAGAGACTTTGGCAGCATCTCAGCTTGGGAATAGTAGATCTCAACAGATTGTAGGAATGCAGAATGGCAGAACGCAGATTCCAAAAACCTCTAAGTATATCAGAGGTGACAAGATCATCCTTTTGTTTTGCATCTCAAGGATCACAGGTACCGACCAAGTGATAAACAGGATGTTTGACAGGAAAGGTTAACATCTCAAAGGTGGCAGGAAGACATGAGCACAGGCTCCTTTGATAGCCCACTGAGCTCCTCACAACTTTTGGCTGATATACAATAACCTAGGCTTACAATATGAAATAATTACACTCCTTTTTGTATTTTGCTTGCAAATACCATTCCAGACAGAGCAATTATCTGCCAGGAAGAGCCATTTGCACATCAGCAGATCAAGAATGATATCAAATAAATTACTTTTCTTGGATCATCAAAGTTATTCAGATCTGCCTTCACTCATAGGTTGGTTTCATGGTCCTGTCACAGATTGCACCCCAAAATTAATACAAAAGGGTCTCTGGTCCTCATTTGCACCAATCAAAATGCAGCCATAAATCCAGAAACAGGCATCCCAAGTTTTCACTCTTTATCCAATGGGATGAAAACTGCTAGTTTCACACCCAATTTGAAATAGCATGGCTTCCCCATTGAAGGCCCAAGTAAAATAAAGGTCCATAAGAGGGGCTGAGCAAGCCCCCCAATTTTGTAGATGACTCTCCAGTCCAAACCGTCTTCCATACTAACATGGATATACTAGAGCCTCTTCAAGATCAGGTACAGTACTATTTGCTTTCTCTCCATTCTGTTTCCTGGTGCCTTGTCCTTTACTGACAGCTTGACTTCCTTCTCTACTCTCTCTCCCAGGGTTAAAGTATCTACGAGAAACATACTCTAACTTCAGTTAGGTTTTAAATTGTTATTATTGATAGAATGGTACTTGTTTTCATGCCTTTTTAATACTGATTTTGCCATGTATCAGTAAGGTTAAAAACATTATTTTCTTATTAAGGATCCCATCTTACCTCCATATTATTATTAAATATGCATTAACTGGTGTTAAAAGATATTGTCATCTGTTCACTTACAATATAGGGTTGGGTTCCATGGAATTTTCCATGGGGCGAAATTTTTGTTGATTCCCCTTCTCACTGCAGACTTCTGACTCACCCCTCATGCTGTTCCTGGGAGTCTCCTGGCCCCTACAAGGGTATTTCGGGCTCCATGAGGGAGCATGGGAATAAAAACCATTCCAGAGACAGAAATCCCTTCCATTAGCAGAAATTATTAACAGGATCCAAGCCATAGTAGTGTTATTAGAAACTTTCTGTTTCATTTCCAGTTTCCATGGTGCTGGGATCAGTTACAAATGGTGGTTACACTATTTGCTATCAGTCCATAGCATCTTCTGTTTAACAGCTGCATGGTTTAAGACAGGATACAAGGCAAAAATGGTTTTATTTTATATCGCTATCTAACAGTAAAATAGCAATTCCTTTCCCTTTTTGTTTTCGTTATCGTTTGACCATCTGGATAATGCTATAATATCTAACAAAAATATTTAAGGACTTATAATGAATAATATGATAGTTACCATGGAGGTGGGAAAGTTCAGATTTTCCCAGTTCCACTCATACAAGTCTTTTGTCTTATGATGGACATTCCCCCACCACCACTGGGGGGGCTTGTTTAAAAAAAATCATCAAGTGAATGTTATTGTATTGAAATAACTTGTCACCCCAACCCTGTTTGGGTGGTGAGTGGATTTTTGCTCGCCTGCAGAGCCTAATGGACCCATTGCGGCTTCAGATGGCTCTCCGGGATCCATTGCCCCCTGGTGGCTTGTTAGATGAGCTAGTCAAGAACTGGCATAGCAGACTTTTGGCGGCCATTGACAAGATCGCTCCCAGACGCCCTCTGAGCCCTCGCTCAAGGCTGGCTCCTTGGTATACCCAGGAGCTGAGGCTGATGAAGTGAAGGCTCAGACAGCTAGAGAGACAGTGGTGGCGGGTTCACAATGAAGCGGCAAGAGCATCCTATTGAACATTTATGAAGTCGTATGAGATGGTAACCAAGGCTGCCAAGAAGGAGTTCTACGCAGCCACAATTGTGTGCAAGCTTGAGCCTGGCACAATTGTATAGAATGATTTGGTCTCTAACCACCCTGCCATAGAGCACTCAAAACGTTAGGGAATTGGATATAGGCTGTGAGGCTTTTGCGAGCTATTTTGCAGATAAAGTCTTGCTGCTCCACTGTGCCCTCCCAGCCACACTTGAGACAGTATGCAAACTTGAGGCCCCATGCACGTCTTCTGGTCCCATTCTGGATTATTTCAGCCCGCTCAGCCTAGAGGAAGTTGATAGACTGATCTCAACTGTATGTCCAACCACATGCAGCTTTGATCCATGCCCCTCCTGGCTATTTAAAGCTGGCCATGAGGGGTTTTGAGGCACCCTTAGGGACATTATCAACAGGTCCCTCTCTGAGGGCCTATTCCCAGGGGCTCTCAAGGAAATGATGGTCCACCCTCTCTTAAAAAAAAATCTCTGGACCCGGCCGAATTGGCCAACTATCAGCCGGTCTCCAATTTACCCTATTTGGGCAAATTAATAGAGAGGGCAGTGGCGATACAGCTGCAGAGCTTTTTGGATGACACTTCCACACTGGATCCCTTCCAGTCCGGCTTCCGCCCCGGTCACAGGACCGAGACAGCACTGGTTGCCCTAACAGATGACCTCCGGAGGCATCTGGTTTGGGGCAGAACGGCAGTGCTGCTGTTGTTGGATCGACATGGTCGATCATCAGCTGCTCGCCCACTGCCTCGCTGATGTGGGGATCCGGGGGCTGGCCTTGCAATGGCTCATCTCCTTTCTCCAGGGTCGGGGACAAAGGGTGACACTTGGGGAAGAGATGTCCCGAAGGCACCCACTAGTCTGTGGAGTGCCCAAGGGACAGTGCTCTCCCCAATGCTATTTAACGTCTATATGCGCCCCCCTGCCCAGATTGCCCAGAGATATGGGCTCGGGTGTCATCAATATGCGGATGACACCCAGCTCTAGCTGCTGTTGGGTGGTCAGTCTGGCTCTACCCCGAAAGATCTGGACCGGGCGTTGCAGGACGTGGTGGGGTGGCTTAGGCTGAGTCGTCTGAGACTGAATCCAATGAAGACGGAGGCCCTTTGCCTGAATTGGAATGGCTCGGGGTTAGGGGTCCCTCTTCCGGCCTTCGGTGGGGCACTGTTGGTGCCAGTGCCAAGGGTCAGGAGTTTGGGAGTGCTCCTGGATCCTTCCTTGACTATGGAGGCCCAGGTAGCAGCCACTGCCAAGGCAGCCTTTTACCATCTTCAGCTGATTAGGCAGTTGGTCCCCTTCCTCGAACGCAATGATCTGGCTTCAGTGATCCACGCTATGGTCACCTTGAGGTTAGACTACTTATAATGCTGTCTACATGGGGCTGCCCTTGGGGAAACTCCGGAAGCTGCAGCTGGTGCAGAACTTTAATGGGCCTCCTCAGGCGGGAGCACATCCAACTTGTGCTGAAGTCATTGCACTGGCTTCCAATAGCATTCCAAATTCACTTCAAGGTGCTGGTTTTGACCTTTAAAGCCCTTAATGGTCAGGGGCCTGCCTACCTGAGGGACCGCCTTTCCCCGTACGTTCCCCCAAGAGCACTGCGGTCTGCAACACAACACCACCTGCCACCCCCCAGGCCTAGGGACACCAGGTTGGCAGTAACTAGGACCAGGGTGTTCTCCCTGGTGGCACCAATGCTGTGGAATGATCTCCCCAATAAGATGAGAGCTCTATGGGACTTCCAGCAGTTCCGTAGAGCCGTGAAAACAGAGCTGTTCCGCCAAGCGTTTCAATAAGAACTGACTGCACAGGCTGGATCGCACTAGCACTTTATTATAGGACTAGGGAGCAAAGCCCATTGTGGAGGACGACAATGGGCCCTAGAAAGGTCGGAGGGCTGGGAGGATGGATGGACAGAAGGGAGGGAGGAAGGAGGGATGGAAGGTAGGATGGAAGAAAGAAAGAAGGGGGAGAGAGAGAGAAAGATAGAAAGAGAGAGAATGGAAGGAAGAAAGGTGGGGGGGATTGAAAGAAAGGGGGGAGAGAGAAAGGAAGGAAGACAGTGTTGGGAGAGAGAGAGAATGGAAGGTAGGAAGGATGGTTGAGGGGGAGAGTGAGAGAAAGAAAGATGGGGGAGAGAGTCAGAGAGAAAGAGTGTGCGGTGGGAGTGGAGCATCAGGAACGGGTCTGCAGTGGCCGGCTCAGCACAGCCGCTGCCCTTCCCCTGGCCTTCCCCCTGAATGTGTCTTGGGGTGAGGGGAGGGAAGCGGTGAAATCAGGCCTGTGGCGGCCGGCTTAGTGCTGCCACTGGCCTTCTTCTGGACCCCCTGAGTGCGTCTGAAGGCCGGGGGGAGTGGGGAAAATGGGGCCGCGGTGGCCGGGTCAGCAGCGCTGGCCCCCCCCCCCTCAATGCCTCTGAAGGCCGAGGCTGGGGGAGTGGTGGAAACGGGTCCACAGTGGCTGGCTCAGCGCTGCCGTCGGTGTTCACCTGCTCGCCCCCGAATTTTCGCAAGCAGTGGTGGTGTGGTCGGGATGCGTGCAACTCCTGATTTGCAGGCAGATGCTGAGTAGCAGCGTGGGCCGCCAACCACTGTTGATGCACATAGAACGTTGGTGGCCAGAACTCAATTATATATAAGGACAGGATGCCACTGTATTATGTAGCTTTACTGTGTTTACTGGAATTGTATAGAACACATTTTATATTTTGTATTTGCTGGTTTTAAATTGTGCTGATTTTAAATTGTCTGTAAGCTGCCCTGAGCTGCCTCGGCAGGAAGGCAGGGTAGAAATTTAATAAATAAATAAACATTGCAACGAGTCATTTTCTGTGAAACGACAGCTTTTGTTTTTAAAAATTTAATGCCTAACCTCTTATGTTGTGGAGTTTTGCCTTTTCGCTGATGTCTCTGCAACAAAGACTTACTTTTTTAAGAAATGAAAGCTGGGAATTTATAGAAAATGACACACAGATTGTTATAAGGTATCAGCATATTCATTTGATGAATAAAAAAAGCCTTGGTGGCATGAGGGGGAGGGGTTGGCTGCTGTCAGTAGGCTGAGAAAGGGAAACTAGCCATGTGGAAGACTTGTTGCCACTATGCTGTATCAGCAACCATGTGGAAAGCACCTGTATAAATGTACTTTAAAAAATGGCAGGACCTCCCTTCAATAGGACTTTATTCAGTGAGATTTAAAAAACAACCTGAAAGTTTTCTGAAGATCAGTTTCAAAATAGATTCTACTTATCCATCATCACTGTGTTATTGGCTGAATGTTATACTTAGGTTTACCATTCTGAGATGCATTGTTATCATTGTATAATTAGCCGAAGACATTGTCATATTTTTGCTTATATACTGTACCTTGTCCTTATCTGCTTTTGTAGTAATGTCAGTGTTGATATTTAGGAACCATTGTGTCTTACATTATATCTTTTTTACACTCTCTTTTTTGGTGTGCTTTTTTGCTTTATACCTTCAGTACACTGGTACTTCTATTTTCTTCTGTTATGTAATTTCATACAGCTTTTTTGGATTAGTATCTCAGAAGTGATCAGTAAGATAACTAGACAGGATGCCTATTAGGTATTTTTCAAGAACAAAATAATTATTTTATATTCTCCTTTATCTCTACCGTAAGAATAGAAATGGCTAAAAAATAGAATGTAGGCACAGGCTCCTGAGTATTGAACCGGAGACCTTCTGCATACCAAGCAGATGCTTCTACCCATTGAGCCACCGGGGTATGAGAGACCTTGGGATGAATCTCTGATGAAGTTAACTTTTCATTTACAATGCATGAAAAATTACTTACAGTCTGATAAATTCATTGAAAAATTGTCAACTTTATCGTTCTGTGTTTAAGTCTTGATACTGCTAGATCTACTTCAAAAGTGTTTTAACTGTAGATATTTAACTGTAGATATTGTGTGTCTTCAAGGTTTTTTTGGTTTACAGTATGACTGTATGTCTACTGTAATAATCCTGCTAATTGGTCTATATGCATAACTTTGTGAGAAACTGGCTTAATTATTCTTTTTGTTTTTTCACTTTTTCCTCATTTGAAAAATTAATTAAAATATTTTTACAAAGCATGAAAAATATTTTACAACCAGTGCAATTTTAAACTTGCAGATTACCAGCAGAGAAAATGCAAACAGCTCTGTGTTTCACATGAGAAAATGGCTTTAGCTGGCTCTTTGCTGTACAACATCAGGGGGAAGCAACAGCCCAGAGCTTCTCACTGAAGCTTCTGAAATTCCTGGTATTAAATGTTGATTAATGCTTTAGTCCCATAAGCAGGAATATGTAATAACTGCCCCACTGAATTCTCTTTACTTTGCCAAGGAAGGGCTGTGGCTCAATGGGTAGAAGCATCTGCTCAATACCCAGCATCTCCACTTAAAGGAATAAAATAGTAAGTGATTTGAAAGACCTCTACCTAAGACCCTGCAGAGCTGCTACCAACTCTGAATAGACAATAAACTTGACGGACCAAAAGGTTTGATTCAGTATAAAGCAGCTTCAAATGTTCACATTTTGGGGTAGAGGGGTCATGGCTTAGTGTCAGAGCATCTACCTGACACGCAGAAGGTCCCAGGTTCAATTCCTGGTGTCTCCTGAGGACAGGATTGACATGAAAGACCTCTACCTGAGACTCTGGAGAACTGCTGCCAGTTGAAATAAACAGTGGTGACCCTGATGGACTGATTCAGTAAAAGGCAGCTTCATATGTACATATGTAGTCACACTAGTTCCAACCCAGTTTTACCATAAAAGGAAATGTGGTTTCATTGGGTTGTTTGTTCAGGAAAGACACTTGTGCAACATTTGAAGCTCACAACTCAAGTCCAGCAGAGTGATTAAGAAAAGCTAAATTTATATTAAATTATCATCAATTTCTAAAATACTGAACATAGTGGTTAAATAACTCCAGAAAAATCCAATCTCTCCAGTAAGTAATGTTAAAACCATTACAGAGGAATGCAGGGGAATTACAGCCATTAGCTTAGGACAGACAGGAGAGAAAAACTGTTTCTTTACACAGTAAATCAGTGCTCAAGAGATTGTCCCACTTCTGATCTTTCAACACTCTGTAAACTCCAAGTGCAATGAGAGATTTTGCTTTTTCAGCAAACAAGTTAAGAATCCTATAATCAGAGGCACTGGCCAAAGCCTGTTTGTACATATAAGAATAGGGAATCTTATCCTTGCTTACTTCACAAGTGGGACTGTTATAGTGCCACTGATCCAATTCCCTGCAGCCACTATGAAGATACTGCTGGGAGTGGAATGGAGGAGTTGAAAGGTTTTGAGAAAGGAGGTCAATATAGTCTCAGGACTGGAATGTGCAATAGAGCGCACAGACTTTCTTAGACAAGGAGAGTGCTTTCAAGTGGATGTTATTTTAAGTAGCTAAGAGAAACACAACCCTCTGCTTAAAGACCTTTTTCTGTTGTTCCACCAAGCTTCTGAAGGGATAGGCAGCTTTCTGTCTCTCAGTCTCCATTTTAAAAGCTCAACATGACTTCTCTGTACATGACTGCCTGTACCTTCCCCTAGCCATAGCCCTCACTGATGTCAGAAGCCTGGTTTCGTCCATTCTTCAAATGCACAGGCCCTTGCTTTTGCCCAAGTACAACTGTACTCCTTGCTGAGACTCAACTAAAACCTCTCTCAATCTGAGAAAGCTTGAGTGGACAAGACCACAAAAGCTTGGTGCCAACTAAAATAAATAAATTAAAATCTAATATTTTCCTCTCTATTTTCTGTCTTAATGCAAAGATAGCTCTAAATCTCAATCCCAACCAGTTTTTCACAGTCATACACATTAGCCAGGGTTTGACAATAATATCTATAATCCTCATATAGTTAAAGGCACCAGCATGTAGCAAGCAAGATTTCCCCACACTGCTTTCTTTTCAAAAGGGACAATTGTCAATTCTGCCTGAAGAATGAAAAATCTTTCATTTTCATATTACCACTCCATGAACACTCTCCTCCACTGCTGTATTTTTATGGGAATGTGCACGATTCATGGGTAAAGTGAAGCAGGATTGGGATCATGTATATAAATGTAGTATTATCTCAAGCAGAAGAAATGAAATAGAGAGTACTCCACAGGACAAAAGAAAAGCTTAATTGGAAATACACATGAAAGAAGATGATAAAGAGCAGAACAAAATGTTAAAAAGTAACATGGAAATCTCAAATTTGTATTTCCCTCATAATATCTATGCAGAGTTGGAGGGGAGAGCATTTGTGGGCTAAAGGGAGTCTTAAATGATCCCCTGCTGGCCAGATGTGCCCCTCAGCATGGCTCCAAAATGGTAAGCAAGTCTGGCAGGTAGGGGAAAAGGTCACTGGGTGACAATGAACTCCTCACTTTCTGTCTAGCCTATGTCACAGGGTTGTTGTGAAGATAACATGGGGAAGTAAGAACCAGTCCATCTATGCTGCTGAGATCCTTGGGGAAAGGGCAGGAAGAATTTAATAAAGATAGAAATAATGTTTTGTGCTTTGTATTTTATGACACTATGTCCTGTACATCAGCCAGAACCCGGCACAAGCCAGGATGGGGCAATTAATAAATCTAATAAATAATAAAATAAATAGAAATCTAAAAGAGTATACAAAGTCCCAAGGCAATTGGGAAGGGAGCTCTACCACCAAGGCCCACCTAAGAGAAACACACAGGAGTTGCTCCAAATCCAAACGGTTTAGAGAGCTAGTTTTGGTCTTGCACTGGGGAGCTAGTGCCTAAGTGTTGGACTTGAACTGGGGAGATCTGCACTTGGACCTGGATTCAAATTTCCATTTAGGGATAAAACTTAATATCTTCTATCAGCTTACGGCAGCCCTGTAACATAGGCTAACACCAATGTAAGCCATCTTAAGTTCCTGAGAGAAGTGGGTTATATGTAGCCACTTGCTATATCAATTCATGTATTTTCATCACTTGATGAGGCTCCACTGAATTTGGATTTAAAGCTGCCACCTTGTCACGGCTTGTATCTTCATAATGGCATGAATTCATTGTCAGAAGCGACTTGATGGTGCTTAATACACACACACAATGACAGGATAGAAAAGGACAGACAGATAGTAATGACTGAGGGTTCTTTTGCCACGCCCTCTTCCACTACGCTGGCATTCCAACAGAAGAAACAGTAGATAAAATGGTTTTGAGTCTGGGTGGAAGTTAGATAGTTATAAAAGTGGGAATAAATGCCAGTGTGGTTCAGTACATGGATCTGTGTCACAGGAATTAATTAAGCGTAACAACACTTAGTTGATAAGGTAGCTACAAAAAGCAGATAAAACAAATGCTACAAGCATAATGAAATAGATGACAAATAGTGATAGAGAAAACACACCCCTGGATTTGGACAGTCAGAAAACTTATGTGCCTTTGATGGTAAAACAGAGATGTATACAAAAATGGCCTCTCAAAAATAGTGGGAACGTTTAAGCAAAAGTCAACTTTGCTAATTGACTCTGCAGTAGAATCCCTTTGAATGTATTTCCTTGAAATACAGAACACAAACAGGGAAGATTTTTTTTAACGTGTGTCTTCCCTAAGATAAGAAAGTATGTTAGGTTATCCCTGCCAGCTAAAAGTTGTGAATGGTAGTGTTAATTAAAACTGTCAGGCTGGCCATACTTGCCTCAAGACTGGTGGCCTTTAAGTTGGCCTACATAACAGCTTCTCTCAGGACAATCTTCCTGTTCTCCAGATGAATGATACTTCGGGTTGGGAGAGAAGAGGCATGGCTAGTCTGATATAGCCTGTGGCTTACTGAGAAGGAACTTGTGTGAAGAGAGAATGATATAAGCCACTTTGGGTTCCCACTGGGGAGAAAAGTGGAGTATAAATGAACTAAAATATATTTTAAATTAATATAAAAATGTTATGTGCAGATATTATGTTTTGAAGTGTATATGTACAATGTTTTATGCTGCAGAATGCATGAGGGTGAATGTAGCTTTAATAATGAAGTAATTATGCAGAGCAGCAGCCATGCCTATGGGGAAGAGGGGGAAGCATACAGCCTCCCAAAGAATGTTTGAAAGATGAAAAAAGGCTGTAATCAAATGAGCAGCTTTGACAAGGAAATAGGAATCCCCTTGTTTGTGTTCTTATTGTTTTCTGTTGAAATGGCATACTTCCTTCCCCACTTAAGCAAGGAACAAGAGATCACAGAATGGTACACACTCAGACAGCTTATGTCATTAATCACAATGATGTCCTCACACTATCACAGCCCATGCAGCATTCACTGGATCACAGGAGAGGCACTTGCAAGTTGGTGCATGGAGAAGTATTGCTTTGTTCCTGAAGACTAAATCCTGTACAGCCAACAGTGCTAGGAGAATGTGACTTCCTTGCAATGGGAGTGCTATCTTGCCCAGTGCAGTTTGGTTGCCTGTACCGTCACCTGACAAAGACATTTTCACTGCTCAACCCACATGGCAAGTACCATTTCACCTCAAGCAGCAGCCATGTAGGGGCTGAAAGATGTATTTGGCATTTGAGTACACCTCATTTCCAATTGTATTCCATTTGCAAAGTAACCTATTGGACTTCCACAGGCCAACTTTTGTTTTCAGAACCACACAATTCCACAGGATAGTCCTGTGTGAATTAATAATGAAAAGTTATGATGCATAAATCCAGTTGCATCCAGCACTTTCCTTGCTTAAGGGAAGCACAGTAAAACGACCCCCCCCCAATATATATGGAAGCTCCATCTACCAGAACAAAAAGTGTGTTTTAGAAAGGGGATGGGGGGGTTGGCACAATGAACTGGACACAGCAGGAGCAATGTCTATTGCCAGCAACAGACTGAGTGCTTTATCCCTTGAACTCCTCATACTCTGGTTTGGATTTGGCAGTGGCTTCCCAGCTTGAAAAGATGGCAGAGATATTTAGTGGCCCTGCAAAAATCAATTACGTATGTAGTTGCTCTCTCTACACAAGTATCTGCAGAAACAAGAGGCTCTTAACATCACATCACCTCCTTACTCCTGATTCA
This sequence comes from Gekko gecko, assembly GCA_029375565.1. Classification (NCBI taxonomy): domain Eukaryota; kingdom Metazoa; phylum Chordata; class Lepidosauria; order Squamata; family Gekkonidae; genus Gekko; species Gekko gecko. The sequence goes on from JAPDNY010000003.1 coordinate 156,506,946, forward strand.
CCACCTGGTCCCAACACCTTGGCCTAAAGGTAGAAAGAGTGCAGTGCAAACCCAATTAGTTCCAATGGTCTCTGAACAGAGGTCTTGGGTATCAGGAACTGATATAGTTCAGAAGCGCCACTCCAATATGGCTGATGGTGGCACAGAGTCCTTGACCAGCTTGCGCACTGAACCAAATGAAAGCTTCATCAGACTCAGCTGGGAAAAGCTGCTACTGAATTTAACATCACAGCTTCTAGGGAAAGGAAACATATAAATAAACATTAAAAGTGAGCCGAAAAGGTCTCTGGATTGCATCCAACCAGCCACATAGGCACAGTCTAGCTCAGGCTCCTTGGCAAAAGGCAGTCTCTGGGCTCCAAGTCTCTGAGTTCCTCCTCAAATAGCAGGCAACAACCAATTTCATCACTGCTAAGGATGACTGAGGAGGCAGGACAAATGTCTCTGCATGTGCTTTAGACCTCACTCTCAGTTGAAGGTTTGCGTTGATGCTTCCAGCCTGTATCTGGGAGGGAGCCACGACGCTCTGGAGTAGCTGCTGCACTGATGCTGCTGCATTCTGACTGTTCCTCCTGCAACAACTGCTCAGTTTCAGTGTCATCCAGTGAGCCAGAACTGGCTTGGATTGAGACAGTGTCAGTCTTCATGCAGACATGGTCTCGGAGAATGCATCCCCGAGAACTCCGTATCTGTTTGAGGTCATCCCATTCAGATTCATCACTGGACAAGAGACATATCCCTTCTACAATCTTGATCTTTTCCTTGGTGTAGTCGTGATCAGGGCCGGCCTGCAGATGGAGACAACAGCATGAGACGTGCTTAGTCAAGAGAATGAGAACCAATGGAAGCCTGACTCATGGCAAGGCATTAAAAGGAGCACAGCCTCCTGCTACAAGCCAGGACCACTCAGCTCCATTAGAAATGTGAAAGCCTGGAAAAATTCAGGAAGGAGGGGTCCTCACTTTTCCCTTCTCAAAGCCCCTCCCCCTTTTTCCAGTCACAAAATTGGAAATTCTGGGCAGCACTGAAAAATTTCCTAGGAAATATTTTCTCTTTTAGAATCAGTTCAATGTATTTAAAGACAAGGTTTTACTCGCTTAACATGCATAGTATGAAGATTTATATGGAAGATAATCTACAACATTAAATAACCATGATAATATGTATATTGTATACACTATTTTCAAACATATTTGTTTAATGTAATTTTGTCTACAATTAATATGATATAGTGTATATGATAGTATATTATTGAAGATTCAATGTTTTCATGTTATAAAGTTTAATTTCAATAATGAAATATGTTGCTAATCCTACTGTGATTATATGAGGCTATTTCTTTCCAAATAAAATCGTTTCTTCTCTTTAATACATTTTTGCTATTTTCAGTTTTTCCTTTACCTCTGACTTAGAAAGCAAACACTAGGTAAGGCAGCATACCTTTGCAGATCTCTTTCTTTGATACTGGATGTATTTGCAGTTTTGCTTATAGAAACAGTGCAATCCAAAATAGAATTACACCCTTTAAAATACACTAAAGTCAATAGGAGGGTATAACTCTGCTTACGATCAAACTATAAGGGCAGGGGTGTCAAATTTAAGGCCCGCAGGCCAGAAGCGGCCTGCCCACAGCTTTAATCCAGCCCACAGCTCTTTTCTTTCCCCCTCCTCCCCCTCCTGTCCTTACCCGTTGAAGCTTGAGGCTGCCGAAATTCCCAGCTCCCTCCTTCTTTGCCTGCTTCAGCAGGAAGCTCTTCTGGGCTTGCAAAGTTACAAAAAAAAATACAGAATGGATTTTTCCATTAAGGTCTCTGCACCCAGATATACTACTCTGGGACTGTTTCCAGCAATAGCAACAGTGCTCTGGGACTGGAATGACAGCCCCCAGAATAGAATGATGGTCCCTAGCAACATAATCTGTGTTCTGGGACTGGAATGGCAGGGCACAGAGTGGCATGACAGCCCCTGAGAGTAGCAGCACCATTCTGGGAATGGAATTCCACTCTGGCGGCCCTCATTCCAATCCTAGAGTGCTTCTACTAATCCCAGGGATTGTCATTTCACTCTGGTGGCTGTCATTCCAGTCCCAGAGTAGTCTATCTGGGCCCAGACACTTTAATGGGAAATCCATTCTGCATTTTCTTTGTAACTTTGTGATGCAATTTATTTCAATGTAGTAGAACTCAAGTAGTTTCACTTTCCAGTGTCTGTATAGCTGAAGCAGTTCTTTCCTGGATTTGTGTCCTTGCCAAAAGCAGGGCTGATGTTTCTCTGCTGTCTCTGCTGAATGGACATGAGACCGGATGCCTGAGTGAGTACTCTAACCTGGGAACCCACAGCCAAAGGGGGACATTACACTGAACAGCCACTGTAACTCTGAGTATACCTAGCGGGGAGGGGAGAAGCTTGCAGTGCCCAGCCATTTTATGTTCCTAGGCTCAGAGCATTTTATAATTTTAGTTTATATTTTTAGTTTCTGCTGTGATCCTTGTGCTTTTTCTCGATGTTTAATTTTAAAAATTGCATTGCTAACTCCCACTATTCCCCCACCTTTCCATTTAAGGCAGGCATCTTTTAAGGGGGGAGGTCTGGGAGGTGTCAGTTAGCAAAGACTGTTAAATAAACAAAATATCACAAGAGTTTTAAGCATACTTGTATTCTAAGTAAAAAAAAATCTTTGTGTTTGTATCTTTTATAAAGTGTATATCTCTGCTACCTGGCATTACATTTTATGACACGCATGGCCTAGTCTCACAAAGTCTCATTTATGTCAGATCCAGCCCTTGTAATAAATGAGTTCGATACCCCTTCTATAAGGCATCTAATTTTTAAATTTCATAAATGTGTCAAATAGTAAATAATGTTCCCTCTAAGTTGTGGAGTCTTGTGAGCAAAAATTCTACTTTGTGAGCTACTGGTATTAAAGTTGTGAGTGAGTGATTTGGCTACTGCATAAATTAGTTTGCTCTGGAGCCATCTTTCCTGAGCTAAGACAATAATGTGTGAGCCAGAGGCTAAAAATCTGTGAGCTAGCTCACACTAACTCAGCTTAGAGGGAACACATACAAATGCAAGATTGCTAGTGTTTTAAGCATGCTTTATTTAAAGTTTAAAAAAATCTTTGTGTTTATCTGTGTCCTTTATAAAGTTTATATTGCTGTTACCTGGCATTACATTTTATGACACACCCCCTGCCCATCAAGGTCTCATTTATGTCAGATCTGGCCCTCATAACAAATGAGTTCCACTCCTGCTCTGCGGGATCTCCTACTAGTACTTAAGAAATCTAAATCATACAGGCTTTTTATTATAATGGTTCGTGAAACTATCATCCCTATGCTAACAACATCAGCTATGGATATCCCCAATAGATGCAGTTGTGTCTTGATCAGACTTAGCCAAGGGCTTTTATATCTAAATTTTTTAAATAATACAGATAACCACTCTCTGCTGTTGCAAAGTGTATTTTTAGCCAAAACCTAAACATTGCAGTACACAGTCAGGCCCCCAAGGAATGTTGTGCCAGTTCTGCATGCAGAATAACATGTGTGACTGCCTTTGGTGCTCCTGCAGTAAAAGTTTATCTATTTGTTCCCCAGCGGCCTCCGCCCAAAAAGGGGCTCCATAATGAAACTGTGGCCCAATTTTGCTATTAAATATTGTTATAGCGCCAGGGACAAATGGTCTGACTTTCATGTTAAAAAAAAAAAAAGGACAATCACCTTCATTGCTATTGCAGCTTGGAGTACGCATCCCTAAGATGATGTGACCACTTCATAGTCAAATGAAAAACTACCCCTAAATAACTAAATTTACTAACTTGCTTGATAGGTTTCCCATCTATATACCAGTTCAAAACACTACAAGACCTATATTTGGAGAATTCCATCACCTTAGACTTAGTATGATTAATTACCAGTCATTCTTTGCAATAGAGAAGACCTTCATGAGGTGACAAAATCCTACAAGAGTTCTTGCTAACAAAATTATGATTAATTACCAGTCATTCTTTGCAATAGAGAAGACCTTCATGAGGTGACAAAATCCTACAAGAGTTCTTGCTAACAAAATGATGTCATTGGCATAGAGCAGGGCAGAAACCAGAATGGACACCAGCATGGGATACTGAAAAATTCAGCCTTTGTACCATCTCTTGAAGATACAAATTGAATAGAAAGGGAGCCAAAAGACATCCCTGCCTAACCCCTTTCTGCAAAGGTAACAGATTAGTTGAATGACCTTTGGTACTACATCGTACTTGTCCCAAAGAGGGCTCTTATGGAGTTCGTATCAAACATAATAGTCTACCATTTACTGAAAGACTTTCCTACTGGCTTTTTAATAGTTTAACTGTTAAAATTTATGGTATTTTCTGTTTTTATTATGCTTGAGTTTGTAAGCTGCCTTTAGCAGGCCCTATGGAAAGATGGCACTGAGAATTTCTAAATAAATAAATACCCCCATGCACATTCTGCCCCCCCCCCCCGGAAAAAAATCGGTTTCACAATTTCTGGATTTTTACATCTTGCATTTTACACCACTATCCAGACTACAGTGTGCCACTAAGAAGAAATGTGGCTACAGAGAAAAATTGTTCCAGGCGACTCAAGGAACCAACCCAAACCACATGCTATGATAATATTGGAAAGGTGGATATAAACAGATATAGTAGGTAAACTGACAAGTTAGAAAAATTTATTCGGACCTAAAAAATGCTGATAACTGGGATGCTACGAATAAGCAAAACCTACCCACCAAAACAGATTTTTTAAAAATCTAAATCCAAACCACAGAGATCTCTCAGGCTTGACAGTTTCTGACAAACCTGATAATGAGAGCAAAAATCACAGATCATGGATGGAAGGGGGGGAAATCTTTTCAAAACTATAGCTGAACACTAAACTGAGGTGGCGGTCACACGCGTGAGATAACATGGGGGGGAAGCGAGACTATTTGCTCTGGAGTAATTTGACCCACAGTTGCGTGACCACACAGTTCCTGGGAGCTGTGGGGGCAGCCCGCCACTGCGTGATCAGTGCAAACCGCGGTTGAATGGGGGGGGGGTGTTCTGCATGTTTCTGGTATGCTGATGATCCGCATCTCCACACTGAGTGCTCCCTGTGCAGTGTGCGATGATGCGCATACTGAAATGGGGAAGAAAACAACGGCATGGAGTCGGGATGGCCCGATCAGACCATCCCGACGCCATGAGAGCACGCTGGCGCGATCACACAGGGGAAAGTCCATTCCTGGCCTGTAGCGAACCTGTTTGCTACTGGACTTTCCCTAGTGTTTTTTTACTTTGCTTCTTTGGTGGAGCAAAACAGGTTGCCCATGGGTGTGGGACACTTCCCAGATGTTTGTGTCTGATCATGCCCTTAAAATCCACCCGGCATTCATGCCTATGGCAGGGCTAATTCGGCATGTGATCGCAGGCAAAGACAGTCTTTACAAATATGCTCAAACGCTTAGATTTCTGCAGGTATGAAATATTACCAAGATTTAACACTGCTGTGTTTACCCAACTGCTGTGAGAAATTCCAATACAAACTGAGCTCCCTCAGCTGATGAGAAAGGATAAATTATAAATGATGATGAGAACAGGAACAAACAATATCTCAGGGGGAAAAAGGAGGAAAAAGAACACAGACTTTTAGGTGGAAGCTGGTAAAGCATTAAAATAGGAGCGTATCTTAAGGTACAACTCTAAATGGCTAGTGCACATTGGATAATTATAATGCAAAAGCCACTTAAGAAGGATAAACTTCTATGATACGATTCTTAATTGCCAAATCTAGTTAATGCAACATTAAATTCTGATAGGCATAAACCATATGTGGAATAATACCAGTCAGCTATACTAGTAATAATTTTTAAAATATGAACATGACATTGACAGCGAGGAACGGTAACTTTCACATTATTCAAGATCCTGGAGACTATTCTGTAAGCAATAATTGCGCTTCATGATATCAAGGAAGAAATCTTTGGGTGAACATACCCCTTGGTTAAGGTATACAGACTCTTTTTAAAATGCTAAGCATTGTTTTAAAAGGACTTATGCAAAGTTTAAAGGGTGTCCACTAGGGAAGTCTTTTCCCAGCACACAAATACAGCAGATTTCAGTGGTGTGCACATGCACATATATATATATATATACACACACACACACACACAGAAAGCCAGCCAAGCAGCAAATAATATAGGTCAAGATTAGGCCACTCAGCACTGTAGGGATAAGGGAAGTGGAAGTTGCACAAACACCGAGCAGTGATACCTGATGTGAGGTTGTGGGCAGAAGTCAAAAGAGGAAAGGTGAAAGGCTATCAGAGGGGTGAGAAAGATGCTGAGGAAGAAAGACAAAGGAGAAACTAAGTGCTAAAGAATCATGGCCAATCACTTGCCCTTCATCACCCATACAAAAGGGCTCACAACAACTGCAGTAGTATCTACTCCAACCTACTGTCAATCCATGCAGTACACAAGCATATTCTCTAACACAAAGTAATGGGAGTGTGGGTGTGAGGCTGCCATCTTTACCAGGAGCCTTGGATATGAAAATACCAAAAGATGTTACTGGTTAAATAACAGGGTCCATATCAGTGGTCTTCTGGAAGTGTGAGGTGAGGAAGTGTTTTGTATTTTAAGGTGACTATGATCTGCCTAGGATGAAGAAAAAAATGAATTGCCAAATTTTAAACCAGCTTTTAAAACAACAGTAGCTTTACATTGCTTTCTGGAGTTCTGAAACCAGCTCTTACCTCCTTCTTATAGCATAGCTGATTATACATAGTTGGCTTTGGAACCGTTTCAATTTTCACCTCCTGGGTAGATGTCCGGTAGGAAGGGTTACTGTAGGTAAGGTTACCCAGACTAGGATCTGTGAACTTGGACTTTTTGTGCCTGCAGGAATACAACATTACTCAGGTATAACTGCTACAGTTTGGAGGAACAACAGCCAAGATTTCACCCTAGACCATCAGAGAGAAAACAATTCTGTATATTTATTTATTTCATTTATACCCTGCCTTTCTCCCCATCAGGGGCCCAAAGAGGCTTACTTCATTCCCCCTCCTTTTTATCCTCACAACAGCTCTGTAGGTAGAGTAGGCTGAGTGGGTGACTGGCCCAAGGTCACTCATCAAGCTGTCATGGCAGAGTGGGGAATCAAACCTGGGGTCTCCTAGATCCTAGTCCAACACTTTACCCACTGCTTCAGCTTAAGGCATGTGCATAGTTCACTACCATCTTATGTATGATTTCCAAGCAATACAGACAAGAGCTAGAAGAATCAACACTTTTTCTAAGAGGAAAATGTATCTGTTGCTGCTGAATGTACTCTATATCATCCACGTGATCAATGCTGGGATTTCACAGGCCAATGGAAGACGAGAACAGCTTACTGTCAACAGCACTAGTAAGAAATGTGCCTCGGGAGTATTAGCATCTTTATGTTCTATATTTCTAACTTTTCTTCTTCAGTTAGCCTATGAAAACAACTGCTGAAAACTAATACACCTACTTCTTGGGGAACTTACTCTCCTCAGCTTTGTTGAAAGCGATCTGAGCAAATACTTAGGGAAACAGAACAAAAGATAAAGAAATTACCTGTATGTAATCACTGCACCAATTAGCAGCAGAATGATCAAAACACTAAGGAGGCCTCCAATAATGTAACTGACATGCAGTCCTTCTCCTGAAAGAAGACAAGGTAAGATGAAGGATGATAGTCTTGTGCTGTTTAGATAATGTCACCTTTGTAAAAACCTGTGTGTGTGTGTTTGTAACTATGTTACTGAAACTAAAAATATTACAAAACAATATTTTATCACACTTGCAAACAAAGCCTTATTTACAAAAATATCACACGATTTGACCATTCTTGTTGTACTTCTGATACTTCTTTAACAGTCTATCATAAACAAAGGAATGATGCATTGTCAGGATCCTATTTATAGCAAGTATTTTCATATATATATTTAGTTCTGGGTGGAATATAGTACAACAGAAAGAATATCTATAAATGGTTTATCTTTCAGATTCACATGTAGGGAACACCTTGGTCTGAAATTAACAATCACAAACCCACTAATCATTCACTCTTACAATAATACAATCGCCATCATAATTAATGGGTTGAATCCCATTTCCCCCCACTGGTGTGAGTCACTTCTGCGGGGGTGTGTGTGTGTTAATGAATCGTCTCCCTCTGACTGAAGCCCACTAAGCTTCCCAAAATGCTTCTCTAGGGGACAGAGGACTCTCGGGATTAGTGTGGATTTCTGCAGTGGGAGCAAGGAACTAGTGAAAACACAGCCCCATATATATTTTAAATAAAGTTTTATGAAAATAATGGGTAATACTAGAAGCTGTTCAAATATTGCCAAACTTCTTGTCAGATCAACATTTCATTGTATTTCCTGAGCTGAGCTGAGTTGGTGGCTGGGAAAATTCATGAAGCAAACACGTTAATACATTATTCACAACCTGGAAACATTAAAGCCACATTTCTGGGTTGATAAACTTATTGCTGTAAATTCAATTCATGTTTGAGTCTTAAGTATTTTACACTGAAAAATACCTGGGACAATGAAAAGTAACACACCTGTGGTTGCTAGGACAGCTTCTTCTGCATGGGTGCACAGACCTTGGCCAGCCTCTTTGTGAGAACAGCTGTATAACAGAGAGGTACAAAATGGTCACCTTCAAAAGAAAATGCAGCCAGACACTGGGGTGAACCAAAGGAGTACAACATAGAGTACAATAAAACCCTCTTTTCTGTACCCAAATAACATTTCATACAAATAAATAGTTTTGGAATATCAATGAATACTTTATGTAATTCGCTATTGGGAAAGAAGATTACAATAGCTGGTTAAACTTCAGAATGACTGTAACTGGTAAAACAACAGTATAACTCTATCCCCCCCTTGTCTGCATCCTACAAAGTAGTGCAGGAACTCCATTTTATGGGACCTAAAACTGGGAAGTTTCTTTCCATGGGGGAGAATCTACAAAGGAAACTGGAAACTGCCTACTCTTGTTTCACATTCACAATTTAGTCTGCAAAGCCACTCACTTTCCTTCAGCTGTTTCCAAGGATGTGTGAGGCTTAGTTGTTGTTGTTGAGCCTGGTCTACTAGCCACAGTCTGACTCTTCTTAGTTGTACTAGTGGTCACAGTTAATGGTAGCACCATGCCAGGAACTACAGAAGAAAGAAAAACAGAACCTGAGGCAGGAGAGATAATTAGGCCCTACGGTGTTTCAGATATGGGGAAATTAGCAGTTTGCAAGTTCTGAAACAGACAAACAGGCCAGAATTCTGACTAACCAAATATATACAGAAGAACTAAGGCTAATTCCATGGTAAAACAGAGATCTTCTAATAGAGGTAATTAACATTTGGTAAATACATAAGATGTTCTTATGCAGAAGTGGTTTACTAACTGCAAGTTACAACTGTGTGAACACAGCCAAAGATAAACTAGAGAGTTCTTTGATTAATCTGCAACAATTCTCTAAGCAGTACCTCAGTGTTAATACACAGGTACTTTTTAAATGGTCCTGCACACAATGAAATTAAAAAAACACTTTGAGCTGTATTCTCCTGAGACTGTGCTGAAATATGCAACCAGGATGTGGGAGGGAATTTCAATTGCACAAGGTGTTTGACAGAAAATATGAGACAAAATAAAGGTCTCTTGCACAGAGGCATTTCCATCATAAAGCATGCTTTACCAAGGAGAAATTCTACAATACATGCTACTTTATTATCTGAAGGTGTCTGGTTTAAGAGCACACAACAACACTGTACTGGTTAAGCAGGAATACAGACTGTGGCTCATACACAGAAGCTTTCACCCCAAATAACTTACCAACAGAGCAGGGTTGTCCATCCGGTTCATCTGGACATGCACAAACAAAGTCAGTAGCCCTGGCAAAGCAGAGGTGGGTACAACCTCCATTGTTCACTCCACAAGCATTTGTACCTGAAGGATACAGACAAAAGATCTAGCACAGGGTGTGGCTTTCTTTTCCCAACTGCAAGGGTTTCATATTCTTACCAGGAAATGCTGGCCAGATGGTCAAGAACAAGGACCAATATGAAAGCCTATCACCCACAGAATCATCACAACCTTGGCAATTAAGTAAGGGAAGAGAATCAATCAGCAAAGCAAATAAATACATTAATGTTACCAAATGGACAACCTTGCCTTGTCACCATATGTAGTATGAACCTTTGTATACACCTGCATTTGACTATACAAGTATGAGTTGTCTTGTACATTATGAGCAAAGCATGAACCATTTCTATGCAGCCAAGCTCTGCTTAAGGGGAGGGGGGGGGGTCAACTATAAGTAAGCTATATATAAGTTAACTATAAATAAACCAAGGTATGTAAATTGGATTGTCATTTTATTTTGGACATGTTTTTAGCAGTTTCTCTTCCCTTTTGGGGGTTCCCTCTGTGCCAAATGAAGTACCTAGGGCATTCAGAACTTGTCTTACACATTTTCAATACTGCAATTTTTTTCAGGACCTATTAGGAGATTACTATATACGCAACCTGTTTGGCTCCAAGTTCACCATTAAGAAACCAGTATTGCTGCATGTACCTGTTTGCCTCTGAGGAGAGACCACAATGATGTCCATAAGCCCTTCAACATTGGCCAACACTGTCTCTTTGTTCCGACCAGAGTATTTGTCCACTCGCTGGATAGATTTTGTTTGCCAGTCAGTCCAATAAAGCCATCTGTCCTGCTGCTCAAAAACAAAAACACAGTCATAGCATTAGGAAAGTGTACCAATCACAAAAGCCTGCTCATAGGAGACTAAACAGACAATGAAAGAGCAAAACTTTATCTTCACCACCACTCAAATTGAAACATCCTGCTTCTTTGGATTTTGGTCTATTACAATCAGTATTGTCTATTCTGATGGCAGCGACTCTACAGAGTCTCAGGCTGAGGTTTTTCACTTCACCTACTACCAGTATTCACTACCCAGTTCCTTTGTACCTGTGTCAAGGCAAAGGGATGAGCCACCTGGCTGACCAACACTTGGCGCAGCTTTCCATGGAGATCAGCACTCTCTATGCGGTCCAGGTGAGCATCTACCCAATAAATTCTAGAAGAACAGAAAACAACAAAGTAAGAACAACTTCCTTCCTACCCCTGACCTGCCCCAAACAAACCCATCTCCCCCCACTCCCCCCCATATATTGAATTTGTACGTCTGCCTCAAGTTATGCTAAAAACAAAAGAAACACTCTGGCTGAGACGAACCACCCCCTCCCCAAAATGCACACCTCTAATTTACTATGCCACTAGCAATGCTATACTCACCTTCTGGTGTCATAATCTAAGGTCAGACCATTGGGCCAGCCTAAATCAGTGTTGATCAAAATCTTGCGCTCAGAACCATCCAAGTTAGCACGCTCAATTTTAGCAATGTGCCCCCAGTCTGTCCAGAAGAGATATCTGAAGGTAGGGAAAAACAGGTACACACACGCACACACACAATTAGGGTGCCTGAACACCAGCAGTTCTGACTTGACACCAGCTTTCCTTCTCCAAACACTCTGCTGCTATCATTTCCTGGTATGCAGTTCACACGTCATATAGTAGTATGAGGGCTACTCCTAAGTAAAGACTAGCGTGCCAAGCAGAGCAATTGACTGGGCTCCTTCCTAATAAGCAGAGCTGTTGGCTGGGTCTCTTGGCTGTTAGCCTCCTGTCTTTCTCTTTCAAGAGGCAACAGCCTTTTCCAGACAGCTGCAGCTGACTGGAAAGGATTCCTTGCAAGCATCAAACTGCAATGCTTCCTGCCTTTGCAGCCTTCTCCCCAGTCCCCCCACTGTCCAGGGTGTTTAGACATGAGCAGAACCCCTGGCAGAAAGGGTTCTAGACAGCGGCTTGAAATAAGCCCTTCCCAAACAGCCAGTGTGCTGTACCTGAAGATGGGCTGCTTGTTCATGAACTGATCTGCTGGCAAGAGGACCCCTCCCTACCAAACAAGTCTCAAAATGAGTCTGCATTTTTAGGGCACCTCCCTTTTGATCTCCATACTGTCTCTGTGATCTTATCCATAGAAACACCTGTCTTTAGCTGACTTCAGACTTACCCCTTCCTGGGAAAGACAGCAATTGCTCGAGGCTCATCCAAACTGTTGTTAATTAGCACTTTTCTGCAGCTGCCATCTAATCGTGCAACTTCAATTGTGTTGCGGCCTGTGTCTGTCCAGTAGAGGTTTCTGGCCACCCAGTCCACTGCCAGACCATCTGTTGTCTTTAGTCCTTGGCCAATAACTGTCTCCATATGGCTACCATTCAGGTCTGCTCGCCTGGAAGAAAGTTAATACCACAGTGAATGATGAAAGGACTCCTTAGTCTACTCAACAGTCCCATCATAGAAGAAGCCCCAGTGACCTACAGACCAATCAAGCAAAGAAGAGTGGTTTTAGGTAATTACTTAATAGACGAACAGGGAGCTTTAGGATATCTACCTGATGACATCCAAGAAGACATCTGTGTAATAAATCTTGCCATCCACACTGTCGTAGTCCAGAGAGATGACATTGTTCAGCTCTGGGACAGGAACATGAACATCAGTATGATCACTAGTATCTAGTGAGATACGCCGGATGGAACCACGACTGGAAAAAAGCAGGTATGTCTCAGGAGATGGGTCGCAAGTTTGCTCATCACTCTTCAGCTGGATACCAGTAGGACAGGCACAGGAGAAACCTTCGGGATTCGGCAAACAGAGATGTGAGCAACCTCCATTCCTCATGCCGCACTTGTTAGCACCTTAGGAAAAAAGAGAAAGGAAAAGCCAATCTTGACATCATAACTATTTCAACATTTTTCTACAGTTCTGAACATGCACTTTCCAGGCAACTAACCTTGCTCCTTAGAGTCTATAGCAGGGGTGGCCAAACTTGCTTAATGTAAGAGCCACATAGAATAAACGTCAGATGTTTGAGAGCCGCAAGACATGAACAAATACTACACACATGTTTTTATTGAAAAATAAGGCAGATTTGCTTTTTATTAACATTAAATGGGACTGTGAAAAATAAAAACAAAAGGGGTAAAAGCAGATATAACTTTAAATGCATCCTCCGAGCCCCACCCCCCCACCGGCTGGCTTGGCAAAGGGATTTAAAGAGACAAATGCCTTCTCCCAACCTGAATGGGGGGGGCTTTGAGAATGCACTTAAAGTTGCCTTCTTCCTCTGCTCCCCCCCACCTCAAGCCTACCTAGGGAGGGGAACACTGGCTGCGGAAGGGAAGACTGATTGGGAGGCATGCCTCCCCTTCACTTCCCCAGCCGCCCTGCCAGGAGCCACACGATGTATGTGAAAGAGCCGCATGTGTCTCCTGAGCCACAGTTTGACCACCCCTGGTCTATGGGTTTCTATTAGGGCTACCTACCTAGCACACTTTAATCATTTTTGGAGGGTCATGGGAGAAGTTAGAGGGATAAATGGAGACAGGATTTCAGAAAGGAAAGTCCTAAAGACTCTGAATATTGGAAACCTGCCATCATGCCAAGCTGATCAACTGTTAGGCAGCAGAGGATGTTGATTTTGCACTGTCATTTGCCATCTCCATGGCAGCAACAACAGAATTCTAAACTGTGAGAAAATTCCCTCCCATGGCAAAATAACAAGATCAGTGCCCAGCCTGTGAATCACAAAACAGAGCAATGACAGGATAAAGTCAGGAGTGTGACAAAAATAGGGAAGCATTAATAGATTAAAGTTTGCCAGTGTTTTAGTGGTTTTTATAAATAGGGTCTTTAAAGCCTGAATAGCAATGAAGGGAGATCATGGACACCAAGTAGGCCCTCTGACTTAAGAATCACAAGCTTTAAAGAGAAAATTTCAAGAATTAAATATAATGAATAACATTAGTCACACTTCCCATCAGTAGTGGGCATGGGCTTGGGAGAACAGAGCAGAAATAGTTCTGTTCCTTCTATATCCAGTTCTCCATTTTCCGAGAGCTGCAGCAGTGGTTTCTTCTGAAAAGAATCCCAGGCCAAGAATCTTGGGACTTTCTTTGGCATGAATGAAACCTGGAAACTTACCGAGAGAGCGCCCTCTGTCAATAGCCTGAATGTCCATCAGGCCAGGCAGGTTTGCCCTGACCAAGATGACATTGGCTCCAGTATCCTTGTCAGCTCTGTGAATGCTACGAGTCTGCCAATCAGTCCAGTAGATGTAGGAATCCAGTAGAGTGAGGCCATACGGGTGCTGCACTGGGGAGAGCAGGGTGTGGCGGTGTGCACCATTCAGGTCTGCAGCTTCAATACGCTAAAGAAGAGACCTATAATGAACTTTTATTCCTTTTCAGAGACTCTCTGGAAAAAGGTTATGACTCCATTATCATATGCAATATTCTCAACACTCTGGACTCACATACATGTATATCAAATGGTATCCCTTTATCTGACGACTTGTTACATTGTGTTAATATTATATCAAACATGGGGTCATGTGCCTCATACAACTCTTTAGGGGGCTGCAGACCATCATAAATGAGGGTCCAGTGCAAAAGAAGTCTAATTATGGTGGCTGTATATATTAAGCCACACAGAGAAAGAGAACCATTCACTCATGAATTTTTGTTCTGCTGAGAGGAGCTAACAAGTGAGAAAAGAACTCCCTAGCAGGGGTGGAAAATGGGGAGCTTTTTATTAGCAGTAGCAGAGCAACAGCCTTAACCTGAATAGCCCAGGATAGCCTGATCTTGTCAGATCTCAGAAGCTAAGCAGGGCTGACCCTGGTTAGTACTTGGATGGGAGACCACCAAGGAAGTCCAAGTTTACTACACAGAGGCAGGCAATGGCAAATCACCCCTGTTCATCTCTTCCCTTGAAAACCCTACAGAGTCACCATAAGTTGGCTATGACTTGATGGTAAAAACAACAATAAAGGCAGAGCAAGGCCTGAGATTGTTTCTTCTATATCTGCAGGTATTTTGCCTGCACACAGCCAGAGGCCTTGAAATGAGCTGGCCAGTGGATCCACGACTTGCCCAAGATTTAGAGTATTCTTGCAAGTCGTCGTGTGTCCCATTTGTTAATTTAAATTTTATTTTGTAAGCCACTTTGGCTCTCCAAAAGAGAGAAAAGCAGGGCAGAATTATTAAAACAAATAAATACTTTCAATAAGTTTTTCTTTTGTATAAATGTGGTCATAATTTTATAGGGTGACTTATATATAGATGGACAGGAAAATGAGCCTGTACCAAAGCAGCATCAGCAGTTATATCAGATAGCTTTTGATCCACGATGCATTTTTCACATAGGCAAGTCATCATGTGACATTTGATTAACACTCATATATGAATTCATTTTCAGATCATGAGCGGTCTTTAATTAGTCCCATGTCATCCTTTCTGTCAAAGTATTAAAATAGACTCCAAGGACCACCCGACATCTCTCATGTGAATTCTAACCTCAGTGTGTGCATCAGCCCAGAGTAGCTGTGATCCCGTCTTATCCACTGCTAGGCCATTGGGCCAGCCCAGGTTGCTGCTGATAAGAACCATGCGGTTAGAGCCATCCATCCCAGCTCGCTCCAGTTTGGCATTCTCACCCCAGTCTGTCCAGTACATAAACCTGCAGAAAAGGAGAAAGCCAACCAGTTATTAACAAGACAGACAGAAGATTTAATATCCTTGTATCTTCTCTCCCTCTGCCTTTCCCCAGTCCAAGGCATTCCGCTACCAGCACTTACCCCATCTCATGGTATAGTGCAATTGCTCTTGGGCTGTCCAAGTTTTCCCACACCAAAACTTTTCTCATTGTCCCATCCAGGTTACCCACTTCAATTCTATTGGTTCCAGTGTCTGTCCAATACACTTTGCGACCAATGGCATCCACTGCTAATCCATCTGTGGTCTGCAGCCCTGTAGGAAAGCATAATCATTGCTGTTCTTGAGGCCCACCCAAAAGTTTATGACCTTTCCCACTTAAAAGCATCTATTAATAAACTTGGAGAAAACTATACTACAAAAAAGCCTTCAAACCACCCATACAGAAAACCATCAGAATCAATTTCTGAAAGAACCCAGGATCAGGCCAGGAAGGTTCAGGCAAAGCATTTAATTACCTGTAGTAATAATATCTTCATATTGGGAGCCATCCAGGGCAGCCCTGCTGATTTTCCGTAGTGTACTGTCTGACCAATAAACCTTTCCTGGTAAGGAGACAGGATAACATCAGCAACACCTACCTAAATAAAACTTCCCCTGCAAATCAGACACACTTCAGCCTGTTTTAAGCGTAGCACAAAAAAACAGAGTTGCACTTAGCTGTAACTGTTGTTCATAAAGTGGTCTTCTGTGCAGACACACATTGGGACTGCATGTGCACAGGCCAGTTGCAGAAAAGATTTCCAAAGTTTTCTAATAGACTAGGAATGCCCCTCCTCCCTCTGGGGCTTTCCCATCAAAACAATCACATGACTAGGAGGAGGGACACTACACCCTCAGTTATATCCATGCCGCCACCAGAGATTCCAAGAAACTAAGGTTCCAGAGAGTTCATAGAGGGGCAGGAGGGAGGGATACGTGTTTAGTTACAGCTCAGTGCAACTTAGTTACAGCTCAATGCAACCTGTTTTCATCATCATGGCTTCTCTGCATCCGTCATGAGGTGATTAGCAAGCTCACTGAGATGGGTGGGTGTGAAGCTTTCAAAGGAAGAGATCATTGAGGACCACCTTCTTAACAGTTATTTAGTATTTCATATCAACATTCACTCAGAGCTGCCTTATAAAGGAGCAGGGAGCTCTCTACGAGTGTCCCAAATGAAATACACGCAGGCATATGGCAAATAAAAAAAGCACTCTGCTGGAGAAAGGCATGATGCATAAAGTGGCATCAAATAGTTCAAGAGAGTGTGATAGACACTACCAATGCACAAGGACAGGATGCTGACCAGTCCTTCTTGGAGCCTTAGAGACCAAAACCCAAGAAAGTCATATTCAATCAATGTAAGGAGTGCACAGAAGCTGGTGCAAGAAACAAGTGTGAGGATACTACTGTAAGACAAGAGGACTGAGAAACAATGTTTGGTAGGGAATCCTGGCCAGGGCATCATAAAGTTTCATGAATGAAGGGAACATAGGTTAGAACCCACAATATCCTCATTCCACAGTTGGAAGTGCCAGAAACTTTTCTTCTTTAAATGCAGTTTATACCTCACTAAAATGACTACTGATGACAAAAAGCTTTTGAGAGAAACAAGTCTCCTCAGCCTCAAGAATGTGGAGAGAAAAAAACAGAGAACAGCAATGGAGGCCTTTTCTTCACAGCAGCAGAAAGAGAGCTGAGGGAGTGGTGCCACGCCTCTTAGTCCTATGATTGTCTTGGCAGGAAATCACCAGAGGGAAGAGGAGTGCTCCTAGTCTGCTAAAAGCTTTCGGCTATCTTTTCCATGGCTGGACTGCACAGAAGCCACAATGACAAACTATGGTTTAATTTAATTCTGGTTATTTTTTAAAGTCAGGATAGAAATCAGACTCTATCCTAGCTTGTCTTGGCAATTCTAGGTTCAGAACTTTCTTGCCCTCCTAAGAAATCCCAAAATGCATTCTGGTGCCTGATTGAGGGAAAACTTTGCAGAGTCAACTACCTACTTTCTTTTGGCCAGTGTTACCCCGGGCCATAAATTTACACTCCCTTTCCTTAACTCTTTCCTCACACCAGATCAGAAGGCATCCCTGTCAAGGGTTTAGCACAACATAACCATCCCACATTTCATCTACTGTTGTCAACCTTATTCCACATCTGCTGTTGCTGGAGCTCACCTTGCACACTGGTAGCATCAAGGCAACACACTTCCTAGACCTGCTGGTACAGGTGATGCTTTCTAGACCTGTGCCCATGCCATTCCAGATGTCTCTGGAGCTTACAGCCATGGACACAATGGTAGGCAGGGGTGACTCAAAGCATTAAGTTGCCCCAAGGAACTTCTTCCCATGCCACCCCCGCTGGGCCAGGCGGGCTTAAGAAACATATTGCATTAGATTTGTGGGCTTTTTCAACTCTTTTGGTCCCCTGGGCTTCAAAAACAGCCTGCCTCAAAGCCCAGCCAGAGTGCATCTCCCTGACATGCGCTATCACAGTATGCAAGAGCCAGGCTTGTTCCTCAACAGGAGAGACACAGATATGGTGAGATGTCCCACTTCCAAGAACTGCCCTCCAGCAGCACTGCTTTGGGTGGTAAAACAAGTAATGTTTTGTTTCATTGTGGCATGCCCTATTCCTGCACCCTTTAAGCATAGGCACAGATAACTGTTTACGAGAGACAAAAAAAAATTCTATTTTGAGTGGCTCTTGTGAGGCATCTCTGTAGCTGAGACAAGCCCAAACATCACTGGGAAATAAGCCAGGATTAAGTGAGGACTAGCACTGGAGAAACGTGTCCTGTCCTTTGAAGCTTTTCATGGCATGGAGGTTCACAATATCATCTGGTAAATAACACTCCACGAGGCTCTATTAAAGTGATAGGACATCTTTTCTCCAGGCAGTTAGCAACCCTAGTCAGTTCACCACGTTTGTACAGAATGCAAAACCATATTTAAGAGCACCTGTGGTTAATAAACCAAGTTCAGATCTTAGTTTCATGGATCTTAACGAACTATAATTAATGTAGTGGCCCACATTCAGATAATTAATTATGGTTAGTTTAATTCAATATAGGTACATCTTTTTGTCTGAACCAGACTTTAAGATTGCTTTAGGATCCCGTAGAATTCAGTATGACAGGAAGAAGAGCTATTCATTTAATAAAAGATTAACTTTCTTTTTAAATACTACACTGATCTAAAAGAGAAAATAATGACAGCATATAATGACAGAGAAGGCTGCATGTGCATAAAAAAAAACTTGAGGAGTGTGTACATGGTATTTGTGAAGCTTAAGGCCTGTCACTAGCAGGAGTTCATCTTGGAATGGAGGAAAATCAATAGGAAAAGTTTCATTGCCTGTCGCTGCAGCAGATATGCTTTACTAAAGAAACACAACAGCTGTAGGTGCTATGAAACACTCACTGTCCAAAACTAAATTCCTTTTGTGTTGGGAGTTGGTGTGATCTTCACTGGGGTAGACATTACAATATTACTTGAAAAATTATATTTTACCATGTCTAAGACCTAGAAACAGAGGACATTTCTTGGAGAGAGGAGTATTTCATAGCATTTAGCTAAAATTTAGAAAGACCAACTCTCAGCCTGTATTTACATGTCTCAGAGCATTCCATTACAACCACAACCACATAGTAACAGGTCACAGAGGAAAATGGAAAGGTCAGCTATACTTGCTGCCTAGCAGGAAAGTACACATACATTAACACTGTCTAGGAAAGAAAGGGGAAATATGTAGCATACTTTCTGAAAATCAACCAGTAGTCTATTCCTTCAGTGTCACTAGTAGCTCTGAAGCTATTGCTACTTAAAATGGTCACATTACAAAATATTTCAGACCTTCCAGAGGATCCACCCCAACAGCAATAGTGTTTTTCATGGTAACGTTGACTGAGACAACCACATCAGCAAAATATGGGATGTCAAGTGAAACCAGGCGAATGTCTGACCTTCTGGCAAAAATCAAGAAGCTCGTCATCCCTGTAGAATTTGGGAACAAGATTAATAAAGAAGTATGGTTTAGTCAGCAGGATCAGGATGGAACTAACAGTTCTCTCCTTATGTGCCATATCAAGATCGTAACCTTCCTGGTTTAGAAGTAACTACAAATTGGGCACTTTCACAAACTGTGATTTGCTCTTTCCCTATCAAACAGGATTCTAAACCAGAACCAACTTACAGTCTAAAATCCTGGTTGGTAGATCAAGAACACTAAAAGTATTGCTTGCATTTTGAGTTCAGAGATTTTGTACTTGGAGGCCTTAGAGGAGAGGGACGCAGGCCTCAGTGAACAGGAGGATCCCTACCTGGTGAGCAAGTCCTGCCATCTGGCTGAAGGTTGATGCCAGTAGGACAAGTACAACTGTAATCCTTAGGGAGAGGGGCCAGGAGGCAAAGATGACTGCATCCACCATTATCCATTTTGCATGGTGTGTATACTGGAGGAAAAAAAGACAACACAATACATCCAAATGTCAGATTCAAAAGCCCAGTATAAGAAGCATTAGCATCCGTTAAATGCTGTAAAGGCATGTATATGAATTAGGTAATGGAGCCCTTTCCATTATATAGTTATTAAGAAGTCTCTTTCACATGTCTCAAGTTAGACTTCTGCTGGGAAGCAAGATGAGAACTCAGTATGTAATGAGGAAGAAAGCCTGGCTCTCACAGTAATCTTCTGCACCTGGAGGCCTGTGCCGATGAAAGACATGGATATCCATGAGGTTCTCCAGGTTGTCTTGCAGAGTTTCACGATCCTGTCCGGTCCTTTTGTCAGCACTCTGAATGCTCTTCGCCTGCCAATCAGTCCAGTAGATCCGCTCTCCATAAACAGTAAGCCCAAACGGGTGAGGGAGATTGCTTCCAATCAATACCTGCCAGTAATATCCAGAGGACATTATGAGTCATGTCCAGGAACACCAGCAATCAACCACTAGACATCTTGCACAAGGTTAAATTAACAACACATAGGGGTTGCAGCAGTCATGAGCAAAAAGACTAGAAAGTGTGTAGAGGCTGCAAGAGTCTCGGAAAGGCAGCCTTTCACTCTCCACACTGGTCACTGTATCTTTCCTTCACTCCAAAGTAAGGTATCTCTTGAGATACAGCTGGTAGTTTTTTCTGGAGAAGAAAAGCCAGCATTTTACATTTTCAATAGTTTGTATGTATTATATCATTTTATTGTATGTAGCACACTTTCTTCAGTATGCTACCCACTATTTTTGTAATCCCATTTTAATGCAGTGTTGATAACGCTATTATACTACTCTGTCTGCACTATTTTAACTGAGTCTTGGTGAGAAAGGTAGACTATAAATGAAGCAAATACATAAATTTTATCTCCAAGTAAGTGTATGCCTTTCCTCCTTATTACCCAGTTTCCAGAAGCCTTCCCTTCAAGCCAGGCCCTCTTACCCTCCTGTGAGAGCCATCCAGGCCAGCATACTCAATAGTCTTCATACCAGCATCTGCCCAGTAAAGGCGCTGAGACTCATAGTCAATAGCTAGTCCATTGGGCCAGGTCAGGTTAGAAGAGATGATCACCAAGCGACCAGAAGCATCCATTCCTGCACGCTCAATCTTTGGGTTAGCCCCCCAGTCAGTCCAGTACATGAACCTGCACACAAGCAAAAAACATAATGTATGACTCTGCTGATCTGTACAATTTTATCAACCATTTGCCACCAAACCCCACAATCTAATCATCCCAGTGAATTACAATACAGAAGCAGGGGTGGCTAATCAGTGTGAAAGAAATCTAAGACCAGTGTGATACACCACCCGCATACACAAAATGCTTCAAATTAAGTTGCCCTTCTGGTGGTGATACTCCCTGGTCAGAGATAGAACATATGGCAATAAATGGACCTATGCTAAAATGCTAAGAACATTTTCTATGGTGGTAAGAATTCAGTGGCTTAAAGCCATGTCTGTACTTGTGGTCAGGAAGAAAAGTTTGAACTCCAGATCAGTATAGTTGAAAGACCATTCCATTTCTAGGACTTCTAAAGAAAGTCTCTCAGGGGTAGTTATTGCCACAAAGACTCAAAGCCCAATGCCACAGAGGCATTATTTCTGCGCTGTTTCCAGAAGGAAAAGTTTCTTACCTTCCAACAGGGTCTACTACAATGTCTCTAGGTCTGTCTAGATTCTCCCATATCAGCACAGTTCGCATAGTCCCATCTGTGTTGGACACCTCTATCCGGTCTGTCCCTGCAGTGAACAGAGGAGGAACAAAAAATCATAAACCTGTATATACCCCAGAGAGCACTACGGTTGGGGGCACAACACCAACTGGTTATTCCAGGCCTAGGGAGGCCAGGCTTGCGGCTACTAGAGCCAGGGCCTTTTCAGTGGCGGCTCCTTACTGGTGGAATGAGCTCCCAGAGGAGATCAGGGCCCTGTGGGATCCTGTGCAGTTCCGCAGGGCTTGCAAGACGGAGCTCTTCCACTAGGCCTTTAATTAGGAGCCGCCCACACTACCATCAGCAACCACTATTAATATCTGTGGTGTAGGCTGGTTGCAGCTGAGATCAGGCCAAACCGCCTTGAAGAACAGGAGCCTATATTTATGTATTTATTTATTCCATTTTTGCCCTGTCCTCCCTGCGAACAGGCTCAGGGTGGCTTACAATGGGGCAACTAAGTGCCAAAGATAAAACAGCTTAAAAACAGATAAAACATTCCACAAAAATATTCCACAGTAAAGTGCTTAGCAATGACTCAACTCAAACTGATGACATCAGTCTCACAGAAGGCTACCATTCGGTGTTATTTGGCCCCATCCAGCGATATTGGTCACAGTGGGGCAAGATTGATCTTCCTTGGCCATCCCTACATCCACCACATAGGATGGTAAAAATAACAGCAGGGGTAGTGGTGGCTCCTACTCGAAAGCCTGGCGGAAGAGCTCCATCTTACAGGACCTGCGGAACTGTGAAAGGTCCCGCAGAGCCCTGATCTCCTCCGGGAGCTCATTCCACCAGGTAGGAGCCGCCACTGAAAAGGACCTGGCCCTGGTTGCCGCAAGCCTGGCGTCCCTGGGGCCTGGGATTACTAGGCGATGTTGTGTCTCTGACCAAAGTGCTCTTTGGGGCATATGAGCCTGCATTATATGGCACACCATCTTGTTTACTAATCACTGTGTGCACTTTAACTGGAAATTGTTGATTGTTTTAAATGTGTTAAATCTTTTAATGTTTTAAATGTGTATATGAATCTTGGCACACTGCACCAAGCAATGTGAGCCGCCCTGAGCTTGCTTGTGGGGAGAGTAGGCTATAAATGCAACAAATAAATAAATAAATAACTACAGGAGAAATCACAAAAAGAATCACCGATGTGGTCTCCACTGCACTCCCATCCCCTTACCCCCCCCAAGGGAAGACATACTCTAGTACACTCAAGATTACTTGCTCAGCAGACCTGAAAGGCACTCCCTTGAATCCCACATCTCAAACCCTCAAGTTATTGATAAACTAGGCTGCCAGTTCTCAGCACATTTATTTGGAAGCAAGTTCCACCAAAATCAATAGAATGGAAGGATGCAGAATCATGTGATCATGATTGGCCTGGACTTCAGCCTTCACAATGGGAGGACTGCAGGTTTGAACACTCATCACCTATGGGGGGGAACCATTTTGAAAATGGAAAAACAGCTTCTCAGGAAAAGGACAGGCTGAATGACCTTTCTCCCTCAACATACTAATTTTCTGTATGGCGTGGGTAGGTATTCCTCCCCTTGGGGAACATTCAAAGCCACAATCCACAACTTGCAGTCTGTAATGGTATAATACCAGGAAGTTTTAAAACTGGAGTTCTAATGAATCAATAATGTGTGTACCTCTACCAGAGTGCTGTCCATTGGATGATTTACTATAAAAGTCATACTTACCAAGTTTTCTATAAAGAGCTATGTATTATTCATGCTTTCAAAAACCAATCTTTGGGATAGACTGGTCAGAATTTCAAAAGCAGTCTTCCACAGATTATTGACATTAACTAATAATGATCTTGTTCTGTTATATGGAACAGAGAGCTTTAGTACCTGCATCAGTCCAATACAACTTGTTGGTGACCCAATCAATAGCCAAACCAGCTGGGCTTTCCAGGCTGGTGTCCACCACAACCTATGCAATAAACAAAAACAAAATGAGTCTTATAAGAAAACAGCCCTCTGTCTGTTCTCCCTCAGCAATACAAATGTGTCTAGTAACATCTAGCTATAAAAAGCCACCAGAATGGAGTCTCAGAATTAACTAAACCTCTACATATAAAGAGATGGATACAGAGCAACCTGAGATTTGGTAGTTAATTTTGGCTGTTTGAATGATAAATTGTGGATACAAAAATGATCATTGGAGAGAGAATGTATTCTTTTCCAAACAAGTTTCTGTACTTATTACTTTTAAATAATGCTTTATACTTCCTTATCTGATTCTCTTGCATAGTTTTACTGCAAATTGTCATGCTGTGGGCTACCTCAAATTTCTTTGGGTACAGAAACCAGCTAATACCATCACACAATAAACTGAGGTTGTTTGGGTCATAGTATAAGTTACTAAATTGAAGATTCAGATGGATGCATCTTTGTATTCTAACAATCAGTTGAAATAAATTAAGTCGTGTGTGTTTACAGATAACCAAAATGGACATCTAAAAAATCAGCCCAGATCATCATACTTGTTGATATTTTAAACATTTTCAAACTGGATGTAGATTATCTATGCAGATAAAAGAAGCTTGTTCTTACTGGATCCCATTCAGACAGCTACCTCTTCAGTTCAAGAGACATTACCTCTTGGCCTGTTCCATCCCATTTTGCCCGACTAATGGAATCAGTGCCGACATCTGTCCAGTAGACATATTCATCCTTTGCATCCCAATCCAGAGCAACAGCGCTGCGCACATCAGCCAAGGGAATAACATCATCGGACAGGTCTTCTGTGTCGAAGCTGATACGACGGATGTCCATCCTTCGGGCAAAAAGCAGGAACTTGTCAAGACCTGATCAAAGGTCGAAAGGTCTTCTTTTAATTTCTCTAAGTTCAACAACATGGTAACAGACACAGAACATTCTCTTCTTACATCTAACTTCTGCTGCATCAATGCCCCTCTAAAAGGAATTATATGTCTGACCCATAGTTGGAAGCAGACAAGGTTATTGAACAAAATGGATAGAACAGAGAAGGGAAATAAGCATATATTGGGAGGAGACTAAAGGAGAACATATTATTGAAAAAAATTATTCAAGTGGAACAAGTATGGGTAAAAAACGTGACTTATCACTTCTGTCATTCTAGAAGTGGAGGGAGACAGATTCTGTCACTAGCCTCTCCCTCCGTAACAAAGAGTTTTCTTAGATCACACGAAGTGTCTCTGTAGTCCTGCTGCCAACAATAGGCAGTCAGATGGCCCCAGCCCCCCCATATTCAGGCCATGAAGGCAACAGCCTATTATCATTGTTTGCCCCCAAGCTACTGGTATTCACAGTGCTTCTGAACATGGAGGTTCAGTTTAGCTATTAGCTGAGGACAGACATATCTTCTATGAATTTATCTAATCCTTTTTGTAGCATTCTAAGCCACCTTGCAGCAGCAAATTCCATAAAGTAGTTCCTATATATATAAAGTTGTTTCCATGTCCTGAACATTCTTCCAGTCAATTCTATCGGGTGAAATTATTATGGGAGGGGAAAACATCCTCTGTACAATACACATAGTTTTATAAGCCTCTATCATTTCTTCTTCTTCACTCTCAAACTTATTTTCTTTAGAAAAATTCCAAGCTTTTTTTCTCATAAGGAAATACTTCAAACCATTGATCATTTTTGGTTGACCTTTTCTATATGTATTCCAGCTCTAAAGTACCCCTTTTGAGATGGAGCTATAGAACTACATACAATATTTGACATGTGGCCCATAGCCCAGATGTATATAAATGCAATACAAATGCACTACTATACTATATAAATGTATACAAATGTATATAAATGCACTACTATACTAGACATCTCACTGTCAATGTCCTTCCTTTTACCCTTCTATCCGTCACTGAACTCTGCACACTGTATTTGTTTGTTCTCTCTGTCTTTCACACACACACACCACTCTACCTAAGTTCCACTCTTGTCTGTAGCCCCTTTCAAGCCCTCAAAGTCTAGTCTACAGATTTCAACACATTCCTCCCAGCCTGGATATATTTAAAACAATATAGTCAAAGCACATAGACTTTTCTCCATCACACTTACTGTGGGCACAAGCATGGGTGCTGGTCTTCCGAAAGCCTGTGGGACAGGCACAGGTGTAATTTTTGTTGTTTGGTAGGCACAGATGAGTGCAGCCCCCATTGTTAGTTCCACAGCGATTTCTCCCTGCTCAAATAGCCAAAGAACAAACAACATATAAGGAAGCCAATAAAGAAAACAAAGACACAGTTTGGGGCACAGGGAAGTGTGAAAGCTACACATCAGCTTTGATCTCTGCATGCACATGCATATACAGGCACATAATAACTAAAAGATTCCTATTACACAAATTACTGCTGTTGATCCTTTTAAAAATTAAACTTTTGTTTTCTTTTCAAGGACATGGCCAAGCTTTTTGGAGGGTTGTTTTTGTGTGTGGGCAGTTGTGGTGGTGTGAAATTTCAAATAAATTACACTGCTTATAATGGCAGAAGTCTCAGATGGCTCATGTATTGTATGTTTGGTATATGAGGATACTGATTTTTTTCCTTAAGTTCTACTAGGATAATGCAGTGCATGTGAGCTTCTGGGGCATTTCAAGGGACAGAATGCTAGACTATGTAGACATTTCATTTGATTCCACAAGACAACTTTCATATTCTTCTATGAGTGACACAGTTGAAACACACAACAAACTGAGGACTGAACCAATGTGCATATTTTTCCCAATGGTGTTAGCATCAGCATGATGGTTTCTAAGTCACTGATAATGGACAAGTATTGTTACCATCTGAACATTCAGACTCAGCAAGGGTAATTCAGATCCCTAAAGTTGATGATGATTCAGTCTAAGAGTTAAGGTCTTAAATTTAAATATATGTGGAGTCCTTATATACCTCCTGGCTTTTCACACACACCAGCCTGGTTTTTTTTAGCTTATTTTCACAATTATCAGAACTTAGAAGCATTGGGGGAGGGGTGTTTAAAGATGAAAACCATCATGCTCAGAATTATAGTAAGTCATAAATTCCAGAAGTATCTTTTAGTGATATGGGATCAGCAAACTATATTTTTCACCCCATGACATATCATTTCCTTGCTCATGGGCATGGCAAATCAAGTCTATTGCTATTTGGATGGCAAATGGCAGTCCCTGTGTCCCCAGGTGCCTCTGCAGTTACCTGCTGGCTGACGTTGAGGGTGCAGTGTATGGATATCCATGGGGAAGTGAAGCTTGTTGCGAATGATCTCCTGATTCTTGCCAGTAAATTTGTTTGCACTGTTTATGCTCTTGGTATGCCAGTCAGTCCAATATAGGCTGTCTTCAAACACTGTGATAGCAAAAGGATGAGGAAGACCTGCAGAAGGAATCCAGCACAAACCCATGGATTACTCTAAGCCTTCAGAGAGGTTCTAGAACAGGTCTTTATTCTGTCTCCCCAACCCAGAGGTGTTTTCTATTGGCAGAATAAGAATAGCCATATCTAACAAATAACCATGAAAGCTGTGCTTAGCTGGCTACACAAATCTCATTCTAAGGTGAAGGATGACCAAGCTCAGTCCTGGCTAATACTGAGCAGGTAAAGAGGAGTTAACAGAAACACTTTATGCAAGCAAGTGAGAATAATTGTGAATCAACTGTAGACAGTGTATTTCATTTCCACATGACCTAATGGTGCAAACCTCACTTTGTCTAGCTTAGGAGCTGGCCAGGAGTTTCATTGCTGCCTGCAATCTTTGCCCAGTACAGTCAGCCATACATTATGCAGGTGGCGTGCACAGCCTACATGTTGCCTTTGCTTCTCTTGGTACTACCTATACTGTTACTTGCCCCGCCCCCCCCCCATTTCCCTTATCTCACCTTGACTAATGACAGCTTTCCTATTCTGTCCATCCAAGTCAGCCCTCTCAATGACATGATGTTTGGCATCTACCCAGTACATCCGGCGCCCTGCATAGTCAATAGTTAGCCCATTTGGCCAGAAAAGGTGAGTGTCTGCAATGATACGCCGATTGGAGCCGTCCATGTTTGAGTATTCTATGCGAGGAGTATTTCCCCAGTCAGTCCAGTAGATGGTGCTATTGGAGAAAAGAGGAAATTCAGGCACTCTGATCTACTGGCTGTTCTGATGAGCAATTTGGAGCTAAAGAACTGGGAGAGATGATGGTGACCAAGGGTTTTGTTCTCCCAGCACATGAACAAGCATCTCTGAACAAGTATCTTCACAAGGCAGGGGATTATCATTTACAGAGACCATTCATCTATAGTAGATCAGCAGTCCAAGTACAGAGAAGCATTTACCCCATGAACATCTGCATAGGAAAGCAAGAAGACCTTAACTGCTCAGAAGAATGTATTTGAGCCAATTTCAGCCCATTAAGCTTCAACACAGAAACTAACAGAGGAATCCTTGGCCATCATCCATCACTCACCCTTCCATGGGGTGAAGAGCAATTGCGCGAGGCTTTTCCAGGTTCTGCCAGAGAAGTACTTTCCTGTGGGTTCCATCTAAGTTTGCCACTTCAATACGAGACGTCCCAGAGTCTGTCCAGTACAACTTGTCATGGATCCAATCGATGGCCAGTCCACCTAGGATCCAAAGGAGAAAAGAAGCCTCTAATGAGTGTGGGCTGGGCTCACTCGTATGATATTTTCCCCCACTAAGAAACATTGAAGAGAATACTCCATTTTCCCTTGTCCAACAAAATCAGCACTATTCTAAAAAGCAAATAAACCTAGGTATCCATTAGTCTCCATGCCTGTACATATTTCCTCACTTTCCTCGGACTGTGACTCTGCAATCATTAAAGACACTGACCTGGACTCTCCAGCCCTGTGGACACCACCTCTTCCACATTGCTGCCATTCAGGTTAGCCCTCATGATGCGATCCAGAGTGACATCAGACCAGAACACTAACTCCTTGCTGTGGTGGAAATCAAGTGCAATAGCATTCTCTAGGTTGTTCAGGAGTAAGGTATACTCTGAGCGATGGGGCAAGACCTGCCGGATATCAATACGATTGGCGAAAAGTAGCACAGGCTCTGGCCCTGAGGGATACATTCAGACAGAAGTGAGTGGGTCAGTAAGACAAAGCTTATCAAAACAAAAACAACAAAGCTCATGGATACTAAAACGTATCCAGGCAGCTCCAATAGTCTGATCTGGCTTTTCAGCCTGCAGCCAGAAATGTGGTGAGCAATATCGTTCTTAAAAAAGTGGTACTATGTTGAGCAGATATGGCTCAATATGGCCTAAATTGACTGTGCCACTCATACCATTGTTATGATCTCTCTGTTTTGCTGCTGCTGCCACAGCAGAGAACAGTACCAGGCACAGTTACAGTTGCTGTGTGGCCTGGGGAACTCAGATGATTCAACAGATCCAAGCCTCAACAAGGACCTCATGTGAACATACAAATCTCTTGGCTCAGCCCTCAGCAGCCTCAAAGCATTTAATTCTGTAAAGGTTAATCATGTATAATTTTGTTCCAAGGTCTCGCACATCCATCCACTCAAGCAGCTGTTACCTGACATATAAAGGGCCTGCTATCAAGTCCAAAGCATACTAGGACAGTTCCACCACTACCATCCTCAGTGAATCAATTTCCTATTTTCCACTGGAACGTGGAAGCAGTAAACAGACGAAGAAAGGGCACAGTGCAAGCAGCAACTGACAACTAAATGCCAAAAACTAAAGATTCTGTACAAAGCCAGCAGTACACCTTCAGCCAAATTTAGAGCTTCTAGGTAGTGATGCACTGACTATGCCAGGAAATCAAACCAGACCATAAGAGCCAAGAATTCCTTCTTACCCAGGGCTTTGCAGCTGCGCTTGTCTGGACGAAGTTCATAGCCTTGCTCACACCAGCACTGGAAACCACCTTCGCTGTTGGTGCATCCCTGGCTGCAATAACCTTCATCTGCACATTCATTCACATCTGCAACAGAAGAAAAAGGAAAGAGTTACCCATGTCTTTAGGTGTTCAAAGAAAGACTAGCTAGATCTTCCTTAGGTTCTGGATTTCACTCTATTCCAGTCAATCTTTTCCGCTATAGAGATTATTCATATGAATAACATAGGATTTTTTTTCAGAACAATGGGCTTTTCAGAAAAGCGTATCTTGTGTCTTGTCTTCAAATAGCCTAGGGATGTGTCATAATATCCAAAGTAAACAGGGAATCATCCCTGAATTTGCTTGGCTCCATCTGTGGCAACACTCAACAGGTCAGACCAGGTTCTGAGCATGACCCCAAATCCCCCTCCATTCCTGACAACAGCGATTCATGATTTTACCAAGAGACATATGCTGCACTTAAAGCTGTTCACCTTGACACAATCTGCCATCCTCCAGGAGCCTGTAGCCAGTGTGGCAGGTACACTGCACCATCCCTCGAGACATCTGGCATTTATGAGCACAGCCACCATTGTTGAGGTTACAGTTTTCCTCCCCAGTTCGAGGACCTGTGAAATGCATACATCAAGTAGAAAGAAACATTTGCCATGCAGAATAGCTACTATTTTGCTGAACTTGATTTTAGAAAATAACAGAAGCCCCCACACTGATGAGTGTGTGTCTGAGACAGAAAAGACACCTACCACCATGAGAGAGAAAACAGTGAAATGCAGTAGTTAGGATCTGGGAGCCTGGATCTGGGAGATCCAGGATTAAATCCCCACTCTGCCGCAGAAGCTTGCTGAGTGACCTAGCACCAGCCACACATTTCAGCTTAATTTAACCCACACAGCAGTCGTGATGTCGAGATGGTAAAGAAGAGAATGATGTAAGCCCCTTTAAATCCCCACCAGGGAGAAAGGAGGAGCATAAAGGAAGTAAATAAATCAATGTTAAATGTAGATGATTCCTCTTCCAAAAAGAAGACTTGGCTAGGATTCTCCCAGTTTTACAAACATGGTTATTCCCTTTCACAAGCTGGTTGCTTTTTACTTCCATAAGGCAATCCACAGAGTCTGCTACAGGGTTTGGAAAGACCATATGGGTCCAAGGACTACTTAAGTCCATTTGTGACTCCTCTTGTCTCCTCTTCTTTCAGTGCCTATTCTGCCCTGGTCAACACCCCAGCCATTTCCTCCCAATTCTATTTTTCTTGGTCCCCTCCTGGCAACTGTCTTATCCCTCTTTCCTTCCAAAACAACTGCTTTTCTTTAGTTTCTTCAAGATAATCATCCCAGATTACTCTGGTCAGCCCTGATGCAGATATTAGGTATGAGTGTAAGACATCCTAGACATCTGATCACCTTTCCTATTTTATATCACTAATCTCCTGTCCAAAGGTATACATCATCAACATTTTTGGTTTGTTGTAGGTATAGTTTTTTGTTTGTTTGTTTGCTGTCGAGTCATAGCTGACTTATGGCAACCCTGTAGGGTTTTCAAGGCAAGACAGAGGTGGTTTGCCATTGCCTGCCTCCATTTCACAACCCTGGACTTTCTTGGAGGTCTCCCATCCAAATACTCAGCAGGGCTGATGTTGCTTAGCTACTGAGATGTGACGAGGATGGGCTATCCAAGGCAGGATTTAGGTATAGTACATAAGTAAAAATATTACTAGAGAATCTTGCCTCCATTTTATCTTTTTGTTAAAACAGGGTTACTCACACTTTTAACACAGACTAACTAGAATTTCATAAAGATCATCCATTGATTTTACACTGATAAGTAAAGGACTTTGTAAAGTATTTGAGCCCATTAATTATTTCTCACCTAAAACAAGTAGATTGTAGGCAAGGAGCATCTTCGAAGAAGAAACTCCAGCTTAACAGGACTGATGTCTAGCACAGAATCAAAATCCACACGGGGGGGGGGGTTGGAAGACCAGCAGAACCAGTGCAATGTACTAGTGTTCAGTAGCAATGCCAACTCAATCACAATCTAAGCTAGGGGGGGGGGCATTTTTGCAAGCCCAGCAGAACCAGTACAATGTACACAGCTCCAATAGTACCAGTGCAATGACAGAGTGCCCAGCAGAACCCAGTGCCAATTTGACTCAACAGGCTAGCTCAACAGGACTGATGTCAAGCACAGAATCAAAATTCAAGCAAAGGGGGTGGAGTTGGAAGCCAAGCAGTACACCAGTGCAATGTACGAGTGCCCAGCAGAATGCAGTGGCAATGTCAGCAAAAATCACAATCCAAGTGTGTGTGGGGGGGTAATTTTTGCAAGCCCAAAAATACCAGTGCAATCACAGAGTGCACTGCAGAACCCAGTGCCAGTGTAGCAAAGCTATCTCAACAAGACAGACAAGTACAGAATCACAATCCAAGCAAGGGGGCAGGGTTGGAAGCCCAGCAGAACCCAGTGCCAATGCCAGCACAATCACAATCCCAGCAAGGGAGCATTTGTGCACGCCCAACAGAACCAGTACAGTGTACAGAGTGCCCAGCAGTACCAGTGCAATCACAGAATGCCCAGTACAACCCAGTGCCACTGGTTTTGCAAGCGTAAACGGACTGATCTCAAAGCACAGAGTCACAAATCCAAGTAGGGGGTGGTGGTATTTTGTGAGCTCTGTGCAAGAAAATGGGAAGTGAACACAAAGGAACACAGGCAAAGGGGTGAACCCTCTTGAAACTGACATGACTAATTTGAAACTAACAGCAGTGTTTCCAAGGCTGAAGATACTCCCCCCACGCACTTTGAAATTTGGTAAACATTTTGATTGAGGGAAGAGAGGCTGTCTGAAAATGTATCCACTTAGGAGCTGGCAGGAACCTCCAGAACTGCTTGAAACTTCATGGAAAGTTTGTGCCAGTTGACCTGCCACGAATTTCAGTTCGCAAACCACGAACTGGCTAAAATTTGTTACAAACTTTAGTTTGTGAGCTGGTTTGTGCCCATCCCTTGGGTATAACAGAGCTCTCTTTCTTAGTGCAATCCTCCCAGACATCAGAACTGAAGCACTTCTTCCCACCTCCAGCACAGAATTCCCACCCACTTTCCTGGAATCTCTTCCATCAACTTTGGATGCCATCATAATCAATGCCAAAATCAACTATGAGCCTATGGGGATGGGAAGGAGGGAAAACTTACGGCAATTTTGATCTGGGCTCTCGTCACTACCATCTCCACAGTCATTTGCACCATTACACAGCTTTCTTTGGCCAATGCAGCGTCCATTCCCACAAAGAAACTGATCAGGGGCACATTGTGGGCTTCCTAAAAAGGGGCAGAAAAGGAAAAGTTATAGACAGTAAACATTGGCAATCTATTTTATTCAGACTGATCAAGGGATACTAATTAACTTCCATTTGTATCCACAAGATTCCAGAGCTTCTCTTTACTATTCATACTACTTCTATGAAGATCCTGCACTATATAGGCTCAAAGCATTCCACATATACTGAATCTTCAAAGCCTTTATTCAACATCGATTTATTGTGCCTTTTCTGGTGAAAAATCAAGTGAATGACAGTCTCCTTTATTTTATTTTCCATGAAAATTGCCCATAACATGATTATATTATTACGACTGATTGACTGCGTTCATCTTATTTACTATACATTGCTCAAACAGTTTTTGGAAAGGCCCAAAACTGAAATTTTATGTTCTTATTAGATTATTAGATGACGAGATACCTATAAGGATATACTTCAGCATGAAACTGTGTTGGGATTCCTCTTCCTATTACTGGTTTCTCATTTTAAACGGTAACCAAGATGACTGAGTGAGCCTAAGACAACAATGATTCACAGTATAACTCTTACCTGCACTGTAACTATAAGATATGAGTGGGAACTCACAAGGACTTCCAGGAAGCATCTCATTTCCCCTTCCCCCACTACTTCGTCTTTCTCTTTCCTGAAAGCCCCACAGCTTCTCCCCTTTTCCTGTCTCCTTTCAGGCCCAGAGCTAGAAAATTTTCAGTGGAGGGCCACTGAGGGAACTGGTGAGGCATGGTGTCATGAAATTTAAAAATTAAAATTAAAAAAGGATATGTGCAGCATCTCAGAACAGCAGCAGTGAGGCACATCTCAGCTGGTTGTTTATCCAAAGGAAAGACGAGAGGAGGAGGTGGGGAGACTGAAACTGACTGTGTCCCATTTCCTCTGTGTGTGTGTGAGAGAGAATGGATTTTCCATGTTGGACCTGATCTGAAGAGTATCTTCGTTGCTGCATTTGCATGCCACTTACTCTGAGGCTTAGCAATTGAAAGGAGAAGGACAATGCCCTCCCTCCCCACCCCTACTTTCCTCCATTACGTTTTTTCTCTCCCCCCCCCCCTTCCATGCCACTTGGCCGGGCAAGCAAAGATGAAGGTCTGGCTGGCAAAGCGAAGGCGACAGACAAAGGAAGGGAGACAGCCGCCTTGATGGATGGGCCTGCAGCTGGACAACATGGAAAGTTCACATGGAAACTTGTGGGGCATGGCTTTAAAGTAAGGGGACGTGGCCCCAAGATGCCCCACCATAGCTATAGGCCTGCTTCCTTCTCTCGTTCTGGATTTGCTAACCTGGAGATCTCTTAGAATCATAATGGATCTCCCAAATACAGAGATCAGTTCCCCTTAGGGTTGCCAGCACCAAGTTGGGAAATTCCTGGAGATTTGAGGATGAACTCTTGGGAGCAGTGTTCCCTCTAAGCTGAGTTAGTGTGAGCTAGCTCACTGTTTTTGAGCCTCCGGCTCACACAGTTTTGTCCTAGCTCAGAAAAGGATGGCTCCAGGGCAAACTAATTTATGCAGTAGCCAAATCGCTCGCTCACAACTTCAATGCCAGTAGCTCAGAAAGTAGAATTTTTGCTCACAAGATTCCAGACCTTAGAGAGAACATTGCTTGGGAGGGTGAAGTTTGGGGAAGGAGCAGGTTGTAATGCCATAGAGTCCACCCTCAAAAGCCGCCATTTTCTCCAGGGGAACTGATCGGTCATCTGGAGAGCAGTTGTAATTCCAGGTGATCTGGGATTACACCTGGAGGTTAGCAACTCTAGTTCCCATGGAGGTAATGGCTGCTTTGGAGGGTGGAGTCTATGTCATTACATACTTCTAAGGTCGTTCCCCTACTCCAACCCCACCACCCCCAGGCTTCACCCCCAAAATCTCTAGGAATTTCCTAACCTGGAGGTGCCAACCCTACCTCCTTCCCATCCAACAGCCAACCTACTTTTATTTGCCCCTCTGTCTTCAGTAGTCCCTCCCTTCACCCCTCTTCTTAGGAAAGCCATGGTCCAGTTGTGTGGTGCCAGCCACTGGGTCAGGCCCATTTGCATGGTAGGGAAATCTCAAGGACTTATGGGGGATCCCTCACTTTCCACTGAATCCCCTCACACACTATTTTCTCTTTCTCTCCCCTGGCAACCTCCATATCTTCTGCCCTTTACCTGCCTCACTCTCCTCCTCAGCCATTCACCAACCTACTTTTTATTTGCCTCAGATCTTCAGCTACATTTATTATTTATTTACTTCATTTATACCCCACTCTTCTCATCAGTGGGGACCAAAGCAGCTTAAATTATACTTGTCTCTTCTTTTTTATCCTCACAACAACCCTGTGAAATAGGTTAGCCTTCAAGTATGTGACTGGTCCAAAATCACCCAGTGAGGTTCTGCAGCAAGATGGGGATTCGAACATGGGTCTTTTGGATCCTTCTCTGAAGCTCTAGCCGCTACACCGCACTGACTTTCATACAGTGGCTGCTGTTGAAAAGTTGGAAGTTTCCAGACCTAATTGAGTCATGCAAGTCAGGTGGTATCAGGTCGCCAAGAGGCTGCTGCCAGGCCAAAGATGCCAACGTCCAAGTGGGACCTGGAGATCTCCCGACTTACAACTGAACTGCAGACAACAGAGATCTGTCCCCCTGGAGAAAATGGCTCCTTTAGAGAGTGGACTCATAACATCTGGCTGATGCCCCTCCACTCTCCAAACCCTGCCTTCCTCAGACTTCACCACAATATCTTCAGGAATTTCACAACCTAGGCATGCCAACTCTAGTCAGGCCTAGGCCCTCAAAGGCCAAAATATATCTTTGAAAGTGCCCTGCCCCCCCACCTTTTTATTCACATGAATCAAGCTGGAAAACTGTGGTTGCTTAGCAATAGCCACTGAGGGAATCCATTCCTTAAAGCTACAGGTGCTTCTTTTATCATTTGGGGGGGGGGAGTTTAAACCTCCAAAGTATTTTTTTGTTGCTTTCACTCTTTTCAGGTTTGTAGAACAATCTGTCTTGCCTGTTCACAGATCCAGTCACCAGATTTAAGTATCCAAAGATCTGGCCAACTTTGCTATTAGAATATAAGATACTAGCATCAATTCAAGAGAGGTATATTGCTCCATACAAAAACTCAAAAGGCTAGCTGAATATTACCAAGCCTATCCATGTTGTTCATGAACAAAATGAACAAAAACTATTGAGGCAGACACAGCATGGGTTCTGTAAAGGAAGATCTTGTCTCACTAACCTGTTAGTGTTTTTTGAGGGAGTGAACAAACATGTGGACAAGGGGGACCCAAGAGGTATTATTTACCTTGACTTCCAGAAAGCTTTGATACAGTTCCCCATCAAAGGCTCCTAAGTAAGCTCAATAGTCATGGGATAAAAGGACAAGTCCTCTTGTGGATCAAAAACTGGCTTATAAATAGGAAACAGAGAGTGAGTATAAATGGGAAACTTTCTCAGGGGAGGGTGGTAAGCTGTGGGGTACCACAGGGATCAGTACTCGGTCCGATGCTTTTTAACTTGTTTATTAATGATTTGGAATTGGGAGTAAGCAAAGCAGTGAAGTGGCTAAATTTGCAGATGACACGAAGTTGTTCAGGGTGGTGAAAACCAGGGAGGATTGTGAGGCACTCCAAAGGGATCTGTTGAGGATGGGTGAGTGGGCGTCAACGTGGCAAATGGGGTTCAATGTGGCCAAGTGCAAAGTGATGCACATTGGAGCCAAAAATCCTAAATATAAATACACGTTGATGGGGTCTGAACTGGCAGAGACGGACCAAGAGAGTGATCTTGGAGTCATAGTAGATAACTCAATGAAAATGTCTAGACAGTGTGTAGCTGCAATAAAGAAGGCCAACGCTATGCTGGGGATTATTAGGAAGGGAATTGAAAACAAATCAGCCAGTATCATCATGCCCCTATATAAATCATTGGTGCGACCTCATTTGGAATACTGTGTACAGTTCTGGTCGCCACATCTCAAAAAGGATATTATAGCATTGGAAAAAGTGCAGAGAAGGGCAACTAGAATGATAAAAGGATTGGAACACCTTCCCTATAAAGAAAGGTTAAAACGCTTGGGGCTCTTTAGCTTGAAGAAACGACGGCTGAGGGGTGACATGATCGAGGTTTATAAGATTATGAATGGGATTGAGCAGGTTGAGAAAGAAGTACTTTTCTCCCTTTCTCACAATGCAAGAACTCATGGGCACTCCATGAAATTGCTGAGCAGTCGGGTTAGAACAGATAAAAGGAAGTACTTCTTCACCCAAAGAGTGATTAACATATGGAATTCACTGCCACAGAAGGTGGTGGCAGTTACAAGCATGGACAGTTTCAAGAGGGAATTAGATAAACTTATGGAGCAGAAGTCCATCAGTGGCTATTAGCCACAGGGTATAGATGAGAACTCTCAGTCTGGGGCAGGTGCTGCACTCTATTCTTGGTGCTGGAGGGGACAGCAGTGGGAGGGCTTCTAGTGTCCTGGCCCCACTGATGGACCTCCTGATGGCACCTGGTATATTTTGGCCGCTGTGTGACAGAGTGTTGGACTAGATGGGCCACTGGCCTGATTCAACATTGGCTTCTCTTATGTTCTCATGTTCTTATGAAGTGGTCCTCAAATCCCACTACTGGAACAAATCAACACATGAAGAAGGGTTTTTCAGTGATGGCACCTCACTCTTGGAATGCCCTCCTCGACATGCACCAAGTATCTATCTTGCTATGATTTAGGTGGCAGGTCAAAACACTGATAACTGATAAATTCATCTTTTTAGCTCTTTTAGTAATCCACATCTAAGCCTGTTTTATGAATATCATTTTAGGCTGCTGATTTTTTTTTTTGCAGATTTTATGCAACTGACATGTTTTTATGGCTTTACTGATAATTTTATACTGTTTTAATTATTTTACTTTATTCTTTTTGCTTTGTAAATCACCTGAGCAGGTTTCTGCAGAAGAAGCATATATGTTCCAAAATGAAATAAAAACATTCTCTCACACAGGATGAAATCACATGATGCCTGCTATGATATACAAGTGTTATCGCCTAAAATCAAAGGAGGTATATTTTGCTTCAGAACTAGTGTTGTTATCAATATGTAAATTGATGCAAATCTCACTAATTAATATCATACTAAAAATGAATAATTAATCACTTTCTTTAATTGGGTGATCTTCACAATTAAAACAACAATAGCACCAAACTTCCAAAATCAGTGATGGTTTTACCCTTTTATGGAATATCAAAATATACTGCTTTGCTGCATCCAATAACTGCAGTCAATATTTCATACTCCTTTTCTAATTTTGGACATTCGGACATTTACAGTACAACCGTAACCAGAGTACACCCTTCTAAGAACAACTTTGCTTTGGATTGCACTGTTAATTACTGAGCTTAAGGCAGGAAGGCTAGCTATACAGAGAACAAAGCAGCAACTTGCTTTCAGGGTTTTCACCTGTATTCTCACAGTTTTCCTCATCACTGTTATCAGAGCAATCATCCTCCCCATCACAACGCCAGGAGAGGCGGACACATCGGCCAGATTTACAGCGGAATTGGTCAGCTGTGCACATAGATGTAGCTGTGGAAACAAAAATGAAATAAATTTAATCAGACAGTTCAAATTTGATTTGTTGCTTGCATGCCCTTATTCTCCACAGTTCACTAGTGCCATGACCGACACTCTCTTGACTTCCATATTAGGTCATTCCATCTGCCACAACTCTGAAGACACTCACTGCAGTTTTTTTCATCTGACTGGTCATCACAGTCAAAGTCGCCATCACATCTCCACCCAGCATTGATGCATAAACCACTGTTGCACATGAACTCCCCAGAGCGGCATGGCTGGTGAGAGGCTGCAAAGAGGAGACAGCATATTATAACCTCTATTCAACTGTCCCCAAACGGCCAGCCCTGATCAGAGTAACAAGCCCAACAGACTCAGTTATATGTCCCCCCTCTCTGGATAGCCACACAATGACAGAGAAAAATTCCTTCCACAGAACTTGCTCCTGGCAAAAGAAGCGATACTACCCCCCCAAAAGTAACATGGGTTCTTGCATCATAGCAAGTTAATGGCACCTCACAGCAATTATTCTGGAGTTTGCATTTAAAATAAAAAGCCAGTGATGGCAGTATCTGGAAGCATCAATCCTGCTCTGTAGCTTCTAGTCCACATCCTCAAAGCTCTTAGTGCATATCCAATACATACCACCACACAAACTTCTTTCTTGCCCTACTATTCAAATTTTAGGTTTCAAGAAAATCAACGTTTTCAACAGAATCACCGAAAGTAAATTTATGCCAATTCTGGGACTTGTACAATCAATTCTGAATATAACATTTGAGACTTCTTGAAACAGCATTTTCATTTCCTGGTGAAGAATCAGAAATATTTTATATCAACATACGAATCACATGCCCCCAAAGGTGGCTGACTTACAGCAGTCAGATTCATCAGACCAGTCCCCACAGTCATCATCTCCATCACAGTGGTATATGTCCAGGATACAACGACCGTAGGCACACTGAAACTCCTCCAAGCTACACGTAGGTGCTGGAATATCTGATGCTAACAAAGGGAATGAAGAAACAAGACTAAAACAAGACTGCAAATAGTCGTGTGCCTGTGGCATCATAAATTTAAAAAGAGCTAAGTAGATATAGAAATTACAAGTGGCGTAACAAAGCTTACATGTGCATTTACACAGCTATCTGGATGCACTGGAATGGTGTCACAGTGCTACTTTCAATTAAGCCCAAGTGCCTGCAGTTAAGAAGTCTTGTTTCTAGACGGTGCATTCACACTACTTCTCAGGCAACCACATTAGGAATAAAACTATGGTGTTATGATGTTATATTACAAAACAGAGACAAAAGTCAAGGAAAGTGTTCATATTCAAAAGTGGTCACCAACAGTAGTACAGCCCTTATTAGTTCCACCTTTCCAGGCAGTGTTCTATAGCCATCTAACACATGATGGCCGATGATTATGGCTTTACACATCCAGGACAAGAATCACATACGTAACTAAACATGCTGAACTTTTAAAAAATTACACGTAGACTCCTCATTGCACACCTGTATGCAGACAGAACATCACACCACTGAAATATAGTTTTGCAGCTGCTTATCGGTGGTTCTGCTGCATTATGGAATTTTGCTAGAAATAAAACAAGGCCCATTCTGTAGATAGGACATCACCCACACTGAAGATTTCAGTGTATTAACTCACATGCAAATTCACCCTCAGTTTATCAGGTTCTGGTTACAACTAAAATGTGCTTAACATAGTACATTAATTTACCTGCAACGAACCATCAATGCTCCAAGTGCTTATTGAGTGTGTTGCCCTGCAAGGCTTTTTATGCCTTTTATGAACTGAAATAAAGTATGAACTGTGCAAAGCATGCACAAGGAACTGTACAGCATGGTAGCCCACTATGATGCCAGACTGAGACTGCACCCTTAGAGGAAGACACCTTTCCTTCTTTATTGCTGCTCCAGGGGCCCTGCAAGGTTACCAGCCCTCTTTACCTGACGGAAGATGGATCAGTTCCATGAGCTTGCACAAAGCACCAAACGCCATGCCATGCCATGCTGAGGCATGAGGACAAAGGACTCCAAAAAGCCATTAGGAGACCTCTCCAACACACGCAGGAAACCTCTTTCTCCCTCCATCACCTGTGAATCTACATGAAGCCCTAGAGAATCCATTCATGGTTGCCTAGAGACTAATCACTTGTCCATCAAGGAACAATGGCTTTGGCCCAGTGACTCATCTCACCTACACCCAGGTGCCAGACTCTAGTCTAAGTTGCTAGTTCTCAATATTGCCCACTCCCCTAGACCCTTCCCCCTTGAACCCAACACCAATCAGCATGTTTTGGGGATGGACTAGTAGGTGGACCAAGACATGTGACCAGCTTGGGCCACCCCAAGAGGCATGTGACTAGGACATGTGGCCAGCCTGACCCAACCTCCCCACACCACATTATAAAAGGGGCTACCCAACCACATGCTCTCTCTCTCTCTACTTCCCCCCAATGACCTCTATACTCTCTTACTCTTGAACTTGTGGCTATCTTGCCACACTTTATGCTGAGGCTCTTGGACGGCCGCCAAAGTCTTCCATGTGCTTTCTGCTGGTTCAGTTTGCACTCTCCATTTTTCTAGCATAAGTCCCATTTTTCTATAATTCCTTTATTTTTCCATTTGGAAGCCTTCATCTCATCAGACAGATAAATATAACCCAAACAATGAATATACTGCTCATGCAAACATGCTGATTATCTATCTTTGTTTCCTAGAATCTGAATAATTGTGTGTGTGACTGTGTATTGTTTGTGTGTTAAGAAGACTACAGTAAAGACACCATTTTAACCTAACTGCAGCCTCCGTGTCTGTTTCTGATCAGTTCTGGAGGGGCAGGACTTCTGTATAAATTGATGTTGCATCCCGCAACCAATTGCTTATTAATAAGAGCTAATATTCCCCATAATTTTATTAATAAATAAGAGCAATCAGGTTAACAAGTGTTCAAAACACCGCTATGCCCCTCTCCAAAGGCTTGCTGAGCAAATTAAGTTCTGAAATAGCTAAAGGGAATCACACAGCTTTAGATTTCTCTCTGCACAGTCACATATATATTTAGCTATGCCGAGGTTTGAAGTTAGCCAAGTTGTAAAACTGAAAAGTGGAGCAGTTCCTTCAAGGGTTTAATCTTGCCAAATAAAGCTGCTGAGCAGAAGACGTCACCATCGGTGCCAAGCCTTTGAAGAATGCCATTTCTCCCCAGTGAAGCCAGAACAAGCACCTCCTTTTCACATAAGAATCCTTATCAGAAACATTCAGACCCTGTACAGGAGGAACCCACCACAAACTAAGACAAAGGTGTTACAATTCTATCCTGGTGTTCACAAACAATTATAATGTAGAAAAGAACCCTTCAAGAAAAACTGAAACGGAAGACAACATTCTCTATGGGATAATACAGTCTATATGTTATTGCAAGGTCCGAGGAAATTAAAAATCACTACAATGAAACACAAATAGTTAGTATTCTGGGAAACCTGGAAGAAATAAAGGTGACTTTGAAATGAAGACTGAAAAAAGCTGGAAGGTCAAGATACCAAGGGTTAAGCTAGATGCACAGAGATCACAGGTCTCCATTAGTCTTTTAAATTGCAGCCATGTAAGGCCCAATGCAGACTGGGCTAGGAGATAGGGTTTAACCCATCCCTTGCTGCATGATTTTGCTAATTAAAACTGCTGCCCTTCACTATTACCAGCTTTTAAATGGGGAAACGTGGGTATACAGTTTTTACCCATCTGCAAAGTGCTATAACTGTATGGGAAGCTGGGTTTTGACTGTCAACATCAAGAGTTTCAAACCTGTTTCCTTCCACAACTCATCTGGCCATGACCTGAACAGGGACCATGTGCAGCTAGAACTGAGCTCTAAAAAACTGCTAGAAAGTTCTCTTGGCACCTCGGCGGTTTTGATATTCAGATACAAGTGAAATATAACAGCCTTTAAGATAAGGTGATAGATGACACTGAGGAGTCAAATATACTGGAATCCAACCAGGTTTGGATACAACTTGCTAGCTATGCACCTTCGTCAACTGCAAACATTAACAAGCAGTTGTAGTTAGGGGGGGATAAGAGTAGCTGCTATTCCTATTTTGAAGGACAGGCTACACTTCAAACTTGCAGGAGTTGAGGAAAAGCCCCATATTTAATTTTTCAAAAAGGTATTAGGTAGAGATTTAGAAATATATAGATGTAAAAGATGACTTGTTAATGCCATTTTACCCTATCACTAAACCTGACACAGTTAGACTATCTGTTCCCTTCCACCCCTAAGGCATGCATGCATATTAATAACCCACTAGAGAAGGTACAGCCAGTGGAGAGGAGACAGCAAAGTTGGCCTCTCTGAGCTGTTTCCTGACTCTGAAATCTTTGCAGCCTTGGCTCCCTCCCAGCTTTTATTATCTGGAGAGATAAA
Source organism: Gekko gecko (assembly GCA_029375565.1). NCBI lineage: Eukaryota > Metazoa > Chordata > Lepidosauria > Squamata > Gekkonidae > Gekko > Gekko gecko. The sequence goes on from JAPDNY010000003.1 coordinate 156,549,990, forward strand.
AGACACTCCCCCCCCAACACTGTTCCCCACCCTTGTCCTTCAGAAACTGGCAGCCCAGATTCCCCCCCCCCAGCCTTTTTGAAGTTCCCTCCTATCTAGAATAAATTCTGTAAAATGCCCTTGAGACAGAAGTTGGAGAGGACAATCCTGCAGTTTCCACAGGCATTAGCTGCTGCTCAGATATGGTGTGGACAAAGCAGTGGAAGCAGAGACTTGAACAAAATGCCAAAATGATCCACAGAAAGAGGACAGTCCGTGAAGGGTGAAACCAACTCTCCCAATACTCTATCATTTAACTCCAAACTCTACAAACCCACCCGATAAATTCTTAATTAGCTAGAAGGGAGAAGTTCTGCAGGGATGATCAAAGTGTGCACAGACTGGGGAAGTAGAGAGACAAAAAAAGCCTTGGGATGCTGTCCACTAAGAAAGAATGAACTGAAGCAGGTCGTCCCTTTCACGTTTGCTGTATTATTATAGCCAATTTTCCAAGCTCACAAAATCATTAGTCAAGGTCAAAATAAAAGTACCAGTAGTCAGCGAATACCACAAAGAAGCAGCCTATGAAAATATACTAGAGAATTGCCAAAAAGATACCAAAAGAAATACCAAAAATGCCACAAGAACAACTTAATTTAAAAAAATATATACAGGTCCTTAATTTTGTAAAGGCTTCATCACACAGAATGGAAAAATAGCCGTAAATGGTAACAAATAATTAGCTTACATTTTCCTGCCAAAAGAGCAACAATGGTCTATATACTGGAACATACACACTATTTAATGTCACCTTAATCTCACAAAATGAGGAATGCAGGGACCCTTTATAGACAACCCAATACTACTGCAGGTGTTTTTGGGGGAGGTTGGCAATAAAAAATGCACCCTCAAGCAGGTCTCTGGAGAGGCAGCATATATGTATTCTAAATAAGTAAAGTAAACTTGATGGGCAACAGATCCAAAAGGAATTTATTTACTTCATTTATACCTCACCTTCTTCCACAATGTGAGGTAGGTTAGGCTGAGAGTGAGTGACTGGCCCAAGGTCACCCGGCAAACTGCCACAGCAGAGTGAGGATTTGAACCTGGGGCTCCCACATCACAGTCTGACACTCTTAACAACTACAACACATTGAAAGTACTTTTACTCTATGAGAAATTAAATTGTAGAATTCAATGTCAGTGGAATCAGTGATGGCCTTGAGCCCAGATGTCTTGAAAAGGAGAGTAGACCAATTCATGTAAGAGTTTTACAGTAAGAGTTGTGCAGCAGTGGAATCAGCTGCCTAGGGTGGGTGGTGAGCTCCCCCTCACTGGCAGTCTTTAAGCAGTGGCTGGTCAAACACTTGTCAGGGATGCTCTAGGCTGATCCTGCATTGATCAGGGTGTTAAACCGGATGGCCTGTATGGCCCCTTCCAACTCTATGATTCTATGCTTCTATGTAGGATAGGTCCATCAATGGCTACTAGCCATAGTAAGAAAGGGAAGCTTCATATACAGAGGCAGCAACCCAATGAATACCAGTGCTAGGAAGAAATATCAGAGGAAGGCCTTGGCCTCTGTGCCCTGTTGGTCAGTCCTCCAGAACTAGTTGGCCAGTATGTGAAACAAAATTCTTGACTAGATAGATCATTTGTCTGATGCAGCTGGGCTCATATGTTCTTAAAAATATCAATGGAAACTAGATCATGACTATTCTGTTGATTATTTCCTTGAAAAAAATAGCAACTTCTTGCAAGTTTGTACCTATGTACCTTCCTCAAAAAATCTACAAGATTTTTCAGTTTCAATACATTTCTTTGCACTTGTATTCCTTTACGAGAACCATTCTAAAGAAGAATCACTGTGGCAGAAAACATTGCTCCTTTTATGGAAAGGAGGAGAGAGAGACTGGGGCAGTCCACTACTGTTCTAAGAGACATCTGTTCTCATTTCAAAATTACTCCTTTTATGGAAAGCAGGAGAGAGAGACTGGGGGATGGAGAGGTTCCACTCAGGCTTACGGTTGAGGGGGCAACAATTCATCTATACTTGCCTCTCCTGCTCTGCCCTGCTCTATTCCATCATGGCTGACTTTCTCACCCACTCATTTGTACTGTACTGTTCCATCTACGGCTACCCACAATCCAAATCCCCTGGGACTTTTTAATCATGCAGCAGACACTATCAAATGCTTTAGCAATGTTTTAATAATGTTATTGATTAATAATTTTATAGATTAAGGATGTATCGTATTTTAATTATGTTGTACGTTTTAACCATGTTGTAACCTGCCCTGAGCCTGGTATGTAGGGGAGGAAGGGTGGGCTAAAAGAAGATAGATAGATAGATAGATAGATAGATAGATAGATAGATAGATAGATAGATAGATAGATAGATAGATAGATAATTTTGAAGAAGCATGATGCGATCAAGGAAAGAGAGTAATGTAATGATAAGCACAGATGTAGACTGGAGTCTAATCGGGGTTCAGAGAAGTCCAGTTTGGGCAAAATAGCCGCACATATTCACACTGCTGATCTGCTACTACATTACACCACAGCTAGGTGATAACAACAGGTCCCCAATGCAAGGGCATTGCATCCTCAAGTAATTCCAAATGTTTATTTCAGAAGGTCCTGAATGACTGGCAGGATAGAGTGCTTCTGACTGCTAAAGGCACTGAAAAGGGGAAGATACTTACGGCAGTTCTCTTCATCTGAGCCATCCTTGCAATCTGTATCACCATCACAGAACCAGTGCTCAGCTATACAACTGCCATCGCTGCAGCGAAACTCTTTGTCTGAACACTTTCTCATATCTGCAAAATAGAGCCAAAAGTAGCTCAATTGAAAGGTCACACACTCTACCCTCCCAGGACTCCATTTGTGAAATTTATCAGTCAATCTGAGAACACCTTAACATCCCTGAGCACACAAATAGGCCCACGGTACAAATCAAGAATTGTTTGCTTCCTCATTTTAATATTGGGTTCTGAATGTAAAAATTGGAATTAATAGGAATTCTAAATAAATGTTATGTAACATATGATATTAAAGTTCCAACAGTTGGATGATATCACAGTTTGGTTTGGTTTGGAAAAAAAGAATGCAGACCCAGCTCCCAAACAATGGATTTTAGGGAAAAAGTCAAATGTTTTGACCCAAGCTCCTCAATCCAGCAATCCCACTTAAGAAACTGCTGTCCTAGCAAAAATCTCAAACTCTAAGTGGACCTTCCACTTAATATTTATCTTTGTTCTGGGCCCATACATTCAGCCAAAATAACTGTCCAACTACCTGCAGGTCTCCTGAATATATGCCACCATTGCACTAAAAGCCAAGCAAGCACCTTTTAAAATCATCTGTTTTAAATAGGCTGTTCTATTGAACTAGGCAGCACATGGGCCTACTGATACAGTCAGGCTACTAACCACACTGCTCATCACTGTTGTCCCCACAGTCGTTGTCACCATCACAATGCCACAGGCTACGTATGCAGTATCCATTCTGACATGAGAATTCATCCTCCTCACACTCCCGTGGTGCTGAGGGTTAAAGATAAGAAGCAAACAAGTCAAACAGAACGTAGGGTTTAGGGTATTCAGTATTACTCTCTGTGCCAACCAACATCCTTGGAATTCCTCCTTCTTCAAAAACGGAGCACACCCATATTGTGGGAGTCCAACAGCAGGAGAGTGGCAGTAAAAGAATTCGTAAGGGCTTGTGGAACTGTATTTCTTCTACCAAAGGACAAGGATGGCAATAGCTCACAGAACATCATCTCAGGGACTACAACACAGTAATTACAAGAACAACTAATAACTATTGTAGGGTTTAATCACATTAATCACAACAGGATTTAACATTGCTGAGAATACACCAGTACTGCTACAAGAAAATGATTTTGTATATTAAGACCTGTGATGAGGTAACTTACGGCAGTCTTGCTCATCAGAATCATCCTCACAGTCATTGTCCCCATCACAGACCCACGAACGACGGATACACTTGCCATTGTCACAGTGAAAATCCAATGGGGAGCAAGTAGGCAACACTGAAATACAAAAAAAAGAGAGGCAACCCCAGAAGGTTTCAATAAACTGTTTACTTTTGCAATCCTGCAATCTGTGCCAAGGCCATTAATGATAATAAACAAGTTCTTGCATATTACAAAGTTACTAAAAAATTAAAGACATGAGTTCAGAATATTTGCAGCTGGGCAAGTACTGTTCTCAGGGCTCTTTTTGTAGCAGGAACTCCTTTGCATATTAGGTGACACACCCCCTAATGTAGCCAATCCCCCAAGAGCTTACAGTAGCCATTGTAAGAAGAGCTCTGTAAGCTCTTGGAGGATTGGCTACATTAGAGGTGTGTTGCCTAATATGTAAAGGAGTTCCTGCTACAAAAAGAGCCCTGACTGTTCTACTCAGGACTATCCCCATTTTCTCCCAAAGGGTGTTGCTTTAACGTTTAGCTTAGTTCTTCCCAAGCTCAGTTTCTACCCTTTAGGAAACACGAACGTGACTCCCTTACGGTCTTATGATAAGACAACACTACTTTTCGATCTCCCTGACTGGCCTCCAGTCAAGCTTGATCAAATTATTGAACTAATAGAAGGTTTAAAACCTGGTAAGGCTCCAGGCCCCAATGGTCTTCCTGCTGAATTTTTTTAAAAATTGCGACCTCGTGGTCTTTGCCCCTGGCCAAATTATTTACTTTAATTGACCTATATGGAACAATTCCAGAGCCTTGGCTCAATTCTAAATTAGTACCTATTTACCAAAAAGGTAACCCAAATCTCCCTGAAAACTTTCAACCTATTAGCTTACTGTCTGTTCTGGGGAAATTATATGCCAAGCACTTAGAACACTGACTGATTAACTGGCTACAACAAAATAAGATTGGTTCAAAACAGATAGGTTTTTCCAAAAAGAAATCTGCCATCGATCACTGTGCTACACTGACATTTTTAGCCGACAAATCTATGAACACTAGTGATAAGGCCCGTTGCAGAGAGACAGGCAATGGGTGCTAGGAAGAGGGCGGGGGGGGGGAGCACAGCAGTCTGCACTATGGCCCCCTCACCTCCCAGAGGCCTCCAAGTGGCCTTGGGGAGAGGTCGGGCAAAGACGGGCCAGCAGCGGTGAGCGTGCCACCAGCAGAGAGGCTCCAAGCCACCCTCCCCTCCCAGAGGCCTCTGAGTGGCCTCAGAAGGCAGGGGGGCAGGCAAAGGTGGGCGGTGGTGGTGAACGTGCTGCCGGTGAAAAGGGCTGACAGCACCCATCGCTCCCGGAGGCCTCTGAGCAGCCTTAGAAGGGGGGGTGAAGATGGGTGGCGGCAGTAAGCACGCTGCTAGCAGAGAGGCCCCACGGCACCCTCCCCTCCTGGAGGCCCCCATGTGGCTGTAGAAGCCAGGTGGGGGGGCAGGTGAAGACAGGCCGGCAGTGGTCAGTGCGCCGCCGGCAAAGAGGCCCCACGGCACCCACCCCTCCCGGAGGCCTCCCAGCGGCCTCAGAAACTTGTTGGGGGGGTCAGGCGAAGACACCCCACACCACCCTGACCTCCTGGAGGTCTCCCAGCAACCTCAGGGCCGGAGTGGGAGGGAGTGACCAGGCTGCATGGAGGCCAGGTGGGCCTGTCCTCCTGGCTCCCCACTGGAGTGACCGGTGGAGCATCCATCCCGGGAGATGGGTCCATGCAGAGTGAGGGCAAGATGCTGGCTGGCAGGTCTGTGGGCGGGAGTGACGCAATAGTGGAAGGGAAGGCAGCCAATCGGTAGGACCCGGGGTGAGTGGCAGATGAGCGGGTGAACTGATTTTGCAGCACATCAAATCTTGCCACCCCAAGTGACAATTATATGTAAGGAGAGATAGGAAAGAAGAAACTTTATGTAGCCTTTACTGACCTGAAGGGTACCTTCAACTTAGTGGATAGAAATAAGCTATGGAGCAAATTAGCTGACCAAAAGATAGATCCCCATTTGTTAATCTTATTAAAGAAATTGCACAGATACAACTTGTCAGGTAAAATATTCTTCAAAAGACCATTTAACTAGGAAAATACCTTTTAAAGGAGTTAAATAAGGGTGTGTGTTGGATAAGACAACAGCTAATTTCCCCTTCTTATAGAATACCAATAAAATCTTATTGCTTCCAGTATTAGAGACTGAACAATATTGATACTTATTGATATAGTTACTGCTGGAAATCATATTAATAGGACAGACAGGGCTTTATCAGTGAGAAACCAGACCACTGAGCAATATAAAAACCTAAATAACTATTTGGTCATTACGTGATTTTCAGCAACCAGATCAGAAAAATCTTGTGGGTTATTTGAAAATGGCAATTAGCAGCCGTAGAGAAACAAGAGTGTCAGTTAAGATTATCCAGAGGTGTTGTTAACACCAGACTTTCATAATTGAATGGTTACTGTGGTTATCAGTGAAGATCCTAATGTTGTGAGACCTCCTTCATGCTATGAATTGATTTGATCAAAATTCATGTTCATTATTTATAATTTATTAATAGGTTTTATTAATTTTATATCACTACAAACTGTAGCTGTATATCAATGTAATCTATGCTTTCTTTGATAATCTGATGCCCAAAAAACTGCCATTTATAGAGTATAGTCATTCTACTCACAATACCAACCAATATTTTTACTTTCTCTGCAACTGGATCCTATACATCATTGGAGCAACAATAGCGTATGCATTGCTGTGTAAAATGTTTGCTTATTGCCAATGGTTAGGAATTGCAATTAGATTATTTAACTATTTTTAAAAGTGTTATCTTATTTTGCCAGTGTCATTGGGGGGGAGGTTCCCTCAGAAAGATGAAATCTGTATAAAGGCTGGAAAGATCCATATAAAGGCTGGAATTCAAAAAGACAGCATAAATCAACCACAGCCCAACCTCCACTCAAGGATGAAAGAAACGCTCAGCCTTGCAAGGGCTTTGCTTCAAAGGCTGCCAGCTATGACGAGAAGGGAGCAGCACAAGATTTTGTTCCCGACAGGTGCATTCTCCAAAAGAAACAGCGTTACCTCGACTATTTTTTTTTTTAAAAAAACACCACATACACAGAAAAGCAAGAACAAGGAAAAATTGAGATTGTGGAAACCTTTCATCCCTGCCCAGTCAAAGCTGATACGATCTTCCAGCTGTCATCAAATGGGCTTCCTCTCCAGCGCTGAGGGGGAATGAATGAATCAGTAACACAAGCACTGGGAGGATATGTAGTTCCCGCAAAGGTAAGAAATGTCACTCCAGAGATTCAGTCTTTCTTGTTTCCCAGTTCCCCAGCCCCTTATAGCCCAGGACTGCTACCAGTGCCTGGTATAAACTTCAGCACCTACACAGAAGAATTGTCCCTTTCCCTGGAAACCTGACACAATGAGGACCAAATGAATTCAGAAAAGGGCAACAAACACTCCAATTTTAATACAGTGAGCAATCCTAATCAGATTTACTCAGAGGTAAGGCCCATTTTATTAAATAGGCCCATCACTGAGGAAAGACTCGTAGATCAAATACCAATTAATGTAAATATTCCTTTGCAAGTGCCATGGCATTTCCAAACAGTTCATTTATGGTAGGCATCCATTGCTTGGAATCAGAGGAACGTGAAGTACAAACTAGTTAAGTGAGAAGACAAAAGGGCAAAAACTGCTGCAACATAGTACATGAACAAGAGTGGACCATAAGAAACTGAAGTCCCTTGTATTTCTACTGTGGATGGGTCACCCACTCCTCACAAAGAAAATGTTAGATGGGAGATTTTGTTGGGGAGATACAATAGAGATTCATGAAATTACACAGTTGGAATAATATGCAACAGATTCAGGATGAACAAAAGGAAATACTTTTTTACTCAAGGAATAATTAATGATGCTATCACATATGCCAAATAATCCATTTTTTTTTTTGTAAAAACCTCTCCTAAAAAGGAGAGAATTTTATTGCTTTTTTGATAAGAAAAGGGTAGGGTATATAGATGGACTAAGAAAAGATTGGAGTGGATTTTCTGTTAGAATATTAGTTTTAGTTAGTACAAATAAAGTTTTTGGCATCCATCGTGGTTGGAAGATCTTCTTTTCACCTACCGAAAGTCCAAAATAACTCTGTTAGTTAAATTAGTAAAGTCCTTTGGGGTTAGTTGTTGATCAGCTCCTTTCTGCCGCCTCACGAACAATTGCTATATCTTGGGATGTCTTCTTTTTAAGTCTCTCAGATTGTATGATGGGCCCTCTTTTGCCTTCTTGTCTCCAGCTCCGGCACCTCCCTCCTCTGGGCCGCTGTCCTCTTCGCTGCTTAACTCTGTCCAATTGGCGAGTTCTGCATCTTCCTCTGAGCTGGCGTGTCTCTTCAGAAATTCTTGAGCTTTGAAGACGGAGTCAATCTTCTCTCTTTTATCCTTAAATTTGAACGCCAGTCGTTCGGGAAAGCACCATCTGTAAATAGTTTGGTGTCTTTGTAAAAACGTGGTCAATCCTTTGTACGCTTTCCTTTTCATACGAATTTCATATGGAACATCTTTTAAAGTTCTGATAGTCTGCTCTCCAATCTTCAAGGGCACCGCTGAAACTGCATGCAAAATTTGATCTCTAGTACGCTGCTTGGTAAACTTGACAACCACTTCTGCTGGCAGATTATTTTTCTTTGTAAAGCTGGAATAGGCTCTATAGGCCATATCCATCTCATCCTTTAATTCTTGTGCTCCTCTGCCAGTTAGGGGTGCCAAGGCATTCGCCAGTATAGCTCTGAGATCTTCTTTCTCTTCTTCCTTTATGCCCTGAAAGCGGAGAGTCAGATTTGATTTCTCCATCTGAAGCATTAAGATTCTTTTTTCTTGCGTATCCTGATGTTTTTCTAATTTGTCGACCCTTTTCTTAATTTTCTTGGTGTCTTCCGTTGAGACCAGACACTTCTGTGCGATCTCCTCCATCTTCTTCACTGTTTCTGTTAGTTGTTTTTGTTGACTGTTGAGAACACTTTCCATGTTACAAAGGGTTTCGCTGATTTTCTGCATTTGATCCAGCAGAGGGCGCAGTGGCTCGCTTTTCTGTTGATTGACAGCTGGCTCTGGGGGAGGCTGCCAGGACCGGAAGTCCCTCCCCCCTTCTTTACCGGCTTCTCAGGGACCCTTTTCTGCCCCGACATTTTTGTTTGTTTGTTTACTTTAACAAAGTTTGTGCCGCGTCACCCAGGAGACAGGCTAGCTTCTTAATCTTCAGTAAAACCCCAAAGGTACTTTCACCAGGCCGCTTTATTGCTTCGCCCCCCTTCACTCTTCCTTTAACAGTCCCGTTTTTCAAAGGGGATGGGGATTCCTCCCTCCTCCCATGCGCTTATACGTTTACGGGGGGGGGAGCACAATTATGCCGCTTCAAAATAGATCTCCAACTCACGATTCGCTGCCGATTCTTCTTTTTATTTTAATTCATTCCGCTGCTTCTCCACTCCTGGAAGTCGGTGGCGTTGCTACTTCCCATACGGGCACAACGCAGCGGGGCCGACTGGGGCGGGGAGAAAGCCTCAATTTCCCGGCTGTTTGCCGGCAAAGAGGCTACTCCCCAAGCGCCCCCGGTTTGGAGCCTTTGCCTAAGGCTCACTAGGGTCTTTCGCATATGCGAAGACCCCTCCAACCGCGTGTGGGCTAACCACCTCCGGTAGCGTCCCGAGAGGTGGCCGCCATTCGCTCCGCCGAAACTGAGACTTTCCCCAAATAATCCATTTTTGATGCACTTAAGCGACTGTTTAAACTGTGGTACTCACCAACAGCGGACATAGAAATGGCCACCAGTACAGAGAACTTTCAAAGCAGATTAGACCATTTCAAGGAGGATAGGCTTATCAATGGCTACTAGCCCTGGTGACCAAAGGGATTCAGAGGTAGTAAGCATCTGAAAACCAGCATTAGGTGGTAAGATCAGGGGGAGGCCTTGGCCTCTGTTTCCTATTAGGTGGTCATCAAGGGCAACAGGTTTGCCATTATGTGAAACAGGAGAATGCTGGACTAAATTGACCACAGGCCTTATCCAGCAGGGCTCTTCATATTCACATGTACACATGGCTGAGAGAATATGGGGAGACATTTTTCAACCTGTTGCATAACAGTAGTATGCAATGTCACACAAAGAAATTAATTAGCAGTAGATTTCAGTATACAAAGTAATGTAAAGGCCCTGGACTCACCGCTGCTGGCAAGAGACTCAGCTGTGGCCCCAGAGGACCAGCCCAGCAGCAGAGGAGACAGCAGTGAACACTGCAGCATCACATTATCAGGAGAAGCAGATGGCCAGCAGGAAACAGGGAGAACCAGTGTCATGGGCAGTGTCATGGGAACAGAACCAGTGTCATGGGCACAGGATGGCCTATGGGAGACAGTCCTGAGCCAGCTGATGGAAATTTCCACTCCTGCAGGCCTCATGGGTCAGCCAAGCCTTTGCAAGTGCCACAACAGGGGCTAACAGGCAGCCCCAGGGAGGATCTATCATGGGGACAGCAGGGAGGAAGGGACCAGCTCGACCTTGCCCTGACAGGCTAGGCCATCTTAAGGGCAGGGGATTGGAGTAGGCTGTGGAAGAGGCAAGGCCAAAGCAAGTCCACATAAAGCTGGCCCCACAACAGGCCAGGGAGGAAGCAATGGATCCTGCTTCAGAGTGTGACGGCAAGCAACCAGAGAGAGAACAAACTGGTGCAACCCCCTCCTCTCCCCATTCTAAGGCCAAAGGAAGCTCAGAGGTTGGCTCCCAAATGATGGGAGAATGACAGATTTCAGGATGAGTCGGAGGGGAATGTCACAATGGATTAATGGAGGATAGGTCTAGCAGTATTAGTCATGATAGCTAAATAAAGTATCTTTGTCCATAAGCTGTGTTGTTGTTGTTCAGTCGCACAGTCGAGTCCGACTCTTCGCGACCCCATGGACCAGATTACGCCAGGCCCTCCTGTCTTCCGCTGTCTGCTGAAGTTTGCTCAATTTCATGTTCGTTGCATCAATGACACTGTCTAACCATCTCATCCTTTGCCGTCCCCTTCTTCTTTGACCTTCAATCTTTCCCAGCATCAGGGTCTTCTCCAGTGAATGCTCCCTTCTCATTTGGTGGCCAAAGTATTTGAGCTCCATAAGCTGTATAAACACCAGATAAAGGCTGCGAGGGGGATTGCTTCTTTCATGCATTGTTTGTGGGCATCCTGGTAGCATCTTTCCAGCCACTGTTAGAGTAAGGTTGTTGATCTATTCCAGCAGGGCTCATATAGTCTATCTTATATATCCTCATGAATTTAGCACTATCATCTCACCCTTCCTCCTTACAGAATTTGGTGTTCTACCACCATTTCTAAATTTTAAGTGCAGTTTTACTCCAAATTTCTCTTCAGTGAAGCAATGGAGTAACTTGATAAGTCGCTTTCCACTTTCATTCGAATCCTGCAACAACAGTGCCTCCTCCCACTCTTCAAAATGACAACAAAAACTAGCTCAAGCTATATGGGATAGGGACCTATAAAGGCTCAATGCTGGGAGGCAAGTCTTCCACTTGAACCTTCAAGGAAAGAAAGATGGCCAAGGTAAAACTTCCTTAACTGGGGTTAGGGAAGCCAAGCAATCTCATCCTTCTACACACTCTCTCTAAAAGGGCACTTGCAGACATAATAAACACATGACCAGTGTACTCTCAGAGCTTAAGCGCACAGGGATAAACTGGAATTATGAATTATGGTCTTGTATTTTTAATGTGACAGCACTTAACACATACATTTTTTACATTTATTTCTTTAGAGGATTTATATGCTGCTTTTCTCCTCTCACAAGCACTCACTTTAACAACACCCACCGCTTATCCATTACACACCACTTCAAATAAATAAACACTATACATGGGTTAAAGAGTGAATGAAACCCTACATGCAAAATTAGTTATCAAGTCATTGCAAAAACTTGCTTTTTTCTTACTGATTAAACACATTATAGTGAAGACATGCTTCATGATTTTATCACTGTCTATCCAAATATGCATTTGTTACCAATTCTTTTCAATATCAAATTCTTAGCTACCTTTTCATCCTGTCCGACAAGAAGTAGCCTTTTATCAATGTTATTTTTTAGTTCCATTAATTTCAAGAAATATTGTCTTCCTACTCACAAAGAAAGGCCTAAGATCTGAAGGGACAACTCAACATTGCTGGCCCCTCTCCCATCAAATCAGCCTCTGTACATAGACTAGACTCCCAGGCCCCAGCTGCAGTTTTGAGGCTGCAAAAAAAACCCCAACATATGTACTGCTGTCTGCTGCCTTGAGCCCCAGCGTGACTAATCACCAAAGGCCTGTGCAGTAGCCGCCTGGAAGGGAATTTGCATGCTAGCTCTCTGGGGGAGAATTCTTCTGGCTCCCACAGGGTTAGACTATTAGCGCTGGTTCAGAGCAGATACCATTATCCCATTGAACTGTTGCTACTCTCATGAGGCAACCGCTCAAAATGAAATTCCAACCCTACAGGGAGCAGTTCTTCCCAATTTAATACTCCCCTTAAATATGAAAAATGAGCTTCAGGTTAGGGAAACGGGGTGGGGGGATGACAAAGAAAAACAGTTAAACACAAAGGAGGCTCTTATTCCCTCTTCAGCAGACAACAAGCACGTCAGCCATTTCACCCACTGCCAGACTGTTTACACTAGGGCCACTAGCAGTTTCGCCACTGACACAGCTATAGAAGGAAATGCCCCTTCCTATTGTTGCAGGATGACCGTTAAGTGTTTAATCCGTACAGAACATTGATACAATATCCAATGGCAATTCTGAGGATTCCAAAAGAATGTTTAAGGAAAGACAGTCTAGATTATCCAGTACTTCAGAACTAACAGCTGTTGTCCTGCTGAATAGATGGATAGTGTGCAGTATCACAACTTTGATTTGGGAGACAGTGGTTCAAATCCCCACTCAGCCATGGAAGTCAATGGTTCACCTTGGGCCAGTTACTATCACTCTATGTAACGTATGTAACATACTTCACAGGGCTGCTGTAAATACAAAAAGTAGAGAGGAGTCAAGATACCATGTACACTGGCCTGAACTCCTCAAGAAAGGAGCGTGTAAAATAAATAATGTAATATTTCCTTGCTTACTGTAAGAAAATAATGAATAGTCTCAATGTGGTATTTGTTCAAGGGGCAAAACCCACTGTTTTTTCATACAATCCAGATACTCAGAGAAACGGCATGTGTACAAATGTGGCTCAGTAGAATCTACCGAGCTTGCCCCATTACTTGTACAATGGAGCACACTCCATGGGGCACCCTGGGGAAAAGTCCTCTTCTCCTTAAGCTAGGAGCTCAGACCCCCTCATGTTTGTATGAGGAACTTTTCATTCAAATTGGTGCTCTGCACACTTTTCCTGAGCAAAAAAGCCCCATCCACATTGCACTGGGGGGGAAAAAAAGCACTGTTCATTTATATGGTCTGAAATCAGAACTCCCCCCCTCCCCTGAATGGAGTAATTGTTAACTAAATGCACTTGTTGGCCTCAGGAACATCTACAGCAGCATGGTGGCTTGAGGCCGATGTTACTTTTGTACTGGGGCAGCACAAGTCTTACTAGAGGTTGCTATGATTTTCTTTCCTGGAAGCCATGACACCTCTCATCAAGTGCATACCTTGGGAGGGAGTGGCTACAGTTTCCCAGTAAGGAAACAACTTGAACTGCACTGCTACTAAAGTTCTTATAAATTATAAGGGCAAGTACTGCAGATCACTATTTGGAAAATGCTTATAACATTATTAGTATCCAGCAACACAATTCCTATCCCCCAAATGTTCTACCAGTAGCAAGCAGTGGTTCTCAAATCAGTCTTTTTAAATGCATGGAAAGGCCTAGCGAGGGTCTGAGTAAGTAAACCACAAGAAACTAAAACCTGAACATCACACACCCTTCTTAGCCAGATGACTAGCATATTTGACACTTCAGTCCCATCAGTGGGAAATGACTCGACAGATGCAGAAGCTATTCAACTAACCAGAATGCTCACGGGTTTGCTGTCACCTGTGTTTCCTCCTTCAGTTCCTGGCATGTATCCAATCTGACTGCAATGTAACAGTTGTGTTTCTTTAACATTTACAGTGCTTCAGTTCCTTCACTAATTACCTTTATAAACAGATATAATAAAATATTTTTTTAAAAAAAATTTACACACTGGCACCATTGCCCCAATGGTTTCATCATTCCCCTTTTCTGTTTTTTGTGCAATTATCAAAACCAAATCTTGTGATTCCTCTGTAATAATGAGAATGGGTCCATCTGTAGCAGCCCAGGAAAGTTCATTCTCATTATTCAGTTTCCATGTTTTGATAGTAACAAGTCCACAGTTGCTGACTATTACAAAGGTGTTATGGGATTTGGTCTTGGTAACTGCACAAAAAAACCCATGTCAAACTGGCAAAGTATCAAGGCTTTTTCAATGTTATTTTCTTCCTAGGACAAGATCAGATATGTGCCACCCACTCACACAATTCTCCCTCAGCTGCTTCCAGACATTAGAGAGAACTGAATGTCGAGCTGGGTAGATGGCACAATTATTTGAATTCAGGGTCTTCCCCTGACCCTTGGAAATTAAATTCTCATCAGCTGATCACTTCTTTCTATGGTAAGAAAGGACAACCATCCCCTCATGACTTTCTCTTCCATAACTCCTATGGCTCTTACTGAAATAATTATTCCTACTAACTTTGAAGTAGAAGTCAGATTTACTTTTCTGTATCCATCTGCAAACTCCCCCAAATAGGTCTAGAAGGAATGGCAGTGGGTGGGTGGGTGGGTGAATGATCTCTTTCCTTTTTTCCCACTGTCTGTGTCAAGTAGCTAACTATTTAAAAGGTCCCAAGGGTCCCTTGGTATATTTTGCTAAATGGATCATTCCACTGTGTTGTAATGGTTAAGGTGTCCCAGTAGGCTCTGGGAGACCCAGGTTCAAATCCAACCTCGCTCATGAAGCTTGTTGGGTGATCTTAGACCAGTCACTTTCTCTCAGCCTAACTTAACTCCCAGGTGTGCTGTGTGGATTAAAGTGAGAGGTGAGAATGATGTATACTGCCCTGAGCTCCTGGGAGGAAGGGTGGGATAAAAATGCACTATACACACAATGCTAATGCACATTTTTCTCTATGCAACAAAACTTCTCACGCACACAGATTTTTTTTTTATTGTGACTTAAACATGGTATGAGAACAATAGTAGTAGCAGTTAACTGAGAACAGGCCTGAGCAGGATTTCAGAAGGTGGCACATCTTGTGGGAGCAAAGATCAGCTCTCTGCTCTTCTGCAATGCTTTAATTAGAGACAGTGTCTAGCAAAGCTCCTGCCACTGGGAACAAGGCGAGAGGAGACAAAACCAAACAACATCCATACCTAGCATTAACAGCTGAAAGTGCTTCTTGCTAGTATTATTATAGTATTGGAGCTTGTAAACATGATCCAAGGCAGGAAGTAAATATAACATTGATTAATTGGTTCCTTTCACAGCATGGAGCCAAGCATAGAGAGAAAAGCAATCTTGCTATTAAGCAGGTAGGCAAAGCAACAAACCCAAGTGTTAATCAAGAGAAAATGACCTTTTGCCTAGCCACTTCCCAAGAAGTAAAAGGATCCTTGCAAGAAGCACACCCACAGCAACAAAGTCAAGTAATGAAAGGAACAAGACCGCAAGAAATACTGCTGGAGAAAATAAACAAAAGGAGAGCAGTGGTGGGAATGAATTAATAAGAAAGCCTATATGACTATTCGATCAGAATCAAGGGTTAGCATAAGGCTTTAAATTATATTCTCCCCCCCTTCCACAATAAGGCAAGGGATTGAGCTTCCTGGTTCACTCTCTCTATATAACCGGGAAGAAAAAGAGGGGAACAAACACTTAACCTGAACAAGATGAATTAAGAAACCAAAAAGTTAATTATCACAAATATGAGGGTCAAAGAATGTCAATTAAAAACATTTGACATAAATATTATCAAACATACCAAAATACATGTATTTATTAAAAAATTTAGATAAAACAGATATAGGCCCAATAATAGCCTCAACTCAGGATAAAATCATACATAGGTATCAAACAGAATCCATACACCCCTTCTGATTTCATCATCTTTGGCCTCTGATTGCATCATCCCTTAGCCCTACATATATGGATTGGGATTCTCAGCGCTACACACATTTACTTCCTATTAGCTCCAGATTTCATGAAAATATACTTTCCTTGGACCAAGAGAGAAAGGTAACCTTGTTTTGCTTTGTTTTTTGAATTATGGATGATCTGCTTTTAATTTTTATAAAATGAAAACAATTTTTATAATATAAATTATTTATTACAATATCCTTGAATACTTTTAAAGACACATAATTGAAGACAAAAAACATGACCAGGGCAGAATGTATTTGAAAATGAGGCCTCTGTATCTAATCCCTTCCTTGAGTCACTGAGATATTTTATAAGTAAGCAACTCGAGATATCTCCTTACACAAACAATCTGTTGGTATATTCTTGAATTAGTTTCTAAAAGTACATTAAAAAGTTGCCTCCCCCCTCCCTTTTTCCTTTCTCTTCTAGAACCATTTTTAATTGGTCTCTAGTTCCAGCTCCTGCCAACCTAGCAGTTCAAAAGCAAGAAATTGCAAGTAGATAAATAGGTACCACTTCGGTGGGAAGGTAACAGCGTTCCGTGCACCTTGGTGTTTAGTCATGCTAGCCACATGACCATGGAAACGTCTTCGGACAGCGCTGGCTCTTCGGCTTTGAATCAGAGATGAGCACCGCAACCCTAGAGTCAGATTTGACTGGCTTTCAAGCAAGGGAACCTTTACCGTTTTATTTTCAGTATTTATTGTATTATATTACTTGGAGCTAATGTGCAATACATGTGTTTGACCACTAAGAAAGGCCAAATTGGCCAAAACGAGTATGGTCTTGGTTCTATATGTTTTGTTTGATACCTATCCTGGGCCTATGTCTGTTTTTATCTAATTTCTAATAAATAATACAAGTAAATGTATTTTGGTATGTTTGATAATATTTATATGTTTTTAATTGGCATTACGTGGCCCTCATACTTGTGGTAATTTGGTTTCTTAATTCACCCTCTATATATGTCAGTGTACCCTTCCTTCACTCTCTATAAACTCATCCCAACTTCTATCTAAATGCTGAAAGGTTTTTTGAAAAGTGACAATAAAAAACAAGGCTAAAAGCAATGTGTGGAAGAGAAAAGAATTACAGCACAATCCTAAATACAGTTATACCCTAAGTTCATTTAAATCAATTGTCTTAAAAGGGTGCAACTCAGTTTAGGACTGCACCATAAAGACAGACAGTAGTTGTTATTCAGTAAGGGACGAAACCCTCTGAAGTGTAAGGTTTGTTTATGAAGCATCATCTTGGCAAGAATAAAGCTATTATTCTGTAAGTGAGGGTGAGAATTCTTACAGGAGAGTGGCAAGAGAGTTTGTAGAAAGAACCAACAGTTGAAAATGAAGTGCACGGATACAAGGGAGATTTGTGAATGGCTTCGTATGGATTTTTTAAACAATCACCAGAGCCAGGCATCATGTGTGGTTAATTAAGAAACCCCAACTAGGAATAAACTCACATTGCAGCACTTGAACAGACACACCATACACACATCAGAAGACATCATGGGCAGTTACCAGGGGTGAAAATTAAGTGGCACTATCATGTATGCAACAATAGCCCAAGATTTACACATGGTACCAAATACAGGCTGAGTTCAGACTGGCAATTTGCCCCGGGAAGGGACCCGGGCCAACGACGATTCAATCCCGGAGTAAATGGGACATTCACACAGACACATCCGCCTGGCGTCCCCCACCCGTAGCCAACCGGTGCTGTTGCGCTTCACTGCCGGATTAAAAAAATACCTGATAAAAGCTGTAGCAAATCCGAAAGCCCGCATGTGTCGCACGTTTTCCCGCTTCCAGGGAGTCTGAACGCGCAGCCGAAAAGCCGGGAGCAACCCGCGTTGGGCAGGAGGCAGCAGCGGTGTGATTGGCTGTGCTCCGCTCCACTGCCCAATGTGGTGCCGGCGTTGCAGGGCAAAAAAAAAAAAATCGGCAAAATGCGCTTATGCGCATGAGCGCTCATACACACATACATCCATACACCCACAGCCGAATTAATGGGGAAACAGCGAATATAGCATGCCTCCGGCGCGGCAGTCTGAACGCTCCCACACGCCTCCGTCCCGTATCTTCCGGCAGCGGCCTCCGCAGTGTGAACGGGAAAACCCGGTATAGTTTAATCCGGGTTTTTTTTGCTACGACTGGCTACCGGAGCAAACTGCCAGCCTGTACTCAGCCACTATGATTACCCCCTGATCAGGGTGTGTTTCTTAGTAATGGATCTTAGAATCCAGTTCCCACTGTCTACCCTGTGTCTAGCCCATTTTTGCTGCTCAGACATGTCCAGCCAATTCTGATTTCTTGTAACTGACATGTTATAAGATGACATGTACCTTCAGCTTACACAAAATACATGCCCTCTCTTTGCCCATTTCAGAACACTGTCTCCCAAACAGCTTGTGCACACAAGAGAGATCCAGAACCAGTGGTTTTGTCCTGCACTTCTGAAGAATTTTTTGAATCTCCAGTGAAACCTGAGCGGCAGGTGTTAATTCGTAAAAAAGAAAACATAAAAAGAGCTTAAATCTGAGCTGGTAGGGGAGTGCTGATCAGAGAAAGAGCAGCATTACAGAAAATTTCATTTCATTTATATCATTATCATTATCAATAACAACAACAACAACAACAACAATAATAATAATAATAATAATAATCTGCCTTTCACACTTGGAGTAAAGGCGGGTAACACAGAGGCTATAATCAGACAGGCTATTTGACCAGATTTCGTTGCTTCTCCCTTATGGATTAAAAATGATCATTCAGACAGTGACATCTATCTCCCGTTCTGAAGTCATTGGAGACCCGTACTCACAGCTGACTTCCCCGACACTGGAAGAAAAGCAGACCTTTACAGACTGAACTGGTCTCACCGTGCAATTCCTGATGTCTGATCTTTCTCTTGAGAAATCCAGCTGTTTGAGAAGCTAGAGAGCACACTTGCATCGGCATCATTTTAAAAATTCATTTAGCAATGTGCACTTAAGCAGATATTCGCCCCATGTGTTTCTCTTTTAAAACCCTTTTAAACCTTCCAAAGAAAGACACCTATGTGTTTCAGCTGTTTTCTGCCTACAGCTTTGTGGCACAGGTGGTTGTGAAAGGGGTTAATTGAAAAGTTGTGTTACTCCAAGCTTTTAAAAAAAATATCAGCACACAGGAAACAGGATATGGCTTCTCTATTCTTTTCCCCTGGGTTTGAAACTTTTGAAACGTTTAATTTTCTAAAAGCACAGTTTAAAAAAACACTTCCCTCCCAACCACACTACAAATCCCAGCAGCCTTGTCCTGCAATCCAATTGGCCACCAGCTGCCAGAAGTTTGAAGCAATACTTCCCATAAGTGCTTATGCGCATGCTCAAAGGACAAATAATAAAGAAAAGCTCCCACTCTGCAGCTGCCATCTGATCGATCCTCCATGGGGTGAGTGCAGGGTGAAGCAGGTTAAGGATGGGATGTCTGATCAAATTTCTCCATTACAAAAAAATAATGGAGAAATTTGAGATGTGGCCAGACCATGAGAATCCTGCCATGTGACCACAGCCAGAATGAGTCAATACAGTCAATAAGGTGGGATATTCAATAAACAATGAAATGAGATTTGGGTTGTCAAACCAACTAGAAGTCTGAAGATAGAACTGAAGCAGAGCATAAATATTAACATGATACATTAAATTATGCAAAATTACACAACAGGATCCAATCCACAGCAGACTATACACAGCAGTACAAACCAGAGTCTCCAATAATTTATCGAAGTAACTTTGTGACACCTTTTGTACAGTGCTAATAAGTTCCTGTGACTTCTTGGCTATTTCTATTTAAGCTTTGGATTTGATCTTTTACTTTATTCTCCCTTTTTTGCTTTCCATGTGCTCTGGGAAATCAAATTCTATTTTACCCGGGAGTAGTTGTTGCAACTCGATCTCAGCCATCAATTTTTCTATTTGCATTTGAACAGCCCCCTACACTAAAAAGGTCTGCTCTGTCTGTTTACCAAGAAGACATACCCAGTTGCACTATGGGATTTAATCTTGATGCCGGATATTAAAAATACTTCTCTGATTGTTGAAGAACAATAGTAAGTCCCCCAGTTTTGCTTCACAGTCATTGTGATAAGAGTCGCCATGCATATGAAAAATTTGTTTAGAGAAGCAGATAGATATATGGATTGTAATCACAGCATAATATGTTGCTACAAGAATTACAGGCCTCTAGGGGAAAGTTCTGTCCTTTTTTTGCACTATTAAAATTCAGCCTTGAATAAACTGAAATAACTGATAAGTACTGAGAAGCATCACTGGAGCTTAAAATACACAAGCAATTTGCCTTTATGGATTTTGACAGCTACCTTACTAGGCAGCTTGAACCATGGCTGAACTTCTCTTTAAGGAAGCATCCTTGCTTTTTGATATATCCTTAGTGGATATGAGGAAAAGATTATTTTCTTTGGTGACTGCTGCTAGCAAACATTTTTACAAAACCAAAAAATCAGAAGTTTCATGAGAAAATGTTTTGATCCTTATTTTACTGGGACATGATGCACATTACCTCATATCCTGTGGCACAGACATATGTCTTGCCCTCCTTTCAGGCTATGGAAGTTTAACCATATGGACTTCTACATAAGTTACATGAGAGGTGAAATCAGCTGCCAGAGAATCCAACAGAAATAGTTACATGAGTGACAGAGAAAAGCAGCACCCAAAGTCTGCCTTCTCCACTTATCGCATTTCAAGAGGAACGAAGCATTGTGACATACAACACCAGAAGCAAGAGAGGAAACTGAAGTTGGAGACATTCACACTACACCCCAACTGCAAATATCTGATTTTTGCATTTGTTTGCTAAAAGTGTGGGACACACAAACTAATGTAAAACAAGCAGCTACCACTTTCAACAAATACCATACCTGCCTTCTAAGAACACAAAACATTTGGATAAGATGTAAAACAGAGATATGAAGTTTCTGGAAAGTTTGAAGCTGTGGGAAAATATTAATATTTTGGGGAGAAACTGAAATATATGCAATACTTTCTTACTTATAAACCCTAAACTTAATTTACTTATTTAACAACAATGTACCTGATGTATATTCATGGCATATTCATGGAGCTGAGAATCATAAACACTTTACATTTCTACAGGCAAAACTGTGAGTATACATAGGCTTACCAGGTGCCCACTAATGGGCAAACTCTCAGTAATTATTGCCAATGCCCACTAACGCTCCATCTGATTGGCTGGCTGAAGCAGGCCAGCAAAACAGAAGGAGGGAGCAATCTTTGTCACAGCATGATGATGTCACTTCCAGCATGACCCAGGAGCGCTAGTATCATACCAGGGCAACAGTGTTCACTCGCCTAGAAACTTTATCATGACCAAGAGCTAGAGCATCACCCTGGTGCAATGCTGGCATTTCCAGGTCACAACACAAGTGACATCATCTTGGGCCAACAAAGATGCCCCCCCCCCCCGGGATCTCGTGCCAGTTGCCAGACGATACACAATACAACCCTAGACTATACACAATACAGCTGCAAACGGCTGCATGCCATGCTACCTTCATATGTATTTTAGTTTTTGCCATATGAGAAGTACACAAAATACAAGGTGAAAATAGAAAACAAATATAGTAAACAAAAGAGTTTATTATTTAGCCTCAAAAAAGTCTAATACAGTCACAATAGGAAGCAGCACATCTGGGTACTATATTAAACTTTATAACATGGACAGCACTGAATTATTTGATAATATATGCACTACCGTATTAATTTTGGATAAAATTAGTCACACTGAAACAATGAAGATTTCTTTGAAAATATGAGTATGCCTACAATGTGCACAGTAATTATCTGTACACCTCCTTCCTAACCTGATCGTAGATTGTAAAAAGAATCCATACAATGAGGCCAGAAAGAGACTGGGAAGAGTTTCTGCAAAGTTAGGTTTGCAGAACTGAAAGGCTGTGTATGTTTAAAATCTAAAGATCTTGCAAGATTTCCTCATAAGAACATCTTACAAAAAATCCTCATATTATACATTTTGAGTAAGTGCACTACCTTAAAAAAACTTTCATTCATTCTGATAGAGAAATTACTTCACAGGAGGCTTCTCCCCCCCTCCCCCAATACTCAACATTTCCAACTTTACCACTGGATCAACTGAAAAAAGAGTCCTTGAAGGGAATTCTTTTCTGAATGTTTCTGTTTTTTAACTCAGGTCTTCACATCTCTAATGCTAAATAAGCAACATGTCTCTGGCCTTAGTGAGTAGAGATTGTCAGCTGAGATACTGTTGCAGACATCAGCTGCTATAAGAACAAAACTCAATCAGTTTTTTGTTTGTTTGCTTTTGCAAATCCAAGTACCACAAAGAGTCAGCTGCGACCCCTCCCTCCTCAACACTCTTCTTAATAAGGAGCCATTTACTTACTGCAGCCATCTTCATCACTATGGTCCCCACAGTCATTGTCACCATCACACTGCCATTGGACTGGGATACAAGTGCAATCACCAAAAGCGCTAACTGCACAGGTAAAGTGGTTGCGTCCACAGGAACATTCAGTGCTGCTGTGTACAGCTGAAAGGAGAAAACAATCAGTATAACTTAGAAATAAGAAAGAAAGAGGTCATAAATTTTATTTTGATACACACAAAAGCAGACCATGAAAAGACATTGAAACGGTGTCCCATTTGTACCCCCCCATACAATACAATCACCGCAACAATAAAAACCCACTGTAGGTTATATTCCTGAGTTGCAACTGGAGTTAACAGCCAAAGGTAATCATTTGGGGGAGAAATCTAGGGATTGATACACTGACCAAATATACATCAATATCCTGTTTCCAAAAACCTTTATTCCCCCTGCCTGCCTGCCATCAGCATCTATTTGGTCAGCTCTCAGAGCTCTCTGCAAAGACATGAAGATCTAAACAACAACAACAAAAGATCCATGGATTTGTATTTTTAAAAATCCCAGTTTAAAACCATAATCAATACCTTTACTTTGGCCCTGTTCTAAATTCCAGGATACTTTGGGATAGCCATTTGCCAGGGTGGAAAAGGTACCCAAGCTCAGCGCCGGGTGCTCCTTATCCAACATTTCAGTCCCATGGCTTCTTTTTCCCTTATACACCTTAAATAAGAATTTTGAGGTTTATGTGCTTTTGAGAGTCATGAAACGTTATACCCCAAATTGTCAACTCATGAAATGTTATACCTCCAAAATTACCGACCATTTTAATGCTGCACAGTCCCACAACCTGAGGGTATGTAATCTAAAGGATACTGTAAAAAATTATGTAAAGAATTTCCATCCCCAAATCCACAGCATATACTACTGTCATGCCTGATGTGCAAAGGAGATCTACACACAGCATACCATTTATTGATTTATTCTTTAATATTTTCTTCTTCGTTTTCTAACGGCACACCTGCAAGTTCATAACGATATTCTACCTGAAATAGGAATATATTCAGTGTTTCCCCTGAAGATATATAACCATATCAAAGAGAGGAATGAACACAAGTACAAATAATTCCTTGCAAGTGAGGTCTGCTTTCAAAAATAGGACATGTGTGACTAACCAAGTGTTTCAGAAACCCAGGACAGGATCTGTGCTTAAAATATGACCCTCACTGTCTCATGTTCCAGCTCTGGTCAGCTAAGGAGATCCGGAAATGAGCAGGAAATCAGGAGACATGCCTATTGAGCCACCAAAGTAGTAATTAAGAGGAAAAAATACACATCAGGTCAGAGTGTTTCTAGCGTTATTTGACCTACTGCAGATTCTATGTCAGGAACAGTCATTGTATCCCTTCTCTGAATATGAAATATTTCATTAGCATATTTCATCTTGAAAGAGGACAAGTGAGTTTATCCATATATTTGCCTTTAAGAAGCAAAAACAGGAGGATTTACCTTCATTTCTGTATTATAACAGACTCTTCTCTTTCATCAGTTCTATGGAGATACTATTAAATTTCATTACAGCAAGATAATATTTCTTGCTGTTTTCTAGCAGGTCTCTAGTACATGTTCCTTGAGAGAACTTAATAGATTAATGCTATTGTACTTTCAATATATTGGTTAGTTAGATGGCAAAGTCTTTCTGGTATTGAGGATGACCCTATCATGAACGGGCTTCAGTAGCAAATGGATGCCATTTTTTATTTTATTTTTTTGCTTGCTGGTCTTGATCCACAAGTAGCAGTTTCTCACTAAAGAAAAGTACAGCTAATCCATCCTTAATAGAGGGATTTGCTGAGCCATTATTGAAACAGAAAAGTCTTTTGGCAGAAACTGGGAATCCCACATTGCACTTATATGTTCTGATGACAGAAGAAACATCACTCACTGATACAGGCCACCAAGATGTGTTAATAGCAGAAGAAGTAGAACTAATTTCAACTGGGGGTCCTCTGGCCTCCAGTGAGCTAACACCTGACTAGAATACAAGCTGCATAAAATGGAGCTTGGAAACACAAGCTTCAAGTATAATTGATTCAACCTTTCTGAGATGTCACAATCCAACCTTCTCAGCAAGTTTTATGTAAAATTTTGTTTAGCTCCATTCATAAGTACCCTAGCTGAAAATGGGTGCAAAGCTCTATATGCTGCCAGAATGGGTGAAACGGTAAAATTTTCAGTTTGTCAATTCTGAAATGCAAGCACACCAAGCAACATGGCAGGAAACCATAATCAAGTTTAATTACCCAATTCTGAAGCCAGTAGTGTTCCAAGTCAAAGTCAATCATACTTTCATCTCTATAAGAGGCTGCTCTGGCTACAAATGAAACACCTCCCTTGTTGAAATGGGCCAAGGGGCTACATGCACATGGCCTTTACACAGACAGCTCCCCAATCCTGGGCTGAGGACCAAAGTCCATACTTACGAAAAGCATATTTGGGCAATATAACAGGGTTGCTCTTACCTGTAACCATTGTTCACTGAGTATCTTCTGTGCAGGCACGCACTGGGACTGCGTCTAAGCAGGCCTGCTGCAGAAGATTCTTTACCAAGCTTTTAAAAAGTCCTCTAGAGGGTTCTCTGCCTCCCTCATACCATATTTGGCTGTCTTTTCCCACTGAGAACTGTCACATGGTCAAAGGGAGGGGTGCCCACTCCCCTCAGTTCCGTTGGAGTCATCACAGGTAACCAAAGAAAAAAGAAATTGTCTGATACCTCACAGCAGGGTAGGTGAGGGGGGATGTGTGCATGCACAGAAGACACTTGATAAACAATCATTACAGGTAAGAGCAACCCCATTTTCACCTTCAGTTTTCTGTGCAGTTCCCCACTGGTATGTTCCCAAGCTACAGTCTAGGAGGTAGGGCGAGGTCCTCACCTTAGGGTCACTGGAATAGAGAATGCAGCATAGCCTTGACAATTTCTGATTCTCTTTTTACTTTCAAGTCCAGTGCATAATGTCTCATGATTGTGTCTGAGGACTACCAGGTGGCTGACCATCAGATCTCAAGCAACAGGACTCTTCATAGGAGTATAGCAGAGGATGCTTGTGCTCTGGTTGAGTGAGCACATACCCATAAAGGGAAGGCAGCTTTGCTTGCTCATAGCATTGTTTGACTACAGAGACAATCCATCTGGACAGTGTCTGGGAGCTCACTGGTTTCCCTTTGTTATACCCCACATATGAAATAAAGAGATTATTGCATTTCCTAAATGGTTTGGTTCTCTTGAGGTAAAAGAACAGTATTCATCTGACATCTAAGGTGTGAAGTGCCCACTCCGCAGGAGGGGCTAGTAAAAAACACAGGTAGCACTATATCCTGCAACATGTGAAAGGTGGAGGCCACCTTGCGTAAACACTCAAAGAAGAAGAAGAAGAAGACGATGAAGAAGATGAAGAAGAGGAGGAGGAAGAGGAGGAGGAGGAGAAGATTGGATTTATACCCTGCCCTTCATGCAGAGTCTCAGGGCGGCTTACAAACTCCTTTCCCTTCCCCTCCCCACAGCAGACACCCTGTGAGGTAGGTGGGGCTGACAGAACTCTTAACACAAACTGCTCTTTCAGGAACAGCTGTGCCAGAGCTTGTGACTGACCCAAGGTCACATCAGCAGGTGCAAGTGGAGGAGTGGGGAATCAAACCCGGTTCTCCCAGATTAGAGTCTGCACACTTAACCACTACACCAAACTGGTCTGAGTACAACTTGCCCAGCAAAAAAATTCAAAAATGGAGGGTCAACATGTAACGCGGCCAGCTCGCTAACCCTTCAGACAGAAGTTATGGCAACCAAAAAGCAAACCTTGACTGAAAGGTTCCATCATGTCTCCTGTGCTCTTTGATATTTACATGAAACCTCTGGGAGAGGTCATCCAGAGATTTGGGCTGGGCTGTCACCAACACATGGATGACACACAGCTCTATCTTGCATTTCCAGCTGATCCCAGGGAGGCTGTGGAAACCCTGAACTGGTGCCTGGGGGCAGTTATGGAGTAGATGTGGGCTAATAAATTGAAGCTTAAGATGGAAGTGCTACTGATGGGCGGAAGGTCTGACACTGGATTTAAGGTGTCACTCATTCTGGATATGGTTGCACTCCTCTTGAAAGGATAGGTCCATAGTCTGGGGGTGCTCTTGGACCCTGGCCTACTGCTAGATAAGCAGGTGGCAGCTATAGGTAGGAGTCCTTTTTCTCAGCTTAAACTGGTTAGCCAGCTGCAACCTTTCCCAGGCAGAAAAGATCTGGCACTGTGGTGCCCTGGGTACACCTAGATTAGATTACTGCAATGTGTTCTATGTAAGGCTGCCCTTGAGAAGTGCTTGGATATTTCAGCTGGTACAGAATGCTGCAGCCAGGACGCTGACTAGAGTGGGTCTAAGGGAACATATCACTTCAGTCTTGGACCATCTACACTAGCTCCCAATTTGTTTCTGCTTCCCAATTCAAGCTGCTGGTCTTGACCTTCAAAGCCCTACACAGTTTGGGACCAACATATCTGAAAGACTACCTACTCCCTTATGAAACTGCCTTAGTATCACAGCCATTTTTGAAGGCCCTGCTTTGGTGCCCTCACATTCTGAGATTAAATAGGTGGCAAACTGGGACACCTCCTCTTGGACACATGTCTTAATGTGGTGAGGGGGTTCGGTATATGTCAGCGAAGCTGAGAGCAATACCCAGGGCTGGCTCACCCACTAGGCGAGCTAGGCGCTCGCCTAGGGCGCCAGCCCTGCAGGGGCACCAAAATGCCCCCCACCCTGTGAAAAGCCCCCCGGGCCACCCAGCGCCGGCAGCCCCGGCTTTCCTGGGTGCCTCGCTGGCACTGCTGCTGGGAGGGAAGGGGTGGGCGTTCTAAGCCCGCCCCTTCCCCGGCTCTCCCGGGTGCCTTGCAGCTGCGAGGCACCCAGGAGAGCTGCGCCACCGTCACCACTGGGAGGGCTTAGAACACCCGCCCTTCCCCAGCTCTCCTGGGCGCCTCGCAGCTGCGAGGCACCCAGGAGAGCCGCGCTACCGCCATCACTGGGAGCCTGGGAGGGAAGAGGCGGGCGTTCTAAGCCCGCCCCTTCCCCAGCTCTCCTGGCGCTGGGCCATCTCCAGGCCCCCCCGGGAGGTTGGCATCCACAGTGGGGTGGGCACCCCAGGCTGTCCTGCCTAGGGCGCCCAGACACCAGGGGCCAGCCCTGGCAATACCATCAGGAGTTTTACACTCTCTCAAGAGGCTAAATTCCAGCAGTGTCACTCAAGGCGGAATGATCACAGCTGATAAACAAGACCAAGATGCATCCACCTCCTTCAGGAATCAATGGCCACATCAGCAGAATGGAAGGTTCCAGTAGTGATGGGGGCACAGGAATCCTTGAAGGGTAGCTACTGGGCAGAAACAGTCGTGGAAGGTGACAATGGTGGAGGATCTATCATAGACAATGGCAGCGGCACTTCAGCTAACCCTGGTTAGTACTGCGCAGAAAGCAATGGTAAACCACTTCTGATCATCTTATACCTTGAAAGCCCAATGATGAGATAATCCAGAATGGAAAAGAAAAGATATAGTCCTAGAAGACAAACACCCCAGGTTGGACAGCACTCAATCAACTACTGGGGAACAGCAGAGGACAAATATGAGTAATGCTATTTTTATGACACTGCTGGATTAAACAGATGTTCAGTTGTTCATATGAATGAATGCAAAAGGAAAGTCCAAAGCTGTTTGACACATCTAACAGGAACATGGAATATCGGAAGTATGAATCACGATAAGCTCAAAATTGTAAAATGAGAAATATAACCATCATTTAAGTTTACACCCCTACTATAGATGCTGATAAGGAAGAAGCTGAAAGCTTTTATGCAAGTATCCAGAAAGAAACTGATCTCACATCAAAGCAAGATGTGCTGATAATCATAGGTGACTGGAACACAAAAGTGAGAAATACTATTGGAAGATTTGGGCTAGGAGCATGAAATAATGCAGGAGAGCATCTCACAGAATTCTGTAAAGACGAGTTGTTCATTGCAAACATGTGTTTCAGGCAACCTAACAAAAGACTGTATACATGGACATCACAAGACAGCCAATAAAGAAATCACACAGATTACATAATCAGAAACAGCAAAACAAAGTTTGAGCCCAGTGGCACCTTTAAGACCAACAACATTTTATTCAAGGTATAAGCTTTTGTGAGCTTATACCAACACGGCTGCCCACCTGACTCTAACTGGAAGCAGGAAATGGAGAAGCTATATTCTCTCTTTTGAAACAAGGTGAAGGGAAAAAAACATTCAGAGTGCTTCTTTCCTGTTGGTTGTGTTTATGTTTATGAATTTCAAGGGCTTCCCTGTGTAATCTGACATGGTAATTGGAAGTGTTGTCCAGCCTTTCAGTGCCCTGGAACAAAATGCTGTGTCCTGTTTGAGTTAGGCTATGTTCAGCCACTGCTGATTTTTCAGGTTGGTCAAGTCTGCAGTGTCTTTCTCAGGAAACAGGAAACCTCCTCAGGAAACAATCCATAGACAAAAGAACCTCCTCAGGAAAGCTCCTCTATTAGCATGTTCATAGCCTGGAGAACTCCTACAAGATAATGACTCAGTCCTACCCCACCTTCCAGGGTAGATATAAATTACCTGCCTACCATTTTTCTCCTCACCTTGACACAGAGAGTACTCCATCTTTCTATGTTATACCTCTGAGGATGCCAGTCACAGCTACTGGCGAAACTTCAGGTCTTACAATGCCAAGACCACGGCCACACAACCCAGAAAATCTACAGCAACTAAATCAAGGGAAAATTTAAAGCATGATTAGGCATGGAAATGTGCTAACTGAACAGGACAAAAATAAAGAAAAGATGGGTACAATACACTGAAGAACTGAAAGGATAAAAGATTCCTTCCAAGAATAATCTTTTGAAGAAGAACCTACATGTTAGAAAGCAAGGTAAAATGTGCACTCAAAGCAGTGGTGAGAAACAAATCACCAGGAATAGATGGGCTATCAAGAGAGCTATTTCAAGCCATACACAGAGTCCATCACAATCTTAACAAGAATATGCCAACAAATATGGAAAACTTACTGAAAAAGCACAATATATATTCCAATTCCAAAAAAAGGAGACATCAAAGATTGCAGCAACTATCAGACTATTGCATTAATTTCTCACATGAGTAAAGCAATGATCAAAATCTTACAAAAAAGACAGTTACCATATACGGAACAAGAAATGCCAGATGTTCAAGGTGGATTCAGAAGAGGCACTAAAGATCATACTGCAAATTTACAGTGGTCACTGGAAATATGAGAGAATCTCAGAAGAAAATCAGTGTCTGTCATAGATTACATCACAGATTCTGACCATGAAAGGCTATGGCTGATTTTAAAAGAAACAGGTGTACCACATCATCTGACTGTTTTGATATCCGACCTATAGTCTGGACAAAAGGCTACTGTTGGAACAGAATATGGAGAAACAGAATGATTCCCAATTCCCTTTGTCTGTTCAATCTGTATGCAGAACATATCATAGGGAAAAGTGGATTAAATTTAGATGAAGGTGGAGTGAAAATTAGTGGAAGGAACATTAACAATTTGAGGTATGCAGATGAAACCACATTACTAACAGAAAACAGTGAAGACTTGAAATGTCTGCTGATGAAAGTTAAAGAGGAATGTGCCAAAAGCAGGATTACAGCTGAACATCAAGAAGACAAAAATAATGACTACTGAGGAAGTGTACAACTTTAAGGTCAATGATGAAGAAATTGAAATTGTTCAAGATTTTCTGTTCTTTGGCTCCATCATCAACCAAAATGAAAGACTGCAACCATGAAATCAGAAGGAGACTGAAACTGGCAAGGGTAGCCATGAAGAAGTTAGAAAAATTCTTAAGTATAAGAATGTGTCACCAGCAATCAAGATCAAGATAATTCATGTCATAGTATTCCCTATTATTGTGTGTGGGTGTGAAAGTTGGACAGTGAAGAAAGCAATCAGGAAGAAAGTTGATTCATTTGAAATGTAATTTGGAGGAGAATTTTATGGATATCATGGAATGACAAGAACACAAATGAGTGAATTTTCAATCAAATATAGACTAAACTCTTCCTAGAAGTTAAAATAATTAAACCGGGGGTGGCCAAGTTTGCTTAATGTAAGAGCCACATAGAATAAACATCAGATGTTTGAGAGCCATTGAAAAATATGTAAATTTGCTTTTTATTAACATTAAATGAGACTGCCAAAAATAAAAACAAAAGGGGTAAAAACAGACACTGATAATGATATTTATTTGTCCAATAACATTTATTTGTTTGTTAATGATATTTATTTGTCTGAAAGAGAGAGACGGGTGGAAAGAAAGAATGAAAGTCAGAAAGAAAGTGAGAGAGAGAAACAAAGAAAGCAAATAAATGTGGGAGGAAAGCAGAGGGGAGGGAGAAAAAGAGTTGGAAAGAATGCAAATGGATGGGTGAGGGAGGAAGGAGGAAAGAGAGAGAGAGAGAAACAAAGAAAGCAAATAAATGGAGGGGGAGGGGAAGAAGGAAGGAAGAGAGAAAGAGAAAGAAACAAAGAAAGCAAATACCGGGGGGGGGGGGAGAAAGAGAGAGAGAAAGATGTGGAAGATGTGGAAAGAAACAAATAAATGGGGGAGGAACTGAGAGGTGGAAAGAATGCAATTTTAACTTTTAATGTGTTTTCCAACATGCACGCCCCAACACATCCTCATACCAACCACTTGGTGAAGAGATTTAAAGAGTCAAATACCTTCTCCAAGCCAGCTGGTGGGGGGAAGGGGCTTTGAGAATGTATTTAAAGTTAAAGTTGCTTTCTTTCTCTGCTCTCCCCCCCACCCAACTTCAAGCCTACCCAGGGAGAAGAATACTGGCTGGGGAAGGAAAGACTGATTTCCCCAGCCACCCTGCTGGGAGCTGCACAATATATGTAAAAGAGCCACATGTAGCTCCCAAGCCACAGTTTGGCCACCCCTGGACTAAGCTGAGGCTATCATACTTAGGTCACATTATGAGAAGTCAACAATAACTGGGAAATGCAATAATGCTAGGAAAAGTTGAAAGGAATAATGCTAGGAAAAGAGGAAGGCCCAACATGAGGTGGATTGACTCAATGAAAGGAAGCTAAAATTCTCAATTTGTAAGATCTGAGCAAGGGTGTTAATGATAGGATGTTCTGGAAGACATTAATTCATAGGGCTGCCATAAATCAGAAGCGACTTGCCAGCACTTAACACACACACAACCCAGGAGAGGGCCTTCTTGGCCATGGCACCAAGTTCTGCAACTCTCTTCCCAGGGAGATTCATTTGTCCCCTTCTGTTGCTCTCTTCCATCAGCAGGTCAAGAATTTTTTGTTTTGTTTGGCATTCCCTTAGTAATCCCTCCTTCCTAACCAATGTTTTAATTGTTTTTCTGCTTTATATGTATTTTCAGTCTGTTTTTAATAGTTTTAATGGTGTGCACAGGGGGTAGAATTTAAGGGTTTTAAATTTTATTATGTATGTTTTAAAATTGTTAGCTGTCTTGGTGGCCCTTGTAAGAGCAAAAAGGTGACATACAATTTCTGTAAATAAATAAATTAAAAGGAAGGGAGTCAGGGTGAGAATGTGAGGAAACTGGGCTGAGAAAGGGTCATATGCTGCCTGACCCTGAAGCATGAGGATTGTCAAGAGCTGCAGTGGTGAAGGGGCAGTCCTAAGTGAAACTGAACACGAAACGGTGGGCTAAAGCAGATCCTTCTATCCCTCAAATCCACCCACTTTTCCACCAGTGGCTTAGAACAAAGTTTCCCTGAGTTATTTCAGAGAAATGCTAATGGTGCAGGAGATGTTCGAGGGCATGATTGCTTACTTGCTTTAACTGTTTCCTGTGACATGGTATATATTATTCTAGACATTCCCTGAGTAGCGGTATGTCAGGTTATTGTCCCACACACTCTGGTTATTCATTTGGTTTAAGCTTGGGGAGACACCATGGAGTCACAAAACAAGCCCTTGTTGGAGGGGTATGACATTTCATACAGGAACCTGATTGTCTCACCATGAGATAGGAATTAAGTACAATCAAATGCTATAATGCTTCCTGGATTTGATTCAAGATGGGAGTCTGCTTACACCTTTGGCTCTGTAGGCCTCGGGCGGGGGGGGGGGGCTGGGGTAACACACTGTGTATGCCAGGGACCAGACAGAACCATCAGTCTTCCTAACTAACATATGTAATGCTATTGCAGAATATGGTAGCATTCCAAAAAGTTTCCCTTTTTATTTGCTGAAAGCTTACAGAGCTATGACAGGCTAATTCAGCAGGCCTGATTTATACACATGAGGAAAAGAAATACACAGGTCAGATAAGGTTTATGACTTGAAAAAGCATAAGTGGCAGCAATCACACATACTATAAAGATTAACTGGAATCTGAAGAAAGTGCTTTTCATAACAAAAGAATGGGATACAGAAAGCAATAAATCTTAATGTGACAAAACTAAAGAGAGAAGGATAAAACAGAAAATAGTGTTGCTAGAAACGGCTTTGAAAGCAAAGAGATGATAGTAAAAATGGCCTCACTTTACCAGCACCCATTAAAAACTGCTGCTCATTTCAGCAAAGTCAGTACTAGCCAGTAAATACACAATTTAGTTTGGTAAAGTTGTTTGTAATGCATATTCCACTTACACTGTATTATGCAGAAGTTAAAGAATCAACTATTCTGAAGAAGGAAGGATTAAAAATATTCTTCATTTAAAAGAAGTGATTCCTCTGACAGAAACCAAGCCTGAAGAGTAAGATTAGTTCAGTAGTGAAATCAGCTTCCTAAGGTGAGCTCTCCCTAATGGGCAGTCTACAAGCAGCAGCTGGACTAACATTTGGCAAGGATGCTTTAGGCTGATCCTGCATTGATGGCCTGTACAGCCCCTTCCAACTCTATGATTCTTTGATTCTATGAAGCTATGGGGTTCCCACATCTACCCCACCCAAATTATGTGATGTGGTATTTTGAGCAAATTGTCTTTACATATCTCAGACTGCACATCCTTAAGATTTACATGCTGCAACATCTTGAAGGATCTGCTGCATCTTTGACAGAACTTTGCTGGTGAAAATTTGTCTCATGACATGCTACTCAAAAAAGTAATTATAATTGGCTTGGATATGGACACAAATCAGAAGGTGGCTGAAGAATCACAAACTAAGGGTAATAAGAAACAATAATGTACCAAGCTGCGGGAGTGATAGGGCTATTAAAAACTACACGTTCACTGGCATCAAGGAATCAAGGGAAGGGGGAGATCCTTCCTTTTTAAAGATCTCCATTAATGATCTAGAAATCGGGGATAAAGACATAGACTTTCAGCAAATATCAAAATACAACATGCAACAAATCCTTCTGAATGCATCAAAATAAAGGTACCAGAAATACAGATACAATTAGACAATTATTTGAAGTATGTATATGAGTAAAAAAAAGAGTCCACTAAAAACCACCATTGGGTAACTTCTCTGGATATTTAATTTCAGAAAAGAGGAGACACGGGGAGAATTCTATTAGAATGGGACAACAAGCAGGTATTACTCTTGCGAACAATTTAAGAATTGCAGCTGAATACCCTAATTAATTGCTCAAAAAAATTGAAACCCCATTTCAGTCTCATGAATCAAAACTTCACTTCTTTTGTTGCCGGGGATCTAATATACCCAATAATATGAACAAGCTGGGGACCTGCAAGGAATCAAGGAGCAGGAGGAGAGACTGGGAGATCCCTTCACACACTTCAACCAACTGCCAAGCACCAAAGATAGATAAGTAATTTCTGGCTCACCTAGCCCTAAATCTTAGCAGTCTATTGCTGCAAGGCATTTTCCCTATAGCACTGACTATAAATCACCAACCTGCTCATTAAGCCATGAATCTAAGCAGTAAAGCATGGCAGGAATAATTTTTAATTTCCCACCTCATGCTGTATCAGAAGGCAGCCTCTGATTTCACATATTTTCTTCAAGGAGGAGATCCTGCTGACATCTCCAACTTATGATAGCAAACATGGAGCTTCCCAACTTCTCCTTGACCATCCTTGGTATCACTGTCCTCTCTCCCCTCCTTCTTCCCAGAAACTGTTGACTTCTCCCTCTTCATTTTCCTTATAAATCCAGGCTAGTACCAGCAGCTATTTCCTCTCCTTCAATCAATGTATTTACTCAGAATATTTTTGACAGCCTTTCCTCACACAGTGGGCACAGGACAGTTTACCAAAGTATGCAAAGAAGTATATGTAACATCAGAACAATATAACTGCATAAACCATTATTAACAGATTTTTTGTTGTTCAGTCGCACAGTCGAGTCCGACTCTTCGCGACCCCATGGATTAACAGTAAATCATCATTATTTAGTTATTTTCAACTTGTTTTTTCCCTCACAGCAGGACTCAAACAATAGTTACTGAAATCA
Organism: Gekko gecko; assembly: GCA_029375565.1. Taxonomy (NCBI): domain Eukaryota; kingdom Metazoa; phylum Chordata; class Lepidosauria; order Squamata; family Gekkonidae; genus Gekko; species Gekko gecko. Next base: position 156,585,083 of record JAPDNY010000003.1, read on the forward strand.
ACAGAAAGCTAGAATAAAAATGTATTATCTTTTAACATGTCACAAAAGTTCTATTTATGGTCCTGCAGGGTCTCTAAAGCACAGGTAAGGAGGTAGTAGTCCTAAACTCCACTTGTGCCATATTCCAAAGTATCAGAACAGCCACTGAAAAGGCCCTTGAAAAGTCTGATACAGATCTCTGTGTGAGAGGGAAAGGAATGGAGAGGGCAGGAAATGGAGGGAAGAACAAAGATGGCAAGCAAGCTCATACACCTGTTGGACTCAGTCTTTCTGTATGTCCAGCTAAAAACCATAATTCATTTTTCATTAATGATTTTAAAAGGAGGCTTAAAAAGTGGTCATCTGGATCATGCCTAAACCTCAGGCCTGGTAAGAAGATTTAAAATATTCATTTCAAGTGGTAACTGTTCCGCATTCATTACATTTTTGTCAAGATTTTCATGCACAACTGCAGCATGCATCAGTTTTGAAGTTATGGAACTTACTAATACAGCGGCTCTTAATCAAGCTAGTGAAGAAGTGGCATTTTCCCAATTCTGCTGGCTGTGATCATGCAAAATTATATTATCTGAGATCATGCATTCCAAAACGGCTCTTGGAACTCAGCCTGTCTTGAGCCACATCAGCCCTGATATTATGATACCTACTTCGAAGGCACTGGTTTCAGTGGAGTCCCATGGACAAATGTATCATTATTACATACCTGCTCTAATTCACAGAAGTCAGACTTATCTGGTTGCTAAATTTGTTGTAAATTGTAGGCTACAGAGTTACAGGTGATGAGGACAGATTACTTCCTGTTTGCCAAATGGATTTTCTGATGCTAAAAGTATATATAGTTTGTTGATGCTTTAAAATATTTCACAGTATCACATAGCAAGGCTACCCAAGTAACTCTTTAAGGACACGGTAAGAGAAAAAGACATTTAACCTTTGGGTGGCATTTTCATTTTCACTTCTGAGTTCTTGCACAGGTAATCAGGAATAATCTTCTAATACCTGTCCTCTTAGTACAGTGTTAATCCCAAGCACCTGATATTACTATGATCGGGAGTAAGACTAATTGAATAAGGTTATAAGTAGAACTGCTTGAGATGGCACTGGAATGGTCAGGCCCAACATGCCCGCAAAAATGGTATATGGCTTTCCTTCTGAGGAAAAAGATAATATATTTTTGTGTAGCATATCATCTGCAGAATATGATAGAATAAGAGCAATATAAAATCGAATGTCATCTTTCATATACATATAAATGATATTCTGGCTATCATGCCATTATATACTTCAACTAAAACTCTAAGGCTGATAAATTTACTCTCTCTGTAACTGAATTACATTTCATTCTTTATGTAATAAATACTTCTGCTAATTATCACACCCTCCTCAATGAAAGAGGTTTCCTTTCTATGCTACAATAAAACCATTCCCCTTATTATTTCTTTTCCAAGCCAAAAGAACATATGACGCTGCTTTGTATCACCTATTACATGATCACTTTAACTGGAGATGCCAGGGACTGAATCTGGAACCTACGGCATGCAAAGCAGATGCTCTACCACTAAGCTATGGCCCCACATTTCTTCTGCTGAACAAGTATCATTCTTTTTTCTTTTCTTTTCAGGATACAGGTTCTGTAGTAATACAAAGAAATTATGTTTTCCATTACCATTGTTACTGAAAAGAGAGATATAACCTCCAGTTCTCCAGCTCTCATGAGAACAGGGACATCACAGCAGGCCAACACTCAGCTCTGAAATACCAAATCCCACCCAATCCCTGCCACTCAAAGTTGTCCTGAAGGAAATGTTGTCCCCCCTTTCCCCAGCCAGGCCAAGGAAGACAGACCCTAAAGAGCTGATTCAACTAACTTGGATCTTTTCAGAGGCTAGAGGGGTGTTTTTTTAGAGAGTGTTATTAATTTAGAGTGTAATTAATTAATAACTTGGAAGCATCCTGACCAGTGTTCCCTCTAAGCTGAGTTAGTGTGAGTTAGCTCACAGTTTTTTAGCCTCTGGCTCATGCATTTTTGTCTTAGTTCAGGAAGGATGGCTCCAGAGCAAACTAATTTATGCAGCAGCCAAATCGTTCACTCACAACTTTAATGCCAGTAGCTCACAAAGTCACAAACTCCACAGTTTAGAGGGAGCATTGATCCTGACAACACTTAACATATACGAATCAGAAGTAAAAGTCTGGGCAGACAACTGTCCATTAGGAAGAAGACAATGTAGCAGAAAGAACTCCTAAAATGACTACAATTTTTGGAAATTCTGAAGCAATGGGGGAAATGTTTGGATTTCCCCCCCAAAAAATTAAATTTTGGTACAATTGAAATATATCTATTTCTCAATCATGGGCAGGTCTTCAGATCCTAAATCTGTGGAACATGCCCACATTGAGAGCAAGGAGATTTTTCTCCAAACTTGTGGAAACTCCCAGGTTTGCAGAAAAATCTAAGCCAGGAGAAAGTTTTAAAAGAGCAACTTCCCCCACCCTTTCTAATCAGCCAGCCTACAGCTGAAGAGGTCAAGGTAAGGCGGGAAGAAAGAGAGCTGGGAAGAATATTGATAACAGAAGGGTAGGGAGGAAGAGAGGGGGACAAATTGTCGGAGAAGGGAAGTGAGGAGAAATATTGAGGAGAGACTGAAAGAGAGATAGGTGGGTGGGATTGTCAGGGAAGGAGAGGGGTGGAAAAGTATTTGAGAAGGGGGAAAGGAAGGGAGCAAACATGGGGGGAATGGGAGGCACCCTCCCCACAAGTTTCTTCTGGGTCCCTTTACGTACACTACTAATTTTCCTATCAACCTAACCCATTTTGCTGCTTTAAAAATACATCATACGACTTTGCTGGCATATAAAATTATATTAATCAACATATTTATGGATTTTAAAAGTTTTCTACAAGCAAAATTGCAAATATACCCAATACTAAAGTGAAAAGAAGCTGAAAACTGCAGCACCCTATGCAATTTTAGCATACTTCATTCATTCCAAATGGGGAGAAATGTTTCATGAGAATTTTTTAAGTGCCCTACAAAATTTTGATAGGAAAAACTGGAAGAGTCCCAAGACTTTCATGCTATATAAAGCATTTCACTAATTTCATAAATTTGTGTGTGTGTGTGTGTGTGTGTGTGTGTGTGTGTGTGTGTGTGTGTGTAGCAGGAGCCTAGACCGAGCCGTGGCGTGGCGTGATTGCCTTTGTAGGCTTACAGATGTACTGGATTTAAATTATTTTCACTTATGATATGCTTGATCAGTTCTCACTATACCATATCTGACCAGGTCACTATAAAACGTTAGTCTCTTCGGGGGTTTTGGTTGGTATATAACTTATGGATACATGGAGGACAACTGCCCAGTATAATTCTTTCACCATAAAGTCAGGCACCAGTATGTGTAAAAGTCAAACATTACACTTCTTTATTTCTCAGCAAGCCCAACAGGGGGATAGGATGTATTTACATAGGATATTTTGTTTCCTTGTACAATATAACTTTACTTTGGCTTCATATAGACTGTAGACTTATCACTCTTAGTTTTTATACAGATGTTCTTCAGTAGACTAAACACACTTATGATCCCACTCTCCAGTAACTGTTTTGTGGCTGTCCTTTGGACTTTATCTGTCTGGTCCCTTTGAGTCTAACTGGGCACCTTTCCAGCTTTCCAGACTCTTCCAGACCCTTAACCCTTTCTCTAGCCACCTCTACAAGTTCCTTTGGAGCAATGTATCTGGTGTTTGTGACCACTGAGGTCTTATACTGTTCGCTCTCTGTTCACTCTCCTCTTTCCTTTAGAGGGTACCAGTGCAGAGTTTATTTCAGCCTCAGTTTTCTACTCAAACTGATATCAGGCTGTTTCCACAAAGCCACAGAGGTTTTGTTCCATCTCAGAGCTATTCAGTTAGCTGACCGCTCTCTGCTAAGTTCTCTTCCAACTCCTTCTCCAACTGTCAGCTCCCAACTGTCAGTTGTCTACCATTATCTGTCACTCTCTGAGAATTCCGAGCCAAATGGCCCCCTCCCATCTCAGTCATGTGGCTCAGCAGCTTCTGTGTTTACCTGCTGCTGTCCACAAACCTGTAATTCCATCACACCCAGTAAGGGCTTTCAAGGCAAGTGAGAACTGGAGGTGGTTTGACACTGGCTTCCTCTGCAGAGTCTTCCTTGATTGTCTCCCATCCAAGTTCCAACCCTGCTTAGCTTCTGAAATCTGATGAGATTCAGCTATAATATACCATTCCACATCCCTCATAAATTCATAAGGATTTCCTTTTTTAAAACTGAAAAAAACGTCTCAAGAAATGGGGGAAAGGGTTTGTGTGTTTTTTTTTTAAATTAACATTTAATTTTTTCCCCGAACATTCAGATCTTTAAACATGGTTTTGGGGAGTACTTTCCTCTCCTGCACTAGGTTAATAAAAACAATACATTTCTGAGCAACAGTTCTCTAACCATGGGGTGCTCAAGGCTATCATAAAATCCTAGAAATCATGCTTGAGCCATCAGTACTTGCAGTCTATTAGCCCTATTTTTCTGGGGATCAGTCCCAACTTCAGTAGTTGCCATTTTCACATACCATTCTATTTTTATTGCTGTCCACGATGATTTTCTAACTTTTTAATCATCATATTTCAAATAATCAGGAAATTAACTTCCTTGGGGTGCCAGGGGCCTTCATCAAACCTTTTGACAGCTCTGTCTATTTGACAGCTTTATCTGGGTCCTAACTCTCATCAAGATGTCAAATATTGTCTAGAGTATCCAGACAGCAGCCCACTTGATGGAATGTTTCTCTGTACAAAATTCCCCTGCACACAGGAAGCTAGTACATCAGTGAATATAATTGTGACTTCTCCTATATAAAGGCATCTTTGCTTCTACTTCAAACTGCCCAATGCAACTCCTTTCCCAGCTAGCACGGTTTTTGCTATCTGCAGTGCCACGCAAACATTTTGACCCAAAAAATGGTACTCAGTCTTCCATAGTAGAAGTATATGAAAATGCTAGAAATTATTTAGTCCCAAAGCACAGTTATTACCTAGCTCACTGTTTCTCAAACATTTTCAAGTCAAGGTCCACTTCCAAACACATACTAACACTGTACCAATCATCTGTTCCACAGGTGAACGTGCTGAGATCCTTTTATATAACTGCATGTATGCAGCCTGCTGTACCATGCAAGTACTGGTGGATCGATATAGTAATTCCAGATTGGCATTAGATGATTAATAGAATAGGATATCTCCAAATCTGATTAAAGTCTTAATTTTTAGACTGCCTGTTTTCTTTTGCAGGGCTCCTCTCAGATTAGTCCCATTCATTACAAGAATCTAGATGCATCTTCATTCTCTGCATAGTATCCCATATTTTGCACTCACAATCATAGCCATGGCACAGGAGAAAAACAGATATAAAGAAAAAAGAAGAGGCATTATTCTATCTAATTGATTAGTAATAAGTAAATTTGCTTCTGCTTTCCAGTATTATAGCCAGTTACCACAAGGGCACAGATGAACAGTCGAGCGCAATACTTTTACATTGTGCTCAAAGTACATTTTATTTGAATTAATACACTGAAAATTCAATTACATTTTTTTTTTTGCTGCTTTAGACTTACAGAGTATCATACCCCCCTTCACTGCTGGCAGTAAGCCCTTAGGCCACCCACCCACCATAACATTTCTGGCTACTGGCCTGGAAAAAAAGCCTCGTCTGTGTTGTAAGGAAGAACTCTATTTACCAGTGGAACTGTAATTGTCAGCCGCCAGAGGATGAGTTCAGGACAAGAACTCTGCCTTAATATGGCATTTTTGAGGCCTGCAATCTGACCAATTTCATTATTGTGGTACAACAGAACCAGAATTTTCTTCTAAAGAGTCAGCAAAGGGGGTTATTTTGGTCTGAGAGACCATCAGCATCAACAGTGGAGCATCTGTGCTGTGCAGCTCCCCTGCTGCTCTCTATTGCACCAAAAACTGGGAAGCAAGCCACAGTGGCCTAGCTTTGAAAAAAAGAGTCTTTTGGGGAAGAAGAGAATATAGCCATTCTGGCTTTGTGGCTAGACTGAGGCAGAAACTTTTACTTTGCAATTCCAGAGTCAGAGGAACTTCAAAAGCAGAACCGCAAGATAAATGCAGCTATCTTGGGAGAAAAGAATTGCTCTATAAAGGTTTTTAAAAAATACAACCAAAACACACAAAGTATTACGTTTCCTTCAGAAGATGAGCAGCATAGGGGAAATTATTAACTGTCCAAGCTTAGATGACTATGGCAGAACTAAGCTGAGCCCATCAAATAGGGGGTACCACAGAACCACAATGTCATCACAGAACCCCCACGGCTTACCAGAAAACTGGAAGAAATTAAGACTTAAAAGTAAAAGGAATTCTGACCAATTCTAGGGGAACGGAGGAAGGGAACCAAAAACAAAAATTACATTTTATGGGTTCCTATGGGTCTAGAAGTATTGCCAGAAGGAAAAACAAGTTGAGTGGTAACGTTACTAAATAGCATTGATCTACATAGGAAACACTGGCCCCTATTCAGTCAACCTGCATCTTGCCCTGCTTTCCAGGCAGCCTGTGAACTGTCACCTTGCAACTCTTACTGCTCCTGGGCTCTAGCCTGCTATGCTTAATTTAGAATGTGCTTATAACAGACTTCCTCAGCTTCCAAATGCAGCTAACAAAAATCCCCCCAAGCCCTTACTGATAATCAAGACTATGAATCTACACCTTTGTAGGATCTTAGTTCATTTTTCTTCTTACTTCAGCATACATTCAAGCCATGAGACCAAGCATATGCTGGATTCTAGCAAGACTTTACAGAAGTTCAAACAGTTGAGAAAAGTTATAAACTAAGGAGACAGTAAATCTCTTAAACATTTACAAATCTGTACTAGATACAGCTGGATTTTTAGAGCCTGCTTAATTACTTCTGAAGCAATATGATACTAATTGATGAGTGTTTATTTAGCGTGCACCCCTAAAACTCAGACTTGAATGATATGCTTGAGGGCACCCATATCTAGGCTATGGGACAAAGCTGGAAAATGAGACTAGGTCTTGAAGTCACGATACCAAACTTAAGCTGCAAAATCATTTTTGTCTTTTCCCACACTCACCAATTTCCTCTGCTCCTAAACACATCATTAAATGTGCCCTATGGAAACCAACTCAGTGTCACACTTATATGTTAGGATTTCTACACTTCAACTCAGGAAATCAAAACAAAGCCTCCTTCTCCACTTCAGCAGTCAAAGCCTATCCCCCTCAGCCTTTGACCTGAATGAAGTGCAGTTAGCATCCTGTGTTACTGGAAAACAAAGCCCAGTTAGGCTCTGGAGACATTGATGTGGAGTCCCAGTCTCCTATACTAGCTTTTAGATTAGTAAAATGCTAACCTTAAAAAAGAGAAGCCAGCCTCAAAGCAACTGTTGACACTGGAATTAGATTGCTACTCTATGAAGAGACTGCCCAGCTCACTGGCACAGTTCCAAAACTTAAATGCTACTGTTGCTCACAGTCGGTCCTGAATTAGTTTTGGATTTCATGAGTTTGCGTTGATCTAGAGCCAAAGGAAACATAAAAACTGCAGAGAAATTTGTTAAATATTGACAGACCTATAGGAGGAAAGCTTCAGCAAAGCTACCAAAAAAACACGATGATGATTTTCTTAAAAATGTAAAAGGAATTTGAGAGGAAGGAAGCCTTCATCCAGATGGAAGAAATGCTATTGCAGTCTTCAGTTGCCTCACACGCAGGTCCACTTAGGAGCAAGCCAGCAGAAAGGAAGCCATCCTTCCAGCCCAGGAATTATGGGAGGTTCAGAACGGCTTAATTAGACGGGTAAGGATAAATCATTTCTCTTTTGCAAGCATTCATGGACATGCTAGACCAGGGGTGTCGAGCTCATTTGTTATGAGGGCTGGATCTGACATAAATGAGACCTTGTTGGGCCAGGTCATGTGTGTCATAAAATGTAATGCCAGATAGTGGAGATATAAACTTCATAAAGGACACAAACAAAAAGATTTTTTAGCTTAAAATAAAAACATGCTTAAAATATTAACACTCTTGCGATATTTTGTTTATTTAACAGTATCTGATAATGGACACCTCATGATCTGAATTATCACATCAAAATGTCTGTGCTGTTGCAATCTTGAATATGCTGTTCAAGTGTGTATCTGTAAGCTGCAAACCTACTTTTGATTTATTGACATTCACCACAGAAATCTCAAGCTCAGAGTTCAGAGTCTAGGACCCAGGGGGAAACATGAAATGGCTGAGCGACTGAGAGAGTCTGGCAAAGTAAGCTATGATGCAGCCTCAGCAGCAGAACTGGAAGCAGGAGATGGCCAGTTCCAGTGCGGACCTGACAGAAGCCCTTTGGGGGGCCATATGTTTGACACCCCTGTGCTAGACAGTCCAACCTCACTGGATGTACAACAGCTCCTCCTGAGAAGAACTAAAGCACCCTAGCTATTCACTACCTAACAACCTACCCAGTAAAACAATCAGCTTGCCACTAAACCCCATAATATACAACACTGATACTAAATGCAGTGTATTCCAGTCGTGACAGAACTATCACAGAATTTGATGCTGAGAGAATTCATCATTTTTAAAAACACTTTCTCTCCTCCACCGCACAATTTGCATAATCTATATTTCTGCTTAATCAGGAAAGATGTGTGTATTTGCATAACATATGCAGTATTTTATTTTAATTTTATTTTCTTTACATTTATATTATTTATAGTCCACCTTTTTCACTGGGACTCAAGGAGGATTATGATAGACTGAGTCAATACAATATACAATTGTCAATACAATCACAACTGTCAATACAATCGATGAACAATGCAATAGGATTAGAGTCACAGAACCAACCAGAAGCCTAAAAACATAACTGAAACAAAGCATACGTATTCACATGATACATTAAATGATGGGGGGGGAGATATCCAAGTAATTTTGTGAATCATTTAGTATAGTGCAACTCTATTGCCTGTGTAGAAAAGCCCTTTTGAATCATTCAGTTTTGCACAGTTTGTGAAAAGCCAGGAGAGTGGGGAGCCTTCCTGACCTCCTCAGCCAGGCCATTCTATAAGGTGGGGGCCACAACAGAGAAAGGACGTGTATGGACAGTTGCTAATTTTGCCCCCTGCAGGTTGGCACCTACAGTTTTACATTTCTCCATACAGAATTTTGGGGGTTTTAAAAACACAAACTAGCTTAGTGAACACATGTACTGAAACAGCCTAACACAGGTGCAATAAAGTAGATAACATGCATCTCTGTGACCCTCACGTACTGATTTTTCTTCATTTCAGTACATCACAGGTTTAGCCCCGTATTAATCCAACACAATGGCTCAGAGAGTTGATTTTACATAGGTGAATTTAGGAACACAGGCCAAAAGTAGCAGGGAATGAGCAGAATTGCAGAGGAAAGGATTATAGGGTGCACACACACACCCCTTGCACATTTAGCTATGAACACCTCCATCTGACCATTCTCCGAAGGTCAGAGGGAGAACTGTTTGCTGCTAGCAGCATCAAAATCAGTGCCAGGCAGTGATCACATCACCACGCAGCATTCTGCAGTAGTCTACAAACTGAGTCCCCTTATTTTCCTTGAACCTAGCACAGGTTACTGGTTTTAGTGAAACCAAAACAGCTGCAGAAGTAGCAGCAGAAGAAAAAAAGAGGGGGCAGCAAGAATGGTTAGCCATGAAATTATTCCACTAATAAAAAGAACAGTCCAGAAATACACAACAAATAACATATTTATTTAAAATACACTTACCCTTCTCTCTCAGTAAAATTATTCTAAAGGTAACTAGCCAAGATAATAAAGAATAACAAATGATGAATGGAACAGCATATTAAAACAGCAGTAGAAAACACTGTCCAAACAAAAATCATTCATATATTTCATTGTTCAGATGTCACCACCCATACTGCTTCTCCTAAGTCTCCAAAGCCTTTTTTTATTATTCAATAGAAGGAACAGAAATTATAAATATTGGATGCAGTAAGAATCACCTACAGCGAGGTATCCAGATTCCAAAGCCTTTCATTAACCTTAGGTCAATAATCCTTACAGAAACCCTGTACAGTGGGCCAACTACCCGCATCTTAAAGATAAGGAGGGCAGAGACAGTGGTTTGCCTAAGGATGCTGAGTGCAGGGATCCTCAATTGTGTTGAACTGGTGGCAATGTTTTGAGATAGGTTAGTGGCTCCACTGCAAAATGACTGCCAGAGGGATGCAGTCTCAAATATTGGGTGGTTCCAGTTCAGCTATTTTCCTATGAAGGAGACCAGCTGTTACTGAACGGACACTCTCTGCAGACCTGAAGATGATGCTTTCCAGGGTCTTCTGCAGCACTGGTAAAGCTTATTTTGGGTCCATGGGGAAAGATAGTGTCTAACATACCAGCGCTTGGGGCAACAAACACTGAAGTGGCCCTGACCAATGAATTCTAGCTCAGACTCTGGCTGCGGTCACACGAGCAGTTCATGCCAATATAGTTATGTTACCTTTGTGAATTTAAACAGCATGATCAGACAACAACATCTGCCTTCTGTGCCCCAGTCATTGGTACCCCGCTTTGCCTCACCTTGGAAGTGGAGTAATCAGAGACTGGGGAAAGTCCAGTATTTAGGGATGCACTTCCACTCCACATTTCCAGCTGTATGAACTCCCCTCAAGCCAATTGGGAAGTCTAAACCTTCCCTTCCATTTCCACCTCCTTTTAAAAAAAAAATCAGGTAACAATGTTCACATCTCTCCTTATAATAATTATCTTTTGGTTTCATAAGATTCCATGCGCTCCCATTGGCTGTAAAATGCCCTCCCTCAGCCATTGGCCCATCAGCCACCACTCAAGAGTACTCGCGTGCCATTGGCCGGGTGCTGGGTCGGCTCCTCTTCCCCACCCACTCCCCCTTCAGACAGATCTGCATGTCAGATTTACTGGCAGACCAGCTCTCTCTCCTGAGGAAGACAGTTCTCCTGACTCCTGTGAGGGACTGTCCCCTCAGTGGCTGTTGGTAGGCAGCCAAGCTTGGTTCTGTGAGTAAAAAAACAAAGGACTTTCAGCATAACCCCCTCCCCCACCCATAACCCTCTCCCCAATGGCCACTTTCCTGTCAGAATAAATGGAAAAAGGCTCTTTCTCCTGCTTAGCTTCAGCATGGCTGGCTTGCTAACGAGGTGGGCCAGCGACCATCAAACCATTTTCTTCAATTCCCTGCTGTGCGGCTGACTTTCCCCTAGGGTTGCCAATCTCCAGGTGGGACATGGAGATCTCCCACTGTTACAATTGACCTCCAGATGACAGAGATCAGTTCCCTGGGAGAAAATGGTTGCTTTGGAGGGTAGATTCTATGGCATTATACCCTGCTGCGTCCTTCCCCCCCCCCCCCAAATGCTGCCCTCCACAGGATCCACCCCCCCCAAATCTCCAGGTATTTCCCTAATCAGAGTTGGCACCTGTACTTTCTCCTCTGTCAGTTTCCACACCTATGTTGACCTTTGGGAGAAAACTCAGTCCTGATCAGGTTGCCAACTCCAGGTGGGCAATTCCTGGAGATTTGAGGGATGGAGCCTGGAGAGGGTGAGGTTTGAAGAGGGGTGGGCACCTCAGACAGGTACGATGCCATAGACTCCACCCTCCAATCCAGCCATTCCCTGATGGGGAACCATTGTTGCCAATCTCCAGGTGGGGGCTGGAGATCACTGAAAATTACAACTGCTCTTTAGGAGGGAGGGGGGAGGAGATGGAAAACTAAAGGTAGGTTGATGGTTGGCTGGGAGGGAGATAGGGTTATCAACTCCAGGTTGGGAAATTCCTGGAGATCTGAGGGGTCGAACCTGGAGAAGGTGAGTGTTGAGGAGAGCTGGGACCTCAGACAGGTACAATGCCATAGACTCCACCCTCCAAACCAGCCACTCCCTCCTGGGGAACCACTGTTACCAATCTTGGGGGTGGGCTGGAGATCACTCAAAATTACTACTGCTCCTCAGGTAGCAAAGATCAGTTCCTCTGGAGAAAATGGTGGACTCTGTCATTATACCCTGCTGAGATTGCCACAGCAAATTGTCACTGAGTGCCCAAAGCCGGGGCACTCTCCCAGAGCCTCTTTCTAGAGCGCGTTGTATTTATTTCCACAACGGGCCTTATTCCTAGTAAGTACATAATTGCCCCTGGCATTGTCAGTCACCTCAGCCAAGTAGTCGTTCTGGATCAGGAGTCCCCAGGGGAGTTGTTTTCAAGGGACAAATCATCCCCAAACCCCTTTCTCCTGTTTCTGCATCAGAGTCCTGAGAGCATCCCATGACTGACACAAGAGTAAATGCACTGAAGTCGATGGGACTACTCTCATGTAAATCTGCACTTTAACCTCCCCCATGTATTTAACTGAAGAGAGGCGATAGGAAGGAGGCTGAGAGGGAACACAGTACTTATCAGAGAGACTGTGGAGGTGTCAAAAAGGAGGCAGAGCTTATGTGCATGGGTAAAAAACAAAAAATAATAATGTCGCAATAATCTGAATGATGGACCATGGGACAAGCACACAGTGAACCCAGTTCAGGGGGGATGTCTGATTAAAACTTCCCGCAACTATTTAAACTGTCACAAATAGAGACGCAACCAGATCGTGCCAAGCCTCTAGTGTGACCGCAGCCTCTATATAGTATCCCTCCCACCCCAGCTTGCCATACCAGGGAGCACTAGAATTCCATCTTTTCACAACAGCTGGTTCACCTTCACTTGTAGTTCACTCTTTCTGGCAGCCAGGTCAGTTGGAAATGAACTCCCGTTGTACCTCTGTGGTTACAATAAAGTTATCTGTAGGCCATGTGTCTTTTGTGTGTCCTCTTCTTAATAATTAGTGGTTTATGCTCTTAACTTCTTTGTTATGCTAGTTCCATTGACTTAAATCAAACAGCTTTACTGTTTCAGTGGCATTAGCCTCCTGTTTGTTTGCAAAGTTCTCACTCAGGTTGTGATGGCTTTCCATGTCACTCAACACTATTTCTGTGAGGCAATGACTGAAAGTCTTATCACTCTCTTCAGCCTTTATGTTAAGTTCTGTATGTTATGCAACTCTTTCTGGAAAAATCCAGAGCAAGCACTATGTCCAACCATGTTGCCCCAAACTTTAAAAAGTTCACACACTGAAATTGTGCATTTGTGCTGGGGCCAATTTTACAATGTGTGGAAAGTATGTTATTTCCTTTCCCTTGAATGTTATTTACTTTCCTTGCAAGCCTCAGAGAAGGAGGCTGTATAACCACTACTTATATAGTTGGTCAATGATGAACAATCAGCATTGATGCTTCAACTGGGAAAGAGGAGATGAGCAATAACTTTGTCCACCTCAAAAGCATGTGTCTGACCCCACAATTTCCCACTCTCCCCAAATATGTACTGGACACTGAACAAACCCATTAAGAATGTTCCCAAAGGCCTACAAAGGACCTTTGTTCTCCTCCCAATTGTGTCCTGTTCTTTTTTCCACTTCTCCAGGGAAACATTTCCAAACCAGCGGGCACACAAGTATAGGAGCTATCACTCCAGGGAGTGTGAAGTGGCTAGAGAATTTCCTTAAGAGTGTTTCTATGATTCCATCCTTTAATACACTCCTCCTACCAACCATATTTCCACTTGGAAAGCAGAACAGTATCAGAGAAGGAAAGAAGTAAGAATGGCCTCCCCGCTCCTTCTTTGCAGCTCACAGATCTTTTCCACAAGCCTCCAATAGCTTGTGTGAAATCATTAGCTGCGCTTCTCAGCAACAAAATCAAATTAAAGAAAGCACATTAAACAAGTAACAGGAGAGAGAGACAGCCACAGTACACCAGTATGCTACTCAGAGAGAACAGAAGAACAAATACAACAAATGAGAAAAACATGAACCAGCATGTTCCTCACCTTTATTCTAGAGGTCAGTCATTTTCTTTATTTAAGTCAAGAACTGGACAATGAATGTTCTTCAAGCATGACTGTATTATCGTGAGGGTATAAAAACCACCTACAAGCAAGTCTTTAACACCTGGGAAGTGAAACACCTGGGAGTGAAATTTTCTAATGAGCTAGGCACTTCTTCACTATGTCAGATAACTTTTCTGTCCTGTATTTTTTATTTTCATTTGATAAAAGAAAGTTTCATTCTGTTCTAGAAGGGAAGTCAGTACCAGTGTTCCTTCTAATCTAAGTTAGTGTGAGCTAGCTCACAGTTTTTTAGCCTTTGGCTCACACATTTTTGCCTTAGCTCAGGAAGGATGGCTCCAGAGCAAACTAATTTATGCAGTAGCCAAATCGCTCACTCACAACTTTAATGCCAGTCGCTCACAAAGTAGAATTTTTGCTTGCAAGACTCCACAGCTTAGAGGGAGCACTGGTCAGTATGTATGCAGGATCTTAAGCAGTGGTCATTATACCAAGTCATTAATTAACATGTACCCCCCCCCCAACTGCTCCCAACAAGGAAACATTTCCTAAATACCTGCACAGGTTACAGTTCTTCATAAGATCTTCCTTGGTAGCTTAAACTGATATTTCATCTAACTCAGCATTCTGCTTCCAGTAGGGGCCAGTAAGAGATTCCTTCGTATGCTCACAAATTTGGTGCACCTGCAATGGCCTTCGTTTGAGGTTTGCTTCCAGCACCCGGTGTCCTAATATCTCCTGCTTCTGTACATGACAGTTCCATTTAGCGACCTGTTCACAGCTAACAATCAACAATAGAGACTTATCTCTATATCTTTATCCTCTATGTATTTATACACAAAGTAGGAAGAAGTGATACCCTTTCAGCATAGCTACAGCAATATGACCCAATTCTGGACAACAGTTACTAACAGAAGCTAGAGTAGTTATTATAGGTCTATGAGTTATTTGTCAAAGACTTTATTCCATGAACTAGGTGCCCTCAGTTTCTCTTCTTCTCAACAGCAGCAAATCTTAAAAGCCTACAAGGAGTTAAGATCTGTTTATTACATGTTAGTAACATGACAGTTTTGTGTCTGTAATGGTTTACATGGTCCTCACATTCTTCCGTTAATTAGGTTGTATTGCAATTACATCAATGAGCTACTTTAAAAAATGAACTAAGTAGACAGAAATCTATTCAGCCCAACTCAATCTGGCCAGCCAAATCTCATGACCAGCTGGAATGCCCCTTCCCTTGCCTGCCCAGCAGGATGCCCCAAAATGGCGTGTGAACATTTCCCTCTGTCCCTGCTGCAGCATTAAAATGAACAATAGTCCCTGCCAGTGTCATTCATCTCCTCACGGTGCCAGACTGTTTTGTTCTTTCTTGCCCCTTCCACCTTATGGGGATGTCTTTTTAGAAGCTCAACAGTCTGGCGGCAATACAAAAAAAAATCATATTTATTTTTCAATAAGGTTTATTATCATTATTAGAAGAGAGGTGAGGTAAAGAGAAGAGACCCTGCGCAGAACGGAGAAGGCAGAAACCCCTGGAGTTCTCAGGCCCCAGCTGACCTGTTTCATCCACAACTGATTTGTCTGTTTCAGCAGAATTTGCTGGGGAGTGAGGGTCATGAAGAAACAAAACTCTTTTCTTCTATAGGAAGTTGCGACTATAATTGTTGAGAGGCAGTTTCCTGGTGGAAATCAACATGGATCCCAGCTCGTACTCTGTGTTGTTTTGTGTGCAGGCATGTGGCCTTTCATCCTCTCTCTTTCATTCATCTCAGATCATTGAGAGGGAAGTAGGACATAAGCACCAAGCCACCGACAGTTCAATGGTACTCCACCCCTACCAAGTGGACCAAATATAAAAGCAGTTGCTACAACACAAAACTAAACAGGAAAGAAAAAAGAAAAGAAACAGGACCTGAAGGAGGAAAAAAACAGATTCACGCATGAACCTCTCCAACCCATCTCCCCACATAAGAACAGAAGGTGCAGGTCTGGCAATCAGCTGCTTCTTCACTGCAAACAAACCCTGTAAGCAGGTCATCCATATCAGGCAAGGTGGCAATGCAAAAGAGGAAAAATGGCCCTGGCTCTCACAGAATAAACAAGGCTGTATGTGTCTTGTTAGGACTTAACTACATATCATTTATTTACAAAAATTTTATGACACCTTTTAAAGTCATTAAAACCACTCCCCAAAACCCAGAGATAATTAAATGATTACAAACTCACTTTAAAATACATTCAAAATATTAAAAAGGCAATTAAAAAATTGGTTAGGAAGGAGGAATTGCTGAGGGAATGCCAAATGAAACAACACCTTTATCTGCTGGTGCAAGACAGCAACCGAAGGGGATAGACAAATCTCCCTGGGGAGAGAGTTTCAGAGCTTTGGTACCAATGACGGAGAAGGCCCACGTTGCCACCTGCCTTATCTCAGAAAGTGGAGGCACCGGAAGCAGAGCCTCTCAAGATGACTGTGGTGGTCAGGCAGGTTCATAAAGGAATAAGTGGTCCTTCAAGTATGTTGCTTCGAAACCATTTAGGGCTCTGAAGGTCAAGACCAACACCTTGAATTGTGCCCAGAAACAAACTGGGAGCCAGTGTACATGGGCTAAGACTGAAATGATGTGGTCTCTGATCCATTCCAGTCAACATCGTAGCTGCAGCATTCTATACCAACTGAAGTTTATTCTACATTGTTCTTGGCTTCTGGTCCAATTTGACTCAATCTTCCAGAGGAGTGAAAGCAGCTCTACATAAATCAATATTAGCTATATCTTTAAATGTTAAAAGTTTTGTCTTTACACAAAATATCTTGACTGGTCTCTCCATTCCCATGCTTACTTATGAAGCCTGTCCAGGGGCAGATTGTGGGGGGTAGACTTGTACGTGGGCAGATCTGGCGACCAGGTGTCTGCAGAAATTCCAGACACCATCCACTATACATCTTTATTGTCAAAGTGTTCATCATTCTGCTGCTTGTTTTGCCTGAGTAGTGTAAAATTACTCTGGGAAGCTTTATGCATTCAGCTAAAGCAATAATTATTGTAGAAGGGAGCAGAAAGATCAGTTACAGGTGAAACTTGGCTTAGCTCTGAAGCTCTAGATTTAAGTATCTATATAGGGACTTTTACAGTCAGAATTAAGAACCCGCACTTCAGTTGGTTTAACAAAGTTTATACATTGGCCAGATGTGAATGGGATTTCAAAACAAGAGTGAAATGCACACTGCTGACCTCAGGGTGACCTTTTTCCACTGCCAAATTTTAAGCTGTGATTCAAAACTCGTAAATGTCTGATCTTCTCAAGTAAAACAAAAATCAAGAATAGCAAATAAATGTATTTTGCTTAATTGCTTTTTTGATAAGGGCTGATACATTTTGGTGGAAAAGATACATATTGTAAAACAAGCTGTTTCAAAGTAATTGATAAGAGGAACTCACACAAAATGGTGCTTGCTGCCAGAAACACGCACTGTCTTCCCTGGTTTTAAAAAGACAAGATAATTGATGGAACTGAGGCTGCACTAACCACCATGTACATGAATCAGACTTGTAGCAGGGCTCATACCCATGCCTTGCAGAAAAGAAAAAAATTAAAATTTACTCCCGTAACCCAGGATGTACAATGCAGGAGCACAGGTTGACCCAAGTTAGGATCTTGGTTAGTGGGTACAAAACTGACTCCAGATAGAGCACAGGTGGTAGGCCAAATGACTTCAAGAAGCTCATCAAATCTTCAGACTGCAGTGATGTATCCCAACCAACTGGATAAGTGACACCAAGGATACCTACTGAAGTAGTATGTGAAGCTGGGACAAGTAATTTCAAAGCTCTTCTTAAAGCTTTCGTCAAACAAAGCCCTCTACAACTTCACTAGTCTCATCTCTTTATTCCAAGGAGCTGAGAACAGGATACCATTAGTAGGAGATGGTACATTGGAGAAATCTTATCCATTTCCTGGATCAGTTTTGATTTCAGTAAGCAGCCAGGGCTTTCTATAAGAATGCCGAGTCACTTGAAAAATTCCCTACAGTATTTTGAAAACCACCGGGGTCCATCAGATTCAGAGCATCCAAATAGGGTGCCCAGCCCTAGAAAGGCTGAGCAGCCAAACCACAAACTATGCTAGGTCATGGTCAGTCCATGACGTATAGAAGAAGAAGAAGAGATTAGGGCTGTGTTCACACACACTAAATAATCCACTTTCAATGCACTTTCAAACTGGATTTTTACTGTGTGAATTGGCAAAATTCAGTTTTAAAGTGCATTGAAAGTGGATTGAAAGTGGATTATTTAGCGTGTGTAAACACAGCCTAGATTTATACCCTGCCCTTCACTACCTGAAGGAGTCTCAGAGCAGCTTACAAACTCCTTTCCCTTTCCCTTCCCCTCCCCACAACAGACCCTGTGAGGTAGGTGGGGATGAGAGAGCTCTTTCAAGAATTGCCCTTTCAAGGACAGCTCTGACAGAACTATGGCTTGCCCAAGGTCATCCAGCAGCTGCAAGTGGAGGAGTGGGGAATCAAACCCGATTCTCCCAGACTAGAGTCCACACACTTAACCACTACAACAAACTGGCTCTCTCCAACCACAATCACTCCACCTGAATATAATACCAAATTAAGATCATGATGTGTATCAAGTGTTAGGACAGATACATGCCATGGTGGCCATGACAAATGGATCTATCTCGAAGGTCCTCAGCATGAAAAATGAAATCCTTAAGGAACAAAAATCTAGAGGAGCTCGCTGTTTTATTCAATACCATCACCATCGGGTCAGTTAGGAAGTCTGTTAACCAGCAAGGTGGGTGGGCACATTAATAAAATCCCTTGTCTGTCACAAGACTTCAGCACCAGACACATGCACTCAAATAGAGAACTCTGACCAGCCATGGTAGATCGTGGCAGGCCTCTCATGCAGAATGAAATTCTCAACTGGCAACAGCTTTCCTGGAACCAAACCAAGTATTAACAGCACCCACCAGGAAGATGGGCAGCTGACAACTAGCAATACATGAGAAGGTTAGAAAAATAAATTATATTTCAGGAATGTTGTTTCTTTAAATGTAAATAGTTATGGCAACATTTAATATACTATAATATGCTTAATAATACATTATTAAATAAGAATGTAGTGTTTTCAATGTTACAATGGTTAGCTTAATGGATAGCCGATGTGGGGATACACGGGGCAGCCTTGCAGTGGTTTGTCTCATTTCTCCACAGTCAGGGACAGAGGGCGGCATTTGGGGAGAGAGTTTCACCGTGATACCCTCTGATATGCGGTGTCCCACAAAGGGTGATTCTCTCCCCCATATTATTTAACATCTATATGAGCCTTCTCGCCCAGTTGGTCTGAAGTTTCGGGCTGAGTTGTCATCAGTATGCAGATGACACCCAGTTGTATCTGTTGATGGATGGTCAACTGGACTCTGCCCCAGATATCTTAGCTAAGGGTTTAGAGGCCATGGTTGAGTGGTTAAAGCAGAGCCAGCTGAAGCTAAATCCAGCAAAGATGGGAGGTCCTGTGCCTGGGTCAAGGGGGTATAGGAACACAGATGCAATTCCCAGCTTTAACAGGGTGCTCTTAACACCAGTGCCAAAGAGAAGAGCTGGGCGTGATTTTGGATACCTCATTATCAATGGAGGCCCAAGTCACAAATGTTGCCAGGTTGGCATTTTACCATCTTTACCAGGTCAGGCAACTGGCTCCATACCTCTCCCCCCATGACCTAGCCACAGTGATCCATGCAATGGTCACCTCCAGGTTGCAGTACTGTAACTCACTTTATACTGGGATTCCCTTGAGACTGATCTCGAAGCTTCAGCTGGTCCAGAATGCAGCAGCACATGTTCTCACAGTAACATCATCAAAACCACATACACACCTGGTGCTTTGCCAGGTGCACTGGCATCCAGTTGAGTACCAGGTCAGGTTCAAGGTGCTGGTTTTAACTTTTAAAGCCCTATGCGGTCTGGGATTAACATACCTTCAGGATCATCTCTTCCAGTACATTCCCCAAAGAGCATTACGCTCCATAGATCAACGTCTACTGGTGACCCCCGCACAGCCGGCTCCAGGGGCCTGGAGATGTCACCATGCCGCCCCTCCCCCCTTTGGAGGGCAGGCACTCTGTACTGGTGGCAAAGGCGGTGGCAGCCGACCAGTTAGGGCGGCGGGGGGGCTTTTCGGGAGGGACGGGGCGCCATTTGGCGCTCCTGGGGGCCGGCATGCCTTAGGCGAGCGCCTAGTTCGCCTAGCGGGCAACATGGTGCTGGACCCCCAGCCTGGCACCAGCCTGGTGGAACAGTCTCCTGAATAAGGTCCAGGCCCTGCGGGACTTGATGCAGTTTTGCAGGGCCTGTAAAACGGAAATGTTCTGCCAAGCCTATGGTTGAGGTGGCATGAATCTAAACTGTATTGACCTCCCCCTGCTCTGTTGTTCTGTTGCTCTGTTCCAGCGGCAGTTTCCATCTTGCATTGATTTTGTCTGCCTGTCCCCCCTCAGCTTTAGTTACATCTACCTGCACACATATAGGGAGCCTGTTAAACTGTTTATTATGTTTTAATGGGTTGTATTATGTTGTTTATATATTGTTGTAACTTGCCCTGAGCCTGCTTGCAGGGGAGGGAGGGCTAGAAGTCAAATAATTAAGTAAATAAATAGTATCCAAATGTGCTGGTAGTCCTACCTATTGTGACCCTATGAGAGATTTCTTTTCCATATAATACACTTTCTTTTGTTTACTACAGAATTTGTCTTCTAACTCCAACTCCCCCCCCCCCCACACACACACACTTTCAGATAACAAAAGTCAAATGCTATGGAGGCATAGTGTGCAGCAGTTTGCCACTTTTTCTTGTATACTTGCAATTTTTCTTATAGAAAATGAAGATATTTATATTTTTAAATTCCAAAAATTTGCCAAATACTACAAGGTTATATGCTAAATTATAAATGTTGTTCTTAAATCAGTGAAAGAAGTTTAGGTTTCACAGGAACGTAAGTACTGCATATATTTCAATTTTCCCCAATATTTCCAGAGGGGGGGGTGGTTTCCTGAAAAGTTTTTTTCTGTGACTTCAAACTCTTCAGAAAATGTACATCACTATACCTACCACAATTGGACAGTATTATTCTCTGCAGATTGTACTATTACTGGAAACTTTTCTTGCCCCCCCTTAAAAAAATCAAAATACTTATTTATGCAGAACATGTATGAACCTACTTTTCTTCCAGGAAAGGCGGACAACAAAAATAAAACTAGTACATAATAGAAATAATTTTAAAATATTAAAATGGTTGGCAATAACAATTTTTAAGACACCAGAATATTACACAAACACACACAGAATGAACATTAAATTTAATTGAAAGTTTATTGGAAAAAATGTACGCGAAAGAGGTCTGGAAAAAATTCAACATCCATCATCCTTCAAATACATATTTAATGGCAGACTCCCCCACACACAAAGAAACAAAAATTCTAAAGTAACTGCCATAGAAGTATTTCTTAAAATTCAAAAAGTGCTTGCAGTTTCAACAAGAATGGGGAATGCTGACTCTAAGCACCTATCTAAACGCATATTATTTTTCTGTTCTCCTTGGAGGGTAAAATGAACTCCTGTATCTCACACACTGGTTCCAAGAAATCAAAGCTTCCAAATGCCTCACAGTGTAACGTAAGCTTGATCTGAATCAAACATTTCAAAAATTCAGTTCCATTGTTTCTCAAGCAGCAGATTTCCAACTGGAAGATAGATACAGTAGCCATGTTGGTCTGAAGCAGCAGAACAAAGTTCGAGTCCAAGTGCCACTGGACTCCAGCTTTGTTCTTCCAAACAGAAGTTTATGATTACTGAACTTGTGGACAGGTTACCATTGTGTACTATTTGGAAAATATAGCCCAAAGATATTCAGGGAGAAACTGCACATAGAGGGACAAAGCCTGCTCAGGGAAAATCAGCATGGCTTCTGCAAAGGGAGGTCCTGCCTCTCCAACCTTTTGCAGTTCTTTGAGAAAGTGAACAAGCATGTAGACAATGGTGATCCAGCAGACATTATATACCTGGACTTTCAAAAGGTACCTCACCAAAGACTCCTGAGTAAACTTAGCAGTCATGAGATAAGAGGATGGGTTGCACTGGCTACCAACTGAGTACTGGATCCACTTCAAGGTATTGGTACTGACCTTTAAAGCCTTGTGTGGCCTGGAACCAATACGCTTGAGGGACCACCTCTCCCCATATGTGCCCCAGAGAGCCTTGTGTTCTGGTGATCATGATCTGCTGGTTGTCCCCATCCCAAGGGACATCTGCTTAGCCTCGATCAGGACCAGGGTTTTTTCTGCCTTGTCCCCAGCTTGGTGGAACATGCTCCCATTAGAGATCAGGGCCCTATGGGACCTACTGCCATTCTGCAGGGCCTGTAAAATGGAGCTGTTCCACCAGGCCTTAGGCTGAGGTGGCAAGCGTCCAATAAAAGCTGGCCTCCCCTGCTGAAGTTTTACCACCCCCACGAGGTCCAGATCAAGAAGACCTGAGACCCAGCGGCACCAATTTCTGGAGACTGTGCATGTAAACAAATAGTGTGACTTGTCTTAAATCTTGTTTTAACTGTTTTTAATTAGTTTTAATTGTTTTTATTCACTGTGATGAGCCAAATGGCTCAAGAACTTACTTGTGATTATATTTGAAGAACATTATTTGATACATGGACCAAATACAGAAGATACTTCTCAGACGAGAGACCACTTTGGATTGTACCGGCGGAGGTTATAAGACCGTTTTCGACATATAGAGGAGAAGACTGAGCGCAATATAAAGATATGTTGAAATTAGTGGGAAAAACGTTTGAAATGAAAATGGAAGAAGATTTGACTTTTAAGTATGGTTGGTTACAATATAGACAGATTTATGATTTGTTTAAAAAAGGTAAAAAAGCTTTCGGGTTTAGGGAAAATATAATGAGATTGAAATGATATGGTTTGAGGGAGGTAAGAAAATGATTTCTAGAATGTATAAAATATTGTTAAAACGATATACTGAAGATGAGACAGTTAAAGAGCAAAAGATAAAATGGGTGATTAATATGAACAAAGAAATATCTATGTCTCCTTGGGAATTTTTATGGAAAAATGCAATGAAAATATCAACATGTCATAATTTAAAAGAAAATTGTTATAAGATGATGTATAGATGGTATATGACACCAAAAAAAAATGCAAATATGAATAGCAATATGTCAAACAAATGTTGGAAGGGCAAAAAAGTGGAGGGTTCGTTTTACCATATGTGGTGGACATGTGAAAAAGCAAAAATGTTTTGTGCTGAGATCCATGCAGAAATGGAAAAAATTGTGAAATGTAGTTTTAAGAAAGAACTGGAAATACTACTTTTGGGGCTTAAACTGGAAGAAGTAAATATGGCAAAAAGAACATTGATGTGGTATATGATCACAACTGCCAGAATGATATATGCTCAATATTGGAAACAAGACAAGCGCCCTGAAATTGGGGAATGAATAAAGAAATTACTTTTTATGGTTGAAAAGGATAAAATGACAAGGAAACTTACAAATTTGGAAGCAGAAGAATTTTTTGCAGACTGGAAAGATTTCAAAGACTATTTAGAGAAATACTGGGATGTACAGGACAATTTGATTTGCTTTGATAACTACTGAAAATTAAGAAAAGTAGAAAAGGGAGATGATGGTATAAGAATAACAGTTGAAAGATACATTACCTGTAGAAATGACTAATGAGAAAAGGAGGGAGGAAGAAGATATAAGTTTTGGGCTGGAGGTTGGAGCACTGTGGGAAGCCATTAAGGGGGCGGGGTGAAAGGAGGAAAAGAGGTATAATAACTTAGGTTTCAATGTATGTTTGAACTTTTACTATATCTTAAAAATTGTTTTTCAAAAAAAAAAAAAAAGAACTTACTTGTGATCCACCCTGAGCCCGCTTGTGGGTAGGGCAACATATAAACCAACAGAAATGTAAATAAATAAATAACCAGAAGCACAGAGTAGGAATCAATGGACAGTTCTCACAATAGAGGGAAGTAAACAGTGGGGTCCCACAAGAATCAGTACTGGGGCTGGTACTATTTAATTTATTCAACAGTTATCTGGAACTAGGAGTGCGTTGTCTAGTGGCCAAGTTTGCAGATCACACAAAATTATTCAGGATGATGAAAACCAAGACTGACAGTGAAGAGCTCCAAGAGGACCTCCACAAACTGTGTGACTGGACAACAATGTGGCAAATGAAGTTCAATGTTGGTAAGTGTCAGATGATGCACAATGGGGCAAAAAAAATTCCAACTTCAAGTATAGACTAATGGGGTCTGAACTTGCAGAGACTGAGAGGGAAAAAGATCTTGGGGTCTTAGTTGGTGGCTCAATGAAAGTGTCAACCCAATGTGCTGCAACAGTGAAAACAGCAAACTCTGTTAGGGATTAATTGCTGTAGAGTTTCTGCGTTGTGTGGCCGTGGTCTTGGCATTGTAGGACCTGACGTTTTGCCAGTAGCTGTGACTAGCATCCTCAGAGGTGTAATACAGAAAGATGGAGTACTCTCTGTGTCAAGATTATCAGGAAAGGGATTGAGAATAAAACAGCCAATATTGTAATGTCCCTCTATAGATGTATACTGTGGCCTCAAATGGAATACTATGTACAGTTTTGGTCACAGTATCTCAAAAAGAAAATCACAGAGTTGGAAAAAGTACAGAGGAGGGACAACCAAGATGGTTAGGAGGTTGGAGCACCTTCACTATGAAGAAAGGCTGAAGAGTACGTGACTTTTCAGTATAGAAAAGAGATGACTAAGGGAGGACATGATAGAGGTTTAAAAAATTATGCATGAGGAGAGAGTTGACAAAGATAACTTTTTCTCCCTCTCCCAAAATACTAGAACTTGAAGACATTCAATGAAGCTTATGGGCAGTAGGTTCATGACGGACAGCAGCAAATACTCCTTTACACAGAAGATTATTCAAATATAGAATTTGCTGCCAGAGAATGTAGTGATGGCCACAGGAATAAACACCTTTAAAAGGGGATTAGATAGATTCATGGAAGATAGGTCTATCAACAACTAGCCATCATGACTGAGGGGAACCTCCACATTCAGAGGCACTAAGCTTCTGAATCCCAGGGCCAGGAAGCAACATCAGGTTGAAGGTCCCGGTCTCTACGCCCTGTTGTTGGCTGTCCAAAGGAACTGGTTGGCCACTGTGTGAGACAGGATGCTGGACTAGATGGACTATTGGTTTGATCCAGCAGGACTCTTCTTATGTTAGGTTCCTTCTCTCCTTCACGCCCACAAGCCAACCCATCTTTATCCCCCCCCAGTCTCTGCTTTCACTCCACAACAGCCTCTAGCCAGGAAAACTATTGCCAGGATGCACAATGCTGGCCACCAGGCCCAGCTACACAGTGGGGAATCCATAAGGACTTGCAGGCGGCACTTGACTTTCCCTTGTTATTACCCTCTCCACACTATTTCTGTTTTTCTTCCTCCTGGCAACCCCCATATCCTCACCTTTCCCTGCTTTCTTGTCACACTAACACTCCCATCAACCTACATTTATTTGCCCCTCATCTTCAGCTATATTTATTATTTAGTCATTTATACCTGCCTTTCTCCCCAAGGGTGACCCAAAGCTTACATTGTTCTCCTCTCCTCCATTTTATCTTTACAACAACCTTATGAGGAAGTTAGGCTGAGACAATATGACTGGCCTAAGGTTACCCAGGAAGCCTCCATGGCAGAGTGGCAATTTGAACCTGTCTTACCCTAAATTCTAGTCTAACCAGTGCACCTCACTGGTTCTCTTGCATCTTATATGTAACTGTGTTAATACTGTTTTAATATTTCAAACCATGTCATTTACATATCAGGATAGTGCATGTGTGTGTTTAACTAGCACTATATATTATGGCCTAAATCCAAAGACAGTCTGCTTAAATCCCAATGATATCTAGAAAAGGGGAAGGAGATTTAGAAAACTCATGTGTTAAATTTGTTTGTAAATAAATAGATAATCTGGAAGCTGCCCTGTGGCACATCCACATCTTATGAAGCATTGTGCTCTGTTCTGGAGTTTAAAAAGGGAAAGAACTTTTTTCACAAATGTACTGTTACAAAATGTAGCCAACTGCAAAGAATGTGCCTGATTCAAAAACACTTTGGTGGGATGAAGTCACTCATGGCCCCTCTACCTCTCAAAAATCATTAATCAACAGTCACTCCAAACTAAAATTCAAATCAAACAAAATCATAAACCCTGGTCAGTAATTGATAATGTTAGAATTTTACTTATTTTACTACACACATTGCTTGTCTCTTCTTTAAGTTTCTAGAGGTGAACAGAAAGACTAAGAACTGAAGCCCAACTTTTCAACGGCCAAAGAAAATGGAAGAATGGGCCAACATAGCACACCCCCTTTTCTCTTTTAGTATATCCTCTGTGCAATGAGTGTATACCCAGTCTTCTAATTAGTATGTCACCACTAAAGCAGGAAGAGCAGACAGAATCACTTTGCAATAGTCTTACTCCTTTGCCAACTTTAAAAATCAGTATTAGACACCCAGGAGTAGTCCACAAAATGGAGGGTGTTAAGAGTTTCCAGCTTTCACCCCCAACTAGTAGTCAAGAATGCAGTGAGGACTAGTGTGCTTGCCAACTGTCTTCAAATGACAATCAAGAGCAAATGATCCAAACTGTACTTCACTTACACTGCCACAATGCACCCCTGCAATCTATTGGCAGCCGATGTGATTTTATACTGGTGCTGGCTGCTGCTAGCTCCCGTAAGGGCAACATGTGAAAACAGCTAAAGAAGGCTCTCTCAATGTCTTTGGTCACAGCAAGCAACATTTTGTGATAGAAGATGAGAATTTTAGTGCACTTTCTGAACTGAAACCCAAGCCTTCATTTGAGGTAGGGCGTGGCACCAGACCATATTTACACAGCCTTTAGCCCTGAAAACTGTAATTCATACTAAAGAAGAGCTCCTCTGGGTGTTGTGCAAAAAACATTTCCCTCCTCACTGAGAAATCATTCCACTGCATAGACATCTAGGAAGGACTTATGCCCTAGCACTTTAAGAAATTAAGCACTGACAAAACCCAAATTAACCAACCGGGAAACAGACAGGACCCTCCTCTGCTCATTTGTCCTTTCCACAAAAGATCCTCCCCTTGTTACCATCACGTTCCCCCTCCCCAAAAGAGCCATTAGGAAAAAGCTGTAGAAATATTTGCCCAAAGCTGTAGATTGTTGCCCAGTCTCACTGTATTGATGAGGGAAATACACACAGCAAACACGCACTGTGAGGAGCCCTGCGGGATTCCAGACGCTTCAGGGAGGCTTTGTAAGCCCAGCTCGGCATGTACTTGCTAGACCATTGTGAAAAGGAAACAGAAAAACCATTACAAACCCAAGCCCTCCTCTCTCCCCCAATTTCTATTTTCCCTCTTCAGAGCCTCTCCCCCTCCACGTCCACCATCCTCCTCAAGACAAATTGAGATAGGAGGGGAGGGCTGTTTTAAAAGGGAGTGAAAAGGCTTCCTCCGTTAGATTTAAGGCAACAAGTCAGAGCTGCAAGGAGCCTTTTATCCACCAGGGAAGCCTCCCACTGCTCCAGGCTGGGCTGAGCTGGAATCCTGGGGCCCAGTTTTCTGAAGGCTGCCATTGATTTGTCACTGGTGATAAGTGAGGCCAGAATGGTTCCCACAATCCCCTGCAGAGGGGAAGATTCTCCCACAATGCCCAATGGGAAGAAACAATTTAAAGAGTGCAAGAAAGAGAGAAAGGAATACAGAACTTAAGAGGTCAAAAATTCTAAAATATTTCTTTTCTCCAATAAGCAAATAAGTGACTATTCTGCAGCTCAGACAAGGATGAGACACAATTGTTCAAAAAAGGACAACATAGCAGCTGATGTGAATCTCTCCACATCCTCTCAGTAAGAAAGCAACACAGTGGATTTCTTTAATATCCTTATGCCCAGTGGGGCTTCTGTGTGCTGGCCCCATACAACAATATTCTTGTAGTAATTTGCAGCTATTCTTATTACAAACCAGTCTTTTAAAATATTCTTTATTTATACATGGGCACTCTTTGTCCTCTCCTGTAGCAGATGCAGGTGAAGGACAGGGTTTTTTTTTTTTTGGGGGGGGGTTCTTACACATAAATAAAAGGAGTTTTCAATATGAAAACCTGGAAGATTAATTAAAACAGCTACAGAGAAAGTACAGGGGAGATTCATTACCCTATGATAGGAATGACTTAAACAGGGAAAGCAACAAACAATGGCAAACATGTATGATACTAAATGCAATTTTTATAACAAAAGCAAGAAAGAAAATACCTGCATCTATTTAATTGGTATGCGCAGGTCTACAGAAAGTATACCATGGTGTTCATCCAAAGTTCTGAATTCATTATTTAGGAATGACAAGCCCTTATGAAGTACCAATGTTCAATGGAGGGTAGGACTGGAAAAAGAGAACATTCTTTTCGCTTCACCAACAACTTGTCAACCGTATCCTTGTTCTTTCTTTCCAGCCAGGTGGGCTCAATAACAGTGCAATCTGCATGATGATCCTTGCTTTCTAACCTCCACCTAAATGATTTGGACAAAGGGATCTGAAACTAGGGACCAAGGAATATTTCCTCAGAAACATTATCTCAAGACCACTTCAGACATTCCCAGAGCTCCGCAGAAGCTCCTTCCCCATGGTGCAGTTCACACAGAGCTGAGATATGTATGTGAATATTGAAGCCATGTGGGCACAGCTGATCTGATTTCTTCACGTTCAAGCATTGAGACATACAGAAGGAAGAAAGTGAGGTGAAGCAGCCTGTGTGTTAAATCTTGAGATACAGCAGCAGTACTGGACGAGATAATCAGATAAGGATTAAACAAAAAACCATGGCTGCCCAGAAAAAGTCTTACAATTCATACTGCTGCATAAACCATAACACTCCATAAGTTCGATTCAGTTTTGAATATTTTAGAAGCATTAAAAACGCAGCTCATCAAAAATGCTGCCTGGATTTCATGCTTCTTGAGCACGGCCAGATTCTTCTTTAAGAATCATGGGTGGAAATCCAGATGTAATCAACAGTTTAATTTTGAAAAGTATGGCTTGTGCTCACCTTGTGGCAGGCTTGCGGCACACTGTTGTTAATTTGTGACTGAGGAGAAGCAAAGACTCTGTCACAGAACATTCAGATTCATCCCTAGCATCTCCAGGTAAAACACAGCTGAGGCTCACTAGTAGAGCATCTGCACGCAGAAGGTCTCAAATTCAATCTCTGGCATATGCAACTAAAAGGATCAGGTGGTATGTGATCTGAAAAACCTAAGACCCTGGAGAGCCACTGCCAGTCTAAGTAGACAGCACTGATTTTGATGGGCCAATGGTATGACTCAGTATAAGGCAGCTTCCTGTATTCATGTGATCACAGGTAGCAGGTGTTGTCCAAGTCCTACTGCCAGTCAGAGTTACACATGGACAATGAATCTAACTCAAAGTAAGGCAGCTTCATATATCCAACAGTTATCTGGTAGCTAAGTGAGGCAGTAGACAGAGAGAAGGCAGGAGAGCTGGTCTCAACCCCACTCTGGGAGAAAAGATAATCCAGCCTGTACAAGGTGAAAGAGTTTTTTTCCTCTGTGTAGAGCACATGTTTGTCATGTAGGAAATCTTGGGCTCGGTCCCTGGCATCTCCAGTTAAAACATTTCAGGAAGTAGGTGCTGGGAAAGACCCTTCTAAGCTGAAGAATTTGGAATGCTACTGGCAGTCAGTATAGACAATGCTCAGCTAGATAGAGCAACGGTCTGAAGTCAGACTATAGCAGCTCTATAGATTAATAATTTTGCTTCAAGGCAAATTAATCTGGTGAGTTTTAGTTGATGGGTCTGAAAAATCTCAGCAGAGATAAGAAGACATGTATGTTTCTGCAGACATACCATCCTGTATTTTCAGGACAAAATGGCACATTGGTATTTGCCATGAAGGTCTCCTTGGAACTGACAAGGAGACCTGGATGTGTGGGAACTCCATTCCCTCCACTTCTGGTGGCAGGAAGTCCAGCTTGTTGCTCCAGAGGGGATGAGTTCTCCCATTCCGGAAACTTCCATAGGTTCCATGATCCATGCCATAATCTGAAGACCTAGAAAGAAACTCAGCAACACAACACAACCCAGACTAACAACTGGGACGAACACCCAATTAGGGAAATTCCCCCTCTCTATATAATCATTCTGTCCTCCTCTACCTCTGTCTTTCACTCTTTCGGGGGGGGGTTCTCCTCATCAGTTCCAAGGAGCAGGAACACGTGTTCCTGAGGTGTCCATTATATACTGAGGCTCGCACAAAGCTCATTGACCCTCTCTTGGTTGGCCTCTCAGATCAGGATAAGATAGAGAAACTGTTATCTAACTTTGACCATACAGCGCTGCATCAGATAGCGAAATTTTGTCTCCTGGTTGTAAAAGCCCATCAGCGTCCAGGCAGCCATTTGAGTTAGGATTACCCGATCCTAATTTTACTGGTTTTATTTTTTTATCATCGTTATTTTATCCTTTTTAAGATCTAATTTTGTCCCACATTTTATCGAGCCTTTGGTTTTACTGATCAAAATGCTTGTGCAATTTTATTCTTATTAACCTTGTCTTATCTTAACAGTAAAAGCTCATCAGCGTCCAGGCAGCCATTTGGGTTCGACTACCCGGTCCTAATTTTATTGGTTTTATTTTTTTATCATCGCTATTTTATCCTTTTTAAGATCTAATTTTGTCCTATACTTCACCGAACCTTGGTTTTACTGATCAAAACGTTTGTACAATTTTATTCTTATTAACCTTGTCCTATCTTAATAGTTTTACCATCTGGGTACTATTTGTTTTTGTAATTTATTGACATGGTAATTACTTGTAAGTAGGGTTGTATACCGCTGGTTGTATGCCGTGACAATAAAATTCATTCATTCATTCAGTTCCAAGGAGAATGGACCTTCATGGTGAGTACCAATGTGCCATTCTCTCTTGAAAGCACGAGGAGACCCAAACGCGTGGGGATGTAACAAAGCATACTGTCCTCAGGATGAACAAAAAACCTGAATACCCTTAATCCTCTTGCACTAACTGTGCAAGACTAACTGCATGACTCTGTGTCCAAAGGCTGCATCTGAAGAGGCCCACTTGTCTATCTTGTAGTGGCGGATAAGGGTAGAAGCATTGGACCAGGTAGCCTGGTTGGACATACATATCTCTTCTATAAAAACTCTGGCTTCCAGGGCTGTGGAAGCAGCTGCACTCCCAAAAGGGCAGGCTGTAATACCCTTGGGGTGAGGTATATTGGTTGCCTGGTAGGCTAACGGGATGCATTGTTTCAGCCATCTATTCAACATAGACTTGGTTACCTTCTTACCCATGTTAGAGTGGCTGAAGGCCACGAAGAGTGAGTCTGATCTACGCCACTGCCTAGTTCTAAAATATATATATGTGAAGGGCCCTGTGGACATCGAGAGTATGCTATTCTTTTTCTTTAGGACTGTGGCTAGCACCGCCAACTGTCTCTTTAACATATTGGGACATAGGCCTTTGTCCAGCCTGCTCTGTAAGAAAAGCAATACTTTTTTTAGATCTGGGTTCAGACTCTCCATGTGACTTTCAGCACACCAGTGTTGAAAGGCCTTCCATGTAACATCATAGATTCTAGCACAGATTTTATGTCTGGCAGCTAAAACAGTCTGAATTACCTTGTCTAAGAGTTGAAACTGCTCTAGTGAACTGTGTTCAAAAGCCAGGCAGTTAACCTGAGGTCCCCTGGGTTCTGATGAACAACTGGTCCCTGTTGTAGGAGGTTTGCTGAAACTGGAAGTGTCCAAGTTTCCCCTCTGACCAAACTCACCAGATCTGGGAACAATGGCCATCTGGGCCACAATGGAGCAACACAAATGACTTGAGCTCCCATTTCCTTCACCTTGAAGGGGAATCAAGGCAGAACTGGTATGGGAGGAAATGAGTAGAGTAAGCCCTCTGGCCAGGTTCATTGAAAGGCATCCATCCCTTCGTCCTGGGGACAGAGGTACCTGGAGAAAAACCTCAGCACCTTCACATTGCTCTTGGAGGCAAAGAGCTCCAGGATTGGCAAGCCAGATTTGTCTACCAGTTGGCTGAAGACTGGTGATTTCAGGGACCATTCATTCAGGTCCAGGGTCAATTTGGATCTGTTGACCAGACCCTGGTCTTAAACTGTGCAGGTGACATTCCAACCACCTCATGAGCTTTGCTGCTTCATGTTGAAAGCTCCTTGACCTAGTTGCCCCCCCCCCCGTCTGTTCACATGGGCCTTTGCCGTCATGTTGTCAATCCTGACGCACACTGATGAGGATTCAATGATCAGAAGAAAATGATGGAGAGCCAAGAAAATGACTCTCAACTTGAGCCAATTTATAGGTTTGGACCAATCCTAAACAGACCACTTCCCTTGTACGTGAGCTGACTCCATATGAGCCCTCTGTCCCTCCAGGGTGGCATCCGTCATCACCACCCACTCTAGTGTGGGAAGAAAGGATTTGGTTTTCAAAAGGTTGGAAGGATTGGTCCACGAAATTAAAGATGATCTTACTTTGTCCGGAACCAGAAGTTAAAGATGATCTTACTTTGTCTGGAACCAGAATCCTCCAATGATGCATTATTGCTCTTGCTGCCTGCCAGGGCAGAAGTAGCCATTACAAATCCCTCAAGTGCCACAGGACCATCATCCCACGGGACCATGTGGCCCAGGAGGTCCAAAAGGAACATGATGTCTGAAGAATGCTGAGACAGAAAAGGTGGCTATTGCTTGTGCCTTCTCCTATGGGAGGAAAAGTTTTTCCCCTGACATGTCTATCACCGCCTCCGAGTGTGTCACCCGCATGAATGACAAGTGACTCTTCTCGAATTTTCTGACAAACCCATGTCTCTGAAGAAAGCTTATCGTCCTTTGAAGGTCCTCTGCTCCCTTCTCCTTGGAGGGAGAACTCAGCAAGAGATCATCAAATAGAGGTAAATGTGCAGGGTGTTCTTCTGAAGAGCTGCCACTAACAATACCATCAATTTGGTGATGGTCCTAGGCAATGCTCCCTCTAAGTTGTGGAGTCTTGTGAGCAAAAATTATACTTTGTGATCTACTGGCATTAAAGTTGTGAGCAAGCAATTTGGTTACTGCATAAATGAGTTTGCTCTGGAGCCATCCTTCCTGAGCTAAGACAAAAATGTGTGAGCCAGAGTCTAAAAAACTGTGAGCCAGCTCACACTAACTCAGCTTAGAGGAAACACTGGTCCTGGGAGCCAATGCCAGGCCAAATGGCATCACTTGAAATTGCAAGTGTTGGTCCAAAACAGTGACCCTCAAGAACTTCCAGTGTCGAGGCCAAACCAGAATGTGCTCTTTGGGAAGGTCCGAACTGGACGCCATATTAGCTGCAAGGGCATCCTCCACCAGAATACATGGCAGTTTGTCTGCTGAAGCTAGAAAGGCACAGTGCTTCTTGGCCTGAGCCACCAGGAACCTGGCACAAATAGGTTCTTCCCACTCATCTCTCAGTTCCTGGATGAAGATCTTAGGGAACAGGAAGATGGAACCTGCTTCTCTAGATCTAGACATGATCTCCTCATCCCCCTCTGAGTCAGGATCCCCTTCCTCCTGACATGGAAGATCTACCAAGGGAGTAGACAGTTTTAGGATCTTTACAGCAGGGTCAATTAATGAAGACAAGTCCTTGGTGGAAAAAAGCCGCTTGGGCAGTGGGGTGTGTGTGTGTCAGACTCTTGAATAAGAGACTCCCAACAACACTCTCTTTGGCAGTGATTTGTTTATTGAGATATCATCATGATCCAGGCTAGAACAGTATCATGTTAGAACTGAGGTTCTCGCGGGAAGATTCAGAGATATAGACAGTTCAAACAGCCCCCCCCCATGATCAATCACACTTCACAGCCATCCCGCCTAGCACTTGCATTCACTACCCCCCCACCTCTGGGAACATACAATCCCGTTATCTACAATAGCAAGCTGACACAATTCTGGTTTCAAGGTTGTCCCACAATGAGGGATATTTCTTAAGGAAGGGTTATAACACCTATTGATAGTGAGGTTCACACACTCAGCCATTCACCCTCCATAGGAATTTCCCTCCCCACTGCAACTATGACAAACTAAGCAGAGTTTGACAGGGGGGTTGATCCTCATCACTGATCTGACCTTCTTCCTTTTCAGAGAGGACAGAGTCACTATCAGTGGGAACAGGAGCATTATCTGAATCTGGTGAATGGTCTACTCTTGAGTAGTGTGTCAATGTCACTTTTTTGCAGCCTTGGTGAGGACCTTGGAAGGATCCTGCCTCTCCGTGAGGAGTGTACCCTTGTGTCGAATAGATTTACTGGACTTCAAAGACGGAGATCTGAAAACAAATCATTCAGAGCTCTCTAAAAAACCTGTGCCCTCTGTTGGCAGGAAGATTGAAAGGGGAATGGCATACTCCTCCCCTCTGGAGCAACAAGCTGGACTTCCTGCCATTAAAAGTGGAGGGCAGGAAGTTTCCCCCACAGGTCCAGGTCTCCTCATCCTTCCAAAGGAGAAATGGAATTTGTTTGGGGGATGAAAAGACTTCAATAAGCATGAAGTTCTACAGGACGCCATGCTACAAACTCATTAGGGTTCAGATCAGAATTAAGTGGCTTACAAATACTGCTGAGTTTCAACCATACTTACTGGCTATTTTCAAGTCCACATCTACTTATAATATTTACTTCCTTGTTCATAATACAAGCAAGCAATTTTACCTAGATTGGACTTCCTCAGTCATACACTATTTTGTAACCGAAGATTGTAGGTAGACTTTTTTGGTCTGCCAAAAATTTTCAAAAGCAAAAGCTGTGTCATGCCTTTTATTAGAGTCAACTAAAATATCACAAAATAGTATGCAACCTTTCAGGTTTTCCAGATTTTTCATCAAACTAGATGTAAAATGCAATAACAACAACAACAAGCAAAAAGTATATGTGGAGGGATGATAAATTTTTTCAAGGCTTGGTGGAAAAGCCCGAAGTCTATAGTTGGAAGTCTTAACATAAAATAGAACATATGTTGCAAACTTTGTAACCGTAAGCATTTACAGTTAAAAAGTTAAATTTATATGCTATGCATAAATGTAATATATTATTTAAGCTCCAGATTTGTACGAACTCCTGCCCTAGCACTCTAATTTAGTTATGAATAGCTAAGACTGCTTAGTTTTAATGGGATGTATTTTCTAAGGGCAAAAAACACACCTCTGTTATGCCCATTGATAAATATGATAAGGCCCAGCTATCATTCATTTGTAATATTATGCCTATGCTACCTTGTGTGGCATCAAGTGTTTTTCACCTGAAACTTGAACTGTTAAATATCTCCACCATAATATGAAAGGATACTTTAAAATTTTATGCTAGCCTTTTTAAACTGGGAAGGATTCCGACCAGCAGCTAAAGAATAGTTGGAAGAGTTTGTTTGTAGGTGTTAAAGATAAGTTGATCCATTTGAACTGCTCTAGGACAATTCTATAAGGTAGACAAGATGACAAGTTTTCCAGGTTGGTAAACAAGAAGATGACTAGTTTTTACTGGAAGTTATTACTGAGAGATGCAAATAGAAAATGCTGCCCATTGTATATTGGTCTGTCCTTTCCATGCTCTTTTACTCTTCCTAACCATTTCCTAATGCATAAATATAGGAGAATCTTTACACTGGCATGCTGTATTGTCCTTCCTACAATGGCAGGAAGGTACTTAAACATACTAGTGCTTATTTTATTATTATTTTTGAACAAACAATGTACATACAAATAATGAAATATACAAACAATACAATAAAAGTGGATTACAAATTAGAGAATACACAAGGAAAACTATATGATATGTACAATAAAACAAGGATGACAAAATTGAAGAAAAACAGATCAAAAACAGAGTAATATATACAGTGAACAATACAAGGAAAACTGCCTAAAATATATCCTTGATTTTCATGACCGCGCAAAGCTCTCAACATAACTGTCTGCCCTCTTATTGTTGCCATTCTAGTAATTCTCCAGCAACCATTCATATGAAAAAAGGGCATTGATTTACATCTCTTATAAGCCACCAAAACTGGTGATGGTGTTACGGGATAAAAGGACAAATCCTCTTGGGGATCAAAAACTGGCTAATTAATAGGAAACAGAGAGTAAGTATAAATGGGCAATTTTCTCAATGGAGGGTGGTAAGCACTGGGGACCAGTACTGGGTCCGATGCTTTTTAACTTGTTTATTAATTATTTGGAGTTGGAAGTAAGCAGTGAAGTGGCTAAATTTGCAGATGACATGAAGTTGTTCAGGGTGGTGAGAACCATAGAGGGCTGTGAGGCACTCCGAACAGATTTGTCGAGGATAGGCGAGTGAACATCAATGTGGAAAATGGAGTTCAATGTGGCCAAGTGCAAAGTGATGCACATTGGAGCCAAAAATCCTAAATATAAATACACATTGATAGGGTCCTAAGTGGCAGAGACTGACCAAGAGAGAGATCTTGGAGTCATAATAGATAACTCAATTAAAATGTTGAGACAGTGTGCAACTGCAATAAAAAAAGGCCAACGCTATGCTGGGGATTATTAGGAAGAGAACTGAAAACAAATCAGCCAGTATCATAATGCCCCTGTATAAATCAATGGTGCAACCTCATTTGGAGTACTGTGTACAGTTCTGGTCACCACACCTCAAAAAGGATATTAAAAGGGTTGGGACACTTTCCCTATGAAGGAAGGTTGAAACACTTGTGGCTCTTCAGGTTGGAGAAATGACGGCTGAGGGGTGACAATGATCGAGGTTTATAAGATTATGCATGGGATAGAGCAGGTTGAGAAAGAAATATTTTTCTCTCTTTCTCACATTACAAGAACTCGTGGGCACTCCATGAAATTGCTGAGCAGTCAGGTTAGAACGGATAAAAGGAAGTACTTCTTCACCCAAAGAGTGATTAACACATGGAATTCACTGCCAGAGGAGGTGGTGGTGGCTACAAGCATAGGTGGCTTCAAGAGGGAATTAGATAAGTATGGAGCAGAAGTCCATCAGTGGCTATTAGCCATAAGGTATAGATAGGAACTCTCAAGCTCTGTATTCTTGGTGCTTCGGGGGTGGGGGCAACAGTGGGAGAGCTTCTAGTGTCCTGGTCCCACTGGTAGACCTCCTGATGGTATCTGGTATTTTTGGCCATTGTGTGATAGAGTGTTGGACTGGATGGGCCATTGGCTTGATCCAACATTGACTTCTCTTACGTACTTATGTTCGTAAACTTCACATCAGTCTATAGTGATTCTGCTCAAATTTCCATGCTCTTTTACTCTTTCTAACCATTTTTATTTCCTAATGCATACATATAGGAGAATCTTTACACTGGCACGCTGTATTGTCCTTCCTACAATGGAAATGGCTGGACGGTACTTAAAAATACCAGTTATTAATAGCTTATGTAAATCAGGTAGTCATTATTTCATTACTATTTCACTATTATTTCATTATTTCATTATTATTTGAGCATAAGATGTGGACATGGCATGCACAACCAAGATGTGGACAAGAGACAGCAAAACAGTCACCTTAAAAGAGCTGTCCCTTCCAGGTTTCTCAGTCTTTCATCAGGCTCAGACTGAGGGGCAGAGGGGATAGCAATACTCATCCGAGGTGATTTTTCCTTTGAGGCACTCCCCATCCCAGGGATCATGGTCTGGGACTCTGAGGAAAGTTTGGCTGTCTATCTGGTGTGGTAGAAGTAGTAGCAGGCTGTGACTTGGAGTT
This sequence comes from Gekko gecko, assembly GCA_029375565.1. NCBI lineage: Eukaryota > Metazoa > Chordata > Lepidosauria > Squamata > Gekkonidae > Gekko > Gekko gecko. Next base: position 156,622,945 of record JAPDNY010000003.1, read on the forward strand.
CCTGAGACTGATCATTCTTGGGGACTTCCAACGTTCATGCTGATGCTGTTTCCTCTCAGCAGGTGTTGGACCTTTTGTTCTCCATGGCAGCACTAGGTCTCTCACAGATTGTATCAGGTCCCACACACCAAGCAGGCCACATGCTGGACTTGGGTCTTTGGTATGGGGATGTATCTGGATCTGGTGGCCAGAACAATGGTGCCAGGGTCATATCATTATGCCCTGAAGGTCTGGCTGGGTGTCACTGCTGCCCCCATCTAGGCAGCGAGCAGTTTTATGGTCACCCGTGGAGGCTAATGGACCCATCTGGGTTTCATAATGCTCTGCGGGAGCTGATGCCCTCCAATGAGTCACTGGAACTCCCATCTCTCTGAAGCCATCAATGAAATTGCACCCCAGCATCCTCTCTGTTCCTGGTATAAGTTATCCCCCTGGTGCACTATGGAGCTCAGGGGGATGAAACAGGAACTCAGATGATTAGAGCGAGTTTGGTGGCAAGAGCATCTTATAAGATGTTTATGGAATCCTATGAGGTGGCAGTGAAGGCTACTAAGAAAGAATTTTTTGCAGTCTCCATCGCATCTGCTAGCTTTCACAGCACAATTATTTAGAGTAATTAGATCCTTAGAGTAATTAGATCTCACTGAAAGAACTCAAAATATTAGGAATTCAGACATTAGCTGTAAGGCTTTTGTGAGCTTTTTTGCAGATAATGTCTTGTTGCTCCGCCATGATCTCCCAGCCAATGTTGATACAGAAAGTGAACTGAAGGCCTCTTGGACATCTTTGGAGTCAGTATCTGCCAGCTTCAACCAGCTCTCCTGAGCAGATGTCGACAAGATTCTGGGTGCTGTTAGGCCAACCACATGACTCTGAGACCTGTGTCCCTCATGGCTGGTGAAAGCCAGTGGTGAAGGGATATGGGGGCCAGTGTTCCCTCTAAGCTGAGTTATTATGAGCTAGCTCATAATTTTTTAGCCTGTGGCTCACACATTTTTGTCTTCACTCAGGAAGGACAGTTCCAGAGCAAACTAATTTATGCAGTAGCCAAATCGCTCACTCCCAACTTTAATGCCAGTACCCCATAAAGTAACATTTTTGCTCACAAGACTTCACAGCTTAGAGGGAGCATTGATGGGGGGCCCTGGTAGACATGATCAATCTGTCCCTAGGTTCAGGGGTCTACTCAGAGGGGCTGAAAGAAGCTCTGGTTGTGCCGCTCTTAGGAAAAAACCTTAGGATCCTATGGATCCTTCCAATTATTGCCCTGTCTCAAATCTTTCGTTTCTGGGTAAGGTAACTGAAAGAACAGCAGCAGAGCAGCTCCAGAAATTCCTGGATGGCACATCAGCATTGGACCCATTTTAGTCCAGTTTCTGCCCCAGCCATGGGATGGAGATGGCTTTGGTTGCCCTCACAGATGATCTCCACAGGCAGTAGGATCGAGGTGGGTCAGTGATGCTGTTATTGTTCAAAACAGACAATCATGATCTTTTGACCCACCACCCTGCCAATGTAGGAGTCCATGGGGTAGCCTTACAGTGGTTCACCTCATTTCTCCATGGTCGGGGACAGAGGATGGCACTGGGTGAGAGTTGACACCCACTGATATGTGAGGTTCCTCGGGGGAAATCCTCTACCCGATGTTATTTAACATCTACATGTACCACATCATGCCAACCCCTCACAATACCCCCTTGCCCAACTGGCGCAGAGTTTTGGGCTGGGATGTCACCAGTATGTTGATGACACCCGGCTATACTTGTTGATGGGTGGCCAATTAGATACTACTCCTACGAAGCTGGCTGAGGGTTTGGATGCTGTAGTGAGACGGCTAAAGCAGAGTCAGTTGAGACTGAATCCTGACAAGATGGCGGTTCTGTGGTTGGGCAGGGAGGCCACAGGTTTGGGGGGCCGACTACTGGCTTTCAATGGTATGATCTTACTACCAGCACCGATTGTCAAGGACTGGGATGCGCTTCTGGATCCTTCCTTGTCAATGGAGGCCCAGATCACAAATGTTGCCAGACTGGTGTTTTTCCAGCTGCACCAGGCCAGGCAACTGGTCCCTTACCTGTCTCTCCCTGACCTAGCTACAGTAATCCATACAACAGTCACCTCCAGGCTAAACTACTGTAACTTGCTCTACATAGAGCTGTCCTTGAGGCTGACCTGGAAACTCCAGCTGATCCAGAATGTGACCACGCAGGTACTCACTTGGATCCCTCGTATGGCACATATTCAACCTGTGCTGCGTGAGTACTGGATCAGGTTCAAGATTAATCTTGAAAGCCCTTAATGACCTGGGACCCATGCACCTTTGGGACCGCCTCTCCTGGTACACCCCAGAAGAGCTTTACACTCAGAAGGTAAGAACTTCCTGGTGGTCCCTGGCCCAAAAGACATCCAGCTGTCCTCAGCTAGGGCCAGGGCTTTTTATGTCCTGGTCTTTACCTGGTGGAACTCTCTGCCAAATAACATCCATGCCCTGTGGGACTTGTTGCCGTTCTGCAGGGCATTAAGGCAGAGATGTTCCGCCAGGCGTTCTGTTAAGGACAGTCCTCCACCTAGTCTGGCACTCTTCTTCCTCTTCCTTTCCCCACCTCCCTCCTCTATGAGGCAATGAGACTCCAGAAATTATCACCATCAGATTGGCTTAGGCTGATGTAAATTGTATTTTATGTATTATTTTAATTTTGAAACCTCTTTGTAGGATTCGTGACTTTACCACTATTGTATGCTGCCCTAAGCCCTGTCCTTCAGGGGAGGGCGACCTAAAAGTTGAATTTAATAAATAATAAATAAATGTGATGTTATACTGAACAATAACCTGAGAGAGAAATATATTCTCCATGGATAAGGAATCTAGATGAAACATCTGAGATCCAAAGGATACGTTTTCTTTTAAATGGCTTATTACAAAAGGTAACCATCAACATAGTGAAGTTTCTTTCAGCAGCCTTTTTATAAGGGAGAAACGCTTCTCTTAAAGATAGCGGATGGCCTTTTTGGCTAATAAGCATTAGGAACAGGAACAAACCTCTGTCAGTCAGTCATGTTCCACCACTTAATTTGTATACAAAAGTTTACACAGTTAAATGCAAATGTTTGCAAACCCAGCTATGCATAGACACAAGTGAAGGGGGGGGGGATCTCTCATACGCTCACGAAGCCCAAGGGGCTCCAATAGGGAGTAACATTTTAGCAACACGGAAAAGGAAAAAAGGTTTTCACATGTGTGTTTTTACCCCCAACTGAAACTAGTTTGTTTCTGAAGCTGTGTAATGCACTTCCACACTTTGGTGAAGAATTTTAAGTCAAAATGCATGTCACAAATTTATTTATTTATTGTTTCAATTTATACCCCACCCTCCCCGCAAACAGGCTCAGATACCATAAGCTATTGGGGACCAGTCTTGCAAATTATTGTCTATTCATTTCAGCCACAGAAGAAAAAATAGGATGTAAGGAACAAGAAGCCAATGTCAACATCACATCTGTGTTTTTTTAAAAAAGTGACAGAGAGATAGCTAGACCACCAGTAATTTTGGAAAAAGAAGTAGGGAAAAGCCTACAGTCATATAAAAAACTTTGCAGCATAGAAATTATATAGCATTAAACTACCTTCACATTGTGACAAAGTAAATGAATTATTCTAGCTGCTATTGACCAAGTAGAAACTGGAAAATTTAATTTTTTCAATAAAAAACCTCATAAAATACAGAAAAGAGCAAAAATACTAAAAAGAGCAAAAAATGAACAGGCCACTTAAGAATTATTATAACTCTGATAGTATTATAGCTCTAATAGTATGTGGTATGCTACACTTTAAACACATGATAAAACCAGCTAAAGATCCCTGTGAAGAGTCTCCTCAAATAATGCAGTTACAGTCCCATAGTCCTCACTGAAATTTCTGGTATTAAACTGAATTGGTTGCTACTCTGATTTCTAGTACAAGGCTTCTAGTTTCTCCCTGTTATTGTCATTAGCTTATGTAATAACATTTTCTGCCACTGATTGACATATCATGTCTAATACTTTTTGCTTTGTTTCACATTTATATAATTCTATTCTGATTTTATTACTCATTAGATGTCACATCCTATTGATTGCATTGATTTACACTGTGTAACATGCACTGAGTCTCGGTGAGAAGGGCGGACTATAAATTTAAAAATAATAAAGATTTAATTACAGAGAAATGCCCTTTTACTCATCATGGCAACGATAGCTTTTACTTTAATACTGAAAGTTGGAAAGACATGTACAGTCACCCACAACGCCCACAGACTTACATGTCTGTTTATTTCGTGCCCAAGCAAAGGTTTAATAAAACATAGCCAGTACTACTCAATGAATAATTCTCATTTCTCAGAAGATAATTTTGCCATCAAGCCTCCTTTCACCATCTCCTCCCAACCAGGATGCTCCCCTCTAAGTTGATCTGGGTTTACTCATTAACCCTGTGCTCCCCAAAACACAGACCATTAAAACAATTAAATCCAGAGTCAAAATACAAAGTATTAAGAACAACAAGTCAAACACTGGATGCAACCGTTGGATGGATTCATGGTTGGTTGAAAAATCGTACCCAATGAGTGCTCATAAATGGCTCTGCATCTACGTAGAGGAAAGTCTCAAGTGGAGTGCCACAGGGCTCGGTCCTGGGCCCAGTGTTGTTCAATGTTTTTATAAATGACTTGGAGGAAGACATAGAGGGGATGCTTCTCAGATTTGCAGGTGACACGAAGCTGGGTGGGATTGCTAATTCTGAAGAAGACAGAGGATTCAAAATGATCTAGATAGGCTGGAACAGTGGGCTGAGGAAAATAAAATGAATTTCAATAGAGATAAGTGCAAAGTCCTACACTTAGGTACAAAAAATCAAATGTACAGATATAGAATGGGAGGGACTTGGCTTGACAACTGCACATGTGAAAGGGATCTGGGTGTTCTAGTTGATCACAAGCTGAACATGAGCCTGCAGTGTGATGTGGCTGTGAAGAAAGTTAATGCAATCTTAGGATGCATTAGCAGAAGCATTGTGTCCAGATCATGGGAGGTGGTAGTTCCGCTCTATTCTGCTATGGTCAGGCCCCACCTGGAGTACTGTGTCCAGTTTTGGGCACCACATTTTAGGAAGGATGTCGACAAGCTCGAGCGTGTCCAGAAGAGGGCGACCAGGATGGTTGAGAGGGTTGGAATCCAAGTCTTATGAGGAAAGGCTGAAAGGGTTGGGTATGTTTAGCCTGGGAAAGAGAAGGCTTAGAGGGGACATGATTGCAGTCTTCAAATATTTGAAGGGCTGTCATATAGAAGATGGAGTAGATCTATTCTCTCTTGCTCCAGACTGCAAGACTAGATCTAATAGGTGGAAATTACAAGGGAGTCGTTATCGGCTAAATATCAGGAGAAACTTCCTAACTGTAAGAGTGGTTGAACAGTGGAACAGACTGCCTCAGGAGGTGGTGGATGCTCCTTCGCTGGACATTTTTAAGCGGAGGCTGGATGACCATCCTTCTGGTATGTTGTAGGGCTATCTTTCGGCTATGCTCCTGCAGAGTGCAGGAGGCTGGACTAGATGACCTGCAAAGTCCCTTCCAACTCTAACATTCTATGATTCTATGAACATTAATCAGGAAGGAGGGATCACTGAGAAAACACCAAACAAAATAAGTCAGCACTGGCAGAAGATGGCAACAGAAGGGAACAGACAAATCTCCCTGGGGAGAGAGTTTCAGGGTTTTGGTGCCACAACTGAGAAGGCCCTCTCCCAAGTTGCCACCCACTCAATCTAAGAAGGTGGGGTCTTCCAAAGCAGGTCCTCCGTAGTGGTTGGGTATATACACATATGCATCATGATGATGTAGCAAGTCAACCCATTCATCTTCAAAGCAGATTAGAACACATATACAAACATGCTCTAATCTACTTGGTTCCTATCTTTTTATTGCATGTGGGAAAATGCCTAGTAGAAGCAGTCTATTCACTTCAAACTGGTTGAGAATGTCTATTGGCTTTTCTTCTACGTCTACATTAGACACTGGAGGACCAGTATATCAGGAAACAGAAAGTTAAATTGGGCACTTCCCCTCACATTAAATAATGCACTTTCAATCCACTTTCAATGCACTTTTGCAACTGGATCTTACTGTGTGAAATGGCAAAATCCACTTGCAAAAAGTCACTGAAGTGGTCTGAAACTACATTATTTAGCATGTGTGAAAGCACCCTTTGTTTTGTTTTAGTGTTATTTTGGCTCATACTGCTCACAGAGTTAGGTTTTTTGTTTCCATGCTGCTCTTAAACCAGATTCATTTTTATGTGCATGTATGCTGGAGTAGCCAGTCTTTCTGGAGAATGCACAAGGTAGAATTAGGAGACATCTATGAGCCTCATAGACAAATATTTCCGCTACATCACTCAGGAAAATTTTCCAATTGTTTTAATCTACTAAAAACTAGCACAGGGTTGCACAAATGCAAATTTGTACAAGATACGGTCAGCAAATGCATTCATTAGTCCATCATCATATACAGACCTGCTTGAAAACAGGCTCACCTCAGTGCATACATCTCCTTTCTTACTAGGGGACAGGATGGCATGGTGGGTGGCACAATGCTAGTAAAGGAACAGGTAAGGACAGATTGGCTCTGTCTCATATTTAACAGCTATGATGGCAAAGTGACTGCATCAGAGGCTTCCATGCACATGTTTGTATCATGATAATGCAGCAAGAAAATTTGTCCTTTTTCTAAGTAGAAGAATTTTGTGGCCATTAGTTACTACCACCAATGTGACCGGCCACTGGCACTTACCGTGAAGGGTCCTTCTCCTCTGAGGTTAGGAGGACATCTCTATGGGTTATTCCCACCGTGCCTTTAGGGAGGCAGGAAATAGTTTTTTCCTCTTCCTGTTGGGGCCCTCGGAATAGCCCCTCCTTCAGTTGTGGGACTCCGAAAGCAGTGCTCTCAGGCTAACTCAACGGCCTTGCCCTGTGCAAACAACAATACTGAAAAACATACACTATAACAAGAAACTATAACTGGATAACAGTATAGATCAGTTTAGACAGAGGAAGAAGAAATCAGCACAGCAATAGATATAGAAGATGATGAAGAAGGGAGGGCCGAGATGTCCTCCTAACCTCAGAGGAGAAGGACCCTTCACGGTAAGTGCCAATGGCCGTTCTCCCTCTGAGGTGGAGGACATCTCTATGGGACCTCCCCGAGCAGTGTCCCTCTTCTGGGTGGATCATCGTCTTCCTCAAATGTGACAGCGTGCTGAAGAACTCTTCTTCCAAAGGCTGCATCCGCTGACGCCACAGTGTGGATCTTGTAGTGACGTACAAATGTAGAGATGGACGACCAGGTAGCCGCCTTGCAAACTTCCTCGACCGAAGCTCTGTTGGAGAAAGCCACATTGGTGGCCGCACTCCGAAGAGAATGTGCAGTGATGCCAGAAGGGGCCTCCTGGCCCAGTGCCTTGTATGCTTCCACAATGCAAGAACGAAGAACTTTGCTGATTGCAGCTTTGGACATTCTATCGCCCTTTCTCAGAAGCAAGATATTAATGTACATAGCTTCCGTCTTTCACCAGGATTCTGGCCTCAGTATGTAGATCTTGAGGGCCCTTCGGACATCTAAGGTGTGCCACTCAAATTCCCTGGGGTGTTTGGGCTGAGGACAAAAGGTAGGAAGACACAACTCCTGTGACCTGTGGAAGGCAGAGGAGACCTTTGGCTGAAAGGTAGGATCCGGACGAAGAATGACTTTGCCCTTATGAAAGATGCATGGGGAAGACTTAATGGAGAGAGCCCCGAGTTCCGAAACTCGTCGTGCTGAGGTGATGGCGACGAGGAACAGGGTCTTCATCCGCAACCATCGCAGGCCGACTTCTCTTAAAGATTCAAAAGGCGGCTTAGTGAGTGCTTGGAGAACAGTATTCAATTTCCATGTAGGAAAATGATGTACAGGAGGCGGAGACTTAGCCATGGCTCCTTGTAGGAATAGTTGTATGTGAGGATGCTTTGTTAATTTGAATCCGCCCAAAAGCGGTAACACAGTGGCCAGAGCTACGGTTTGTCTGCGTAAGGTGGCTGGCCTCAAGCCAGAGTCCAAAACCTCCTGTCAGAAGGCTAGAATAGAGGCTATAGAAGGCATTAAAGGCTCCACTTTCTTGCGCCTGCACCACCATACAAAGGCCTTCCAGGTCGTATTATAAATGCGGATGGTGGATTGCCTTCTGGATGATAACAAGGTCTCAGTGACCTTGGCCGAATAGCCTAAACTGCAGAGATTGTTCCGCTCAATCTCCAGGCGGTTAAAGACAGCCAGTCCGGGTGAGGATGCCAGACTGGGCCCTGGACGAGCATGTCCGGACGTGACGGAAGGACTAGAGGGGGAGCCACCGCCAGCTGTCGCAAGGTGGAGAACCACGGACGACGTGCCCAGTTTGGGGCCACCAGGATGATCTCCGCCCAGAGATCCCGGATTCTGCGGACGGTTCTGGATAGGAGGATGAACGGAGGAAACGCACAGAGCAGGCATCTCGGCCAGGGAGATGTCAGCGCATCCGTCGCCTCTGCTGCTCGATGGAAGAAGCGGGTGAAGAACCTGTGCAGTTGATGGATCGTGGGGGACGCGAAGAGATCTATCACGGGTTGACCCAACTGGCTCACGATCAGCTGAAAGAGGTCAGGATGGAGAGACCGCTCTCCCTCCAAGATGGTTTCCCTGCTGAGCCAATCCGCTTGGATGTTCTCCACTCCCCTGATGTGTTCTGCTCGAAGGGATTTGATATTCTGCTCTGCCCAAATAAGGATCTTCATTGCCTCTCGATGGAGCTGAGAGGAGCAAGTACCCCCCTGCTTGTTGATATGCGCCTTGGCGGAGATGTTGTCCGTTTGCACCAAGACATGGAGATTGCGTAGGGAAGGTTCGAAATGAATCAGAGCATGGTAGATTGCTCTGAGCTCCAACGAGTTGATGGGCAACCTTGTCTCTGATGGACTCCATTTTCCCTGCACCGGGGAACCCTGTAGGGTTGCACCCCAGCCCTGGAGACTCGCATCTGAGAAGACTTCCTTGGACCTTGGAACATGGTACTCCTTGCCCCCTGTTAGGTTGTGTGGGAGCATCCACCATTGAAGACTGGATCTGGTCTTGTGAGGAAGCCGTAGAACTTCGGACCTCTTTTCCATAATTCAGAGTTGGTAGGGACGAAGAAAGATCTGAAGGGGTCTGGCGTGGAGACGAGCCCATTGAACTGTATCGATACACGAAATCATCAAACCCAATAACCTGGCCAGGTCCATCAAGGAGGAAGATGCGCTGCGGTAGATCAACGACACCATCTCCCCTATCTTCACGGCCTTGGATGAGGGCAGAAAGAGGGCGTTGTGAGTCGTGTCGATGATCGCTCCTAGGTGCTTGAGTCCCTGGGAGGGTTGGAGCGAGCTTTTGTCGAGATTGATCAGGAACCCATGTTTCTGGAAGCACTCCAGGGTGATCCTGGTGTGCTGGATAGATGCCGTGTGGCTGCTGGCCTGCACCAACAGATCGTCGAGGTACGGATACACATGGATCCCCTGATCTCTGAGAAGAACCACCGGGTTGATGACCAATTTGGAGAAAACCCATGGAGCCGTGGATAGGCCAAAAGGAAGGGCTCGGTATTGATAGTGCCGGTTGTGGACACAAAAACGAAGGAAGCGCTTGTGAGCAGGATGGATGGGAACATGAAGGTAAGCTTCCGTAAAGTCTATGGAAGTCAGAAACTCGTTGGGTAATAGGGAGTCCGCAATGGTCTTCAGTGTCTCCATACGGAAATGACGCAGTCTGATGTACTTGTTCAAGTATTTGAGATCCAGAATGGCTCTCCAGTCGCCGTTCCATTTGGGGACCATAAACAGAATTGAGTAGACTCCCTAGCCCTGTTCAGGACCTGGCACCAGTTCTATGGCCCTGATGTCTAACAGATGTCGTATGGCCTGGGTGATAACGGTTTTCTTGTTCCCGGCCTTGGTTACTGGAGATCTCAGAAATCTTTCCGGTGGAAGATGGCGAAACTCAATGGAGTAGCCCTGGGAGACAGTTTCCACTGCCCAAGCGTCCACCTGGGACTCGATCCAATGATTGGAGAAGTGGAGTAAACGTGCCCCCACCGGAAGCGACAGGCAGTCATGCCTGTTTTGGCTTGGCATCTCGGTCTCCTCTGTCATTCTTGTTGAACGCTGGTCTTTGGAAGCGAGATCCAAAGGAGCCTCGTTTGCCAGGTGTTTTGGAGGGATCCCACTGCGGTCTCCTTGTATCCTGGCGAAATCTCGGCAAGGAATGCTGTGTGTGAAAGGAATGACTGGGTCGCTGATGGATCGAGGCATGGCCTTCTTCTTGTCACGCGTCTCAATCAGGATCCTGTCAAGGGCTTCCCCAAATAGTCTATCACCCTGGAAGGGGTAGGCAGTAACAATGGACTTGGAGAGAGTGTCAGCTGACCACGCTCTGAGCCATAGGAGTCTCCGAGCCACTGCTGTGGATGCCAGAGCGCGAGATGCAAAGGCGAGGATGTCCAGCGTGGCATCTGCGGTGAAGGAACAGGCCTTGAGGATTCGGGAAGTGCCCTCCAACAGACCCCGGCTGTCTTCCAGGATCAACTGGATCAATCTGAGAAGCCAGACTATGGCCGCGCGAGAGGCAATGGAGGATGTAGCAGGTGCCCGAACCATCATTGCAACAGCTTCATGAATCCTTCTGAGAGTAGCTTCTGCCTTCTTGTCAGTGGGGTCTCTGATGTTGCCCTGACCATCTTCAGACAGAAGTCCTGAAGACTGAAGTGCTGCCACAGGACTGTCAACTGGAGATACCTGTAACAACTCATTTGCATAGTTAGGTAATGCATAGTTTCTTAACTAAGGTAGGATACTGTCTGTTGGCAACAGGTCTATCCCAGTCTGACCTCAGCTGTCTCTCAAAGGACTCTGGAAAAGGAAAAACTTTTTCTGTGTATTCCTCAGGTGCAAAGAACTCTGAATTTCCTTGACACTTGGATTTAAACTTGGCTCTAGATACCCTCTGGTATTCAGAGGGAGGAAGATCCTTAACCTCCAGGGCCTTGACGGCCTTGGATAAAAATTGTTGGTAGTCCTCTATTTTAAAGAACTGACTAGACGGTTCTGGAAGCTTAATCTCTTCTTCCTCCTCCTCAGACAGAAATTCCCCTTCTTCCCTTTCGCCAGTGGAAGAGGATGAGGATTGCTCTTCCCCCCATTGCTCTGCCCTTGTCTTCCCAGCGGTGGGAGGAAGGGCCTTCTGTGCTGCCTTAGTGGGCTAGGAAGAGGGGAGGGAATCAAAGGTAAAAGACTGGAGCCCTTGGGGGGGATGTCTTGACCTTGTGTGCAAGGAAGAAACCTCCTGCTGAACAGCCTGCCTGATGAGGGCCATAATATCAATGGGCTGATTCAGGAGCCCCTCCGAAGGTACAGTACCTTTTTGCAGGGGGAATCCGCAGCCCTCCTCCCGATCGGTCAGGTCTGTGAGGGAATGCTGATCTTCAGTCCCCAGAGAGACCGGAAGATGCCGCTGAAAGGAATCGGAGCAGAAGACCGGGTCCTCAAAATGGCCGCCAGCGTGCTGAGGGCGCATCGTGGGAATGGCAGGCTCTTCATCCGTGATCCCCTGATGTCTCTTCTGGGCGCTCCGCGCCGCCGCGCCTGCCGCAGCCATCGGGGAACCGTGATCTAGCCGCGAAGGCAGATCGGCCCCGGCGGTGCTCCACCCCTCTGGGAGCATCGTCGTCTTCTCCTGAGGAGAAGGCTTCAGGAGCGTCTTTTCCCGCCATTGGGAAAAGCTCCCCTGAAGAACAAAAAACTTCTATCTTCGCTTCCCAAGGGAAGCCAAAGAAGTCAGAGAAGCAGAGAAAAAGAGAAAAAGAGAGCAAAGTAGAAGAAAAAGGGCAAGTATAGAAACAGAAAGTAAAGGAGCTAAGCTTAGCTGAGCCTATGCTGCTGCTCCCTGGTGAGGCAGGAACTAAACTGAAAGAGGGGCTATTCCGAGGGCACCAACAGGAAGAGGAAAAAACTATTTCCTGCCTCCCTAAAGGCACGGTGGGAATAACCCATAGAGATGTCCTCCACCTCAGAGGGGGAACATCTGGCCTCTGCAACAATTTTAGATATGATTCTAATAACAAACATTTCCCCAGTGGCTTGTTTGCTTTTTAAAGAAAATTTCTGAACTTGAATTCTTACAAACCTGTTGACAAAGCCTGCATGGGAGGAGGATAAGCAAGAAGACAAAAGTTGAGGGAAAGGGTACATAAATGTTAGACAAAAAGTGAGCAAAAGGGTACATAAACTGTAGGTAACAATATAGAGCTTTTCAAAATTTGAGTTCTGACATGAAGAGCTTTATCCACTGTGTTCCCTCTTTTTCAATTCCTCATCAAGTCTAACACAACAAATTCTGTTACTTGTACAAAACACTGGTAAAGGAAGATCTATTTAAACAGAGGTTATCTGCAAGAAAAGAAATGCACCTATTCTTCCCTAACCAAAAAGTTCCTGGGACAAGGCATGGGATGAGACAGGGGTCCTCAACGTAGCGCTTGTGCACACTACTGCCAACACCTGCCCTTATCCTGGCGCCTGCCAAGTGTTTTTAGAAAGTGGGCAGGGCCAGGTGAGTCTTTTGAGTTTTTAATGTTTGTGGTATAATACAGACAGTGGCTCTGAGTACTTTACCTGTGCAAAAAGCAGAGTGATATTCTAAAAATACAATGGGGTTTACTCCTCACTAAACACAACTGGGCTGTTATATGGCTAAAAAGCTTAATGCACCTATCAGGAACTTCTGCTGAAGTCATCAGTTTTAATGTATTTTTATCATTCAGGTGGAAGTTGATAATAACATCATTACATCAAATTTTGGTCAGTTTTCAAAAATCGTCTATGTTTCTATCAAAATCTGGCCAGACACTCTCTCATACTGTACGTATTTGTAGGAGCCCTCAGCACCAACTGTCATTATTACAAGTAATAATGCAGGTTAAAAATGGCTGAGCTCATTAGAGAAGGGCTCTTTAAAAGGACAGTCAGGAGAAGAAGCATTTTTTTCTTTTCCTTTTGCATGTGTGCATTAGAAGTCTGCAAAATGAAAACTGATACTGCCAGATGAGGGGTTCTTAGCTATACCTGTGAAAGCATCAAAATATTTTCAAACACTACATTAATTTTAAAAAGCATCCTATTAAACACAGCTTCTGCTTAAAACACTGAAGACCTACTGGGATGGATGAGAGGCAGGGGAGCAAGAGACGCTGTGATAGTTATCGAGATGGAAAGGGACCCTAGTGTCTCTGTGGCTGGGAAGAAGGGGAGAAGTGCTCTTCCTGGATAGAGAGCATCATTTCCCAGCTGAGAGGGAAACACATTAGCCCTTTGACGTGTTAATACCTATTGACTGGAAGGTCCAGGTCTGGTGAGCTTGAGCCCCAAGACTTGGCACCCAGATTGGCTGAAGGTCCTGGAGTGCACACAAGGAATGGTGTCTGAAAAGGGGAGCTGTTCCTTGGTACACTTTGGTGTGGAAGCTGGAATTGGGTTTTGGTGTTTGTCAGGGGAACTGTCTCTCCAGTGCATTTCCCATGAAGGATAACAGAGAGGAATGATGCTAAAGAGGGCTGCAGATGCACAAGGGACAGGGGCATCCTTCAACTAACAAAGACCAGATACACTGGATTGCAAGTACATAGATAGTAACTTCCCTTTTGTTTATTTTGCTTAGATCTGTTTCTTGTAGTACCCTGAGTTTGTGCCTTGTAGAAATAAAGTGTTCAATTAGAAAGTGTTTGCACAAGTTCTTACCCATCTGCCTTGGCCCTTGGGCATTCCACAGTGATAGACCCCTGTGGAGTCAGCTTTGGGCAACCCACAAGGGGGGGGGCTAGATTTTACCTGAGTTGGTAATGACAACAGTAAAAGGGAGGGCAAGACCTTGACTAGTCTCACCCCACAAAGTGACAGAGATCATGAGACCTACTATCAGACTTATGCATAATCTCACTCCCTGACATTTTATAGTTGGGTCCACCTCCTGTGGCAGCTATTTTGTGGCTGTATCAACCACCCTGTGCCAGAATTGGAAAGGTGCCCACCAAGTGAAAAAAGCTGGGAACTCCTGGGATAAGAAAAACCAGCTCATCCCCTCAGCCATGGAAAGATTTAAGACTCAAGCTTCTCAAAGCACAAAGAAATTTTTGTGCATGCCTTGAATGGTCCGCTTAATTTTCAGCTGGGTAACATGCAATTGTGTGTATCATATTCAGGATTCCATATCTTGGGGAAGGGGTGAGGAGTTTTTATGCTGCTTTAGTCCTTTGCAATACTATTCTTCCTTGTCTTGATTGTTAGAGCAGTTACAACATTAATCGTGACTACCCTTTCCTCTCCAGGATCTTCTTAAAGCATGTCATGGGTCCATGTGACTCAGCTCCACTGCTTTTACTTTGATCTTCAGAAACTTGTACCTGGTATTACAGTCAAAGCTACCAGCTATATCCCTGTTTTTCCTTAGTATTACTTGGAGAGGTTCAAACAGGATTCTCCCCCACCCCAAAATAAAGAAGTTGATTATTTAAAAAATGATCAGTCCTACAGGACAAGAGCCATAAGATATGAAAAGGGCTAGCCTAAATACATGTAAACACATGTACACTATATCAACTGTCTCCATGAGCAGTCACATTCCTTTATTTCCCTCCACACCAGAAAGCTAAAGCACAGCTAGTATTGTTTGTTTAAGAGAGCCTGTTCCTTGAGCAAATTGCTGGGCGAACACCCAATCAATGAAGAGAAAGGGCACCAAGCACAAGAGCCCCATATAGTATGGCAAGGATAAGAGGGTGGGGGAAGTGTGCATAGTACCTTTTGTCTACTAAGTACCAAGTGCTTCTGAGTGCTCTTGTCCATTCAGACAGACAGCTCAAAGGGGTGTGGGAGTCAGCCAGTACTCAATGACAACCACTTCAAAATCTGAATAATCTCCCCACTGACCCCCTCTAAACACTCCCCAGGAGTTCTAGACATTCAGTACTTGGCTTGTGATAAGCAGCCACATTCAGTGCCGAGTTAGTGAGTTAGTCCGTCATTCTCAGCCCTTGCCAAAGACCATGTTTTCCACCTTTTAGGGGCTTGTTTACACAATCAGTTATTGTGACATGACAAACCAGTGGCTTTAACTTACTTTAATCAGCTTACCACGATCAAACAGGTTAACACCAAGACTAAACCAGATGGAAAATAAAGAAGCAAGCCACAGTTTCATTTTGGAATAAGGGAGTCTATAAATCCAAACAGGCTAATTTCTGCAGGTAAGCAGAGGCAGACAGAATTCAAAATTCATGTGAAGCACATGCAATGACCTAGCAATGATCCAATTAGTCAGAAGAGTATGTAGCCAACACCCCTGCAATACCCTGCATATAGAAACAAGAGACGCTGATTCAGGATAACACCCATAAATCAGTCTCTGAAACAATCCCAGGCATCACCTAATAATGCAAGCACACTCCTTGAAATTCCAGTACCATATTTTCAATACACCAAAGTACTTCGGTTTGACATGAGCCACTAATGTCTGTTTCATGGATAACAATGTAACCCTCAAACTCAAAATCTAGGAAAAGGGTACAGGAAGTGATAGCCAAGACAGTTATGATTTGGATAAGGCATAGGGCATGTTAGAAATATTTACCTTTGTAGGACTCCCATGTGGTCCAGCATCTTATTAAAAAGTTCCTGAGCAAGAGTGAGAAGGGGAGACTAGAGAGGAAAATTGTTGGGATACAGTGCCAGTGATGAAGAAGTTCCTCCCCCCCACAGTGACTGCCCATTAAGGCAAATAAATAGACTGCACTGTGCCTTTAAGAGCATCATAGATCCAGGCCTGCAGTCAATTTTACTTTTTTATTTTCTGCCCTATGCTGATGCTGCTCTTCACCTCAGAGCAACTCCAGCTATCTTTGGGTTCCTTTCTCCTTTCCTTTCTTTTATAATATCTTCTCAGAAACAGAGAATGGAAACAGAAAACACAGTCCCACTATGGATAATACCCCTTTCTGCCCCTACTTTTGCACTATGTAACACTAGAAAGTAACACTGAAAAGGGTTTTTTTAATTAAATCAGTTTTGCTACTGCTTTCTACTTCAAAAATAAATAAATTCAAGCCCAGAGGCCAGGAAGTTTCAGTAATACTCAGTATGATCATATGCATATTTACTCAGAAGTAAGTCCCACTGAATTTAATGTGCCTCATTCACAAGTAACAGTGCACAGAATTGCAGCCTTGAATGTATGAAGCAGTCTCATAATAAGTGAGGCCAAGCACTGTCTATTCCAAACTGCAGTAGGTCTAGGTAAGAGTCCTATCAACAGAGTTTCCTGCACTGCTAAACAGATAGCTTTTTACCTGGAGGTACTGGGAATCTTCCACATGCATAGTATGTGTTCTAAACATTAAACTATTCCCCATCCCTTAATCTGGAAAAAAAATGTTATCTAAAAAAGAGGATTGTAATCTATTGTCAGCAAAAATGTGCTAGTCTTTAAAGTGCCGCAAAACTCCTTGTTCCTGGAAAATCTGTTAGTACTCTTAACTCTTGCAGAGGAATTCAAAAATCATTGTACTGTCTCTTTCCACAGGGTAGTGTGGAAGCTCAAGTACTACATGGCATATATATTTTAGGGTTGTTGTTGTTCAGTCGCACAGTCGAGTCCGACTCTTCGCGATCCCATGGACCAGTTTACGCCAGGCCCTCCTGTCTTCCGCTGTCCACTGAAGTTTGCTCAATTTCATTATTTTAGGGTATAAAGAACTATATGGCATATATATTTTAGGGGATAAAAAAATCTTATATTTAAAGACAGTATGGGCTGACAAATGGAACTTCATGTTTTGTGAAATAAATTTCATTCACCCAAAAATGTACATGTTCTAGTATTTGAGCTTGTGTAAAATGCTTGCATTTGTTTATGAAATGTTAAGAATTTGAAAGATGTAACCAATCAACATTACAAAAGATCACTATTTCAAAGTAAAAAATCATTAAAGGTCAACTCAGATAAGATTGGAGGTAGCAAGCACTGAAGATATGTAACTTTAATTCTCTTTTAAAGAATTGTTTTCCTTTTGTTAACACAATTTTTATAAATTCCAGTTAAGACTAAGAATTATCCTATTGCTACAGGTAATATTGTGGTGGGATTGGACATTATAGCAGGCAAATAGAGAATGAAAAGTTGGCTACCTAGCCCAGGCACAGTTTGTGGAAGCCTGACAAGAAACTGTTAAAAGAGATGCCCTGCCAAATGGCCCTCTGTGTGAATAAGTTCTTTTCACATGTGCATTTCACATCTTGTGTAAATCAGCTTAGGAGTACACTTAATAGCAGATTAAAAAAAAAAAAGATCAGAGTAATGCTGTCAGTAGTATCTCCATTCTATATGACACAACAACCCTGATTTGGATAGCCCAGGCTAGCCTGATCTTGCCAAATCTCAGGGTTGGCCCTGGCCAGTATTTGGATGGGAGACCTCCAAGGAATACCAGGGTCATGACATGGAACCAGGCAAGACAAACCACCTCTGAACATCTCTTCCTTCAAAACCCTATGGGGTAGCGATAAGTCATCTGGGACTTGATAGCACTTTTCACCACACTTATACTGTACCATAAGTTCACACTGCTGACCATCCTCTGTTTCCTTTACCTTCTAGAAATTGATTTTGAAAAAGGCAGGTATGACCAATGAATAAAGCCTGCAGCAACCAAGTCAGCTCCTTGAGACCTACTCAGAGAGATAGAAATCAGATAAGAAAGTTCAAACACAATTATTTCAGTCACAACTCTGAATTGTGCTCACCTCTACAGTATAAAATTCATGATGGAGAAATGCTAGACAGTCCTTGAGACTAACCCTTTTTCAGTTTTCCTCCTATCCACAGAGCTACAAAGAGAATTATATAGGCCATTAGTAGCTGAAAAAAGCAAACTAGCACCCAAAGTAAGAGACAGTGAAGCTGTACATTTTTCTACACCAATTTCCAAAGAGACACAGATCTCACAAATCCACTGATTAGGTCAACCACAAGAAGTGTCCAAGTACCAAGAACTTTCACCATCTATGGAACCAGTACCCAAAGGGGGGCGTCAAAATAAATATTAGTTAATCTGCCGGTACATTCATGCAGCAATGATTCTTTCACTTAAGAGGTTTCCATTAATCTCCATTTATAAGGTTCCTAAGAGCAAGAAGTAGTTTTCTTTCAACACAAAGCTGATTAAAATGACTGTTCCTTTCATGCATGTGGGAGTCATTCAAGTAGGGTAGAATTTTGTTATGTATTACATTGCACATTTCAAAGTGCTTCCCCATATTAAAATGTCCATGTATATAGAATGTTTTTACACCAGGAAAAAGGCTAGCATGTATACAGCTGTGCAACTAAATCAGCTCTAAGGATGTACCTAGCCCTTAAGTGTTTTGTTTCTTACTGCACCATTCCTAGTAAGGCACATGCAGCAAGCTTTCAGAATCTCTGTATGTTGTATTTCTAAGGTTTGTTTTTCCCCACATAACAGCTACAATATTTTCCCAGGAGATGGCGTGCTTAATGGTATCTTTTCCATGCATACCACTTCTCATCTATATACTAACAGCTGTTCTGAGGATACTTAAATTTGATGACCGGAGCTGTGACAGATCTTTCTACAAACCTGAAAAGGACCCCAGGTTTGCAGAAAAATGTGAAATTAAAAAACATAATTGGTGGGTTAAAAAAAAACCCAAAATAATAAAAGGTGTGTCTATAGCTTTAAGCAGCGTTCCGTGCGCCTTGGTGTTTAGTCATGCCGGCCACATGACCACGGAAACGTCTTCGGACAGCGCTGGCTCTTCGGCTTTGAAACGGAGATGAGCACCGCAACCCTAGAGTCGGATTCGACTGGCTTTCGAGCAAGGGAACCTTTACCTTTACCTATAGCTTTAAGTAATGGATTTTTTAGTGGCTGTTGCTGGGCAACCACAGTATTCTAGGCTGGGTTTCCATGAGTAAAAAGGCAAGGGGAGGAGGCAGGGCCCTTTCCAAGCCTATTTTGGCCTTTGAGGGAGGATTCATTCAGGCCAGGCCTAGGGTTGCCACTCCAGGTTGGGAAATTCCTGGAGATTTGGTGGTGAAATCTGAGGACACCATTTGGGGAGGGGAGAGGTCTCAGACAGATATAATGCCACAGAGTCCATCTTCCAAAGTGGTCATATTCTCCAAGGGGACAGATCTCTGTACTCCAGAATTCAGTTGTAATTCTAGGTCACACATGAATGCTGGCAACCCTCAGCCTGACAGCAACCCCTGTGTGACCTAATACCACCTGACTTGCATGACTCAACTAGGCCTGGCTGCTTCCTACTGTTCAACAGCAGCCACTGCATGAGAGCCAGTGCGGTGCAGCAGTTAGAGCTTCAGTGTAGGATCTATGAGACACAGGTTCAAATCCTCATCTTGCTGTGGAAGCTCACTAGGTGATTTTGGATCAGCCACATACTTTCAGCCTAACCTACTACACAGGGATGTTATGCAGATGAAAAGGAGAAGAATATTAACTGATTTAGTCCCCACTGTAGAGAAGGGTGCAGTATAAATAAAGTAAATAAAAATATAGCTGAAGATGGGATACAGATAAAAGGAAGATTGGTGAATGGCTGAAAAGGAAATAACGAGGCAGGGAAAAGAGAGAGAATATAGGGGTTGCCAGGAAGGGGGAAAGAGGAAATAGTGCGGGGAAAGGGATACTGGGGACAATGAGGTACTACCTCACAAGTCCTTGAGGGTTGCCTACCATGTAAGTGGGCCTGGCCCAGTGTCAAGCACACACAATTGGGCCAGTTTTCCTAGGTAGAGGCTGCTGGGGATGGAGGGGAAAGCTTAAAGCAGAGTGGCAGATAAAGGTAGGCTGGCTATTTGGTGGGAAGGAGATAGGGTTGCCAACTCCGGTTTAGGAAATTCCTAGAGATTTGAGGGGTGGACTGTAGGGAGGGTGGGGTTGAGGAGGGGGGACCTCAGAGGGGTACAATGCCACAAACTGCACCCTCTAAAGCAGCCATGTCCTCCAGGAGAACTAGGGTTGCCAAACTCCAAGTGTGGGCTAGAGAGCACCTGGAATTACAACTGCTCTCCAGATGACAGAGATCAGTTCCCCTGGAGAAAATGGCTGCTTTGGATGGTGAACGCTATGGCATTATAACCTGCTGAAGTCACTTCCCTCCCCAAACCTTACCTCCCAAGGCTCCATCTGCAGATCCCCAGGAATTTCTCATCCTGGAGCTGACAACCCTAAGGGAAACTGATCCATTTAGCTGGGAGATCCACTGTGATTCCAGGAGATCTCCGGACCCCACCTGGAGGTTGGCAACCCCAGAAGGAGCAAAGGAAACCAGGAAAGGAGAGACGGTATGGGGGCTTTCAGGAAAGGGAAAGAGGAAATAATGGGGGAGGGAAAAATGAGACGCCTCCCACAAGTCCTTACAGATTCCCACCTCTACATTACGAAAAATGATGCGGGTGGATGTGGAAAACCAGCAAGAAGGAAAAAGTTTTGAACCATGGTTTGAGCTTCATTAAATGTGGATGAGCATACAACTAGATTTAAACATTTGACAAGGTATGGGAGGAAAGAAAACTGGAACAAGAATTGAAGGAGGTTAATCCCCCCCCCCCGATGGCCTTTGATAGCATTATGGGGCAATAAAGTAATAAGGAAGGAATAAAATAAAACAGAACTGAAGCAGCACATTAAAAACCAACACAAATTATTCTACTATAGGCTTTTTTTGAGTCACAGTTCACTTTATCAGATGCAAGGTGTGTATTACAAGCCAATAGGCAGAAGGGAATGGAGCAGTATAGGCCAGCTTGAAACAATAACCTGAGATAGATAAATTCATACAGAATCTGTGATGACCCTCCTAACTAGGAAAAGTAGGACAAACATAAAAGCTTATCAAGGAAGGTAGAGTGTGAAACATGATAAGCAGAAAAGAAGTAATTAACATCTGTAAAGGGTGGGTCATACAGCGCTATTAACAACTCAAGTTTTGTTCAAGCCTGAGGGAAAGAGAGTACGGAACATCTTGATAAATCCTAATTCAGCACCTTCCCAATGGATTCTCTCTTTGAAGGTTTTTTTTTCTCCATAGGAGAACAGAAACCTTTAGCTCAACAACAGTACATCCTGGATGACTAAAATGTTCTGCTGGTTTCTGAATATTGTGATTTTTAATGTCAGATTTGTGTTCACTTTTTTGTGTGTAAGTACAAGCCATTAGCAATATGTGAGAGGACAAAGCAGGTAGACATGGTATAGACAATACCTTGATTTCATGCCACTGTTCACTCAGTTACCCATTCCTTGAAAATTTAGTTTCCAGATTCCTTCTCATATGCCAAATATTCCACAACCCATTTTCTATGTCACCAGCTTCATTATCATCATCCTTCACGGAAACTTTCTCTAATGCAACAAACAGGATGTTAATGTTTTAAGATCCTATTTTTATTTTAGTTTTTGTCCTCTGGGTACTGTGCAACTGACACGCAGGTTTGTATTCTGAGAATGTTTCCATATTCTGTCATTCTTTCCCTCCTATTAAACTGCCCTAAATTCAAAACATTCAAATCCTCATTCGACTTCCCCTCAGCTGTTTCTTTGCTTGCCCCATAGCACTTTACTATCAGCCAGGCACATCTTACACCTGCCACTCAGACCTTGTAGTTTCAGTCTTTCTCCTCAAGCTCAACAGCTTTTATTGCCTGTAGACAGACTGGCTCCTGCTTACCTCTGCTCATTTCCCTTTTCTCTGCTGATGAAGCACCTATATAATTCTTCTCCCTCCGATACACTAAAGTCTTTATCTTCCTCTATAGCACCTTTTAGGCTCTTTGTGCTCCAAATGTACAAACAGTTTTTACTCTAACCCCTCCTTAAAATTCAGAGAGAACAGATATATAAGAAAACAGAATTAACTGCATAATAACTCCATGCTGACTGAATGCTCCATCTGTACTCTATGTCAATATGAATGTGTATAAATAGCACCAATTTATCTGGTATCTCGCACTGCTCATTTCACTAGGCCATCAAAAAAGAAAAGAGTGTACTGAACACATAGGCTTATCTATACCAACTGTAACAAAATTCCCATGACCTCAAATACACATCAAGCAGACCCTGCAAATAACTTTTCCAAGACCAATTTCACTGAAAAGTAAAACTGGGAAAGAAGTAAAGACTATAAAGAAAATGAATCATTTGGCTGGCCAATGACAAAAGTAGATCTCCTGCCAAAGGCATTGCCCTTTCAAGTGGAGTGGGGGAGAGCACGGGCATGGAAGAAAGGAAGGAAGTAGCAGATGGGACTCCAAGAAACAATTTTTTTTTCCATCTCTAGTATAGTCCTTCAAAAAGGCAATAGAGAGAGCAGAGGAAGATGTTTCCCTGCCTTTTCAGGAAAAAGCTACCAAAAATAAACCCTTGGTGATAAACTATAAAACACCTTTGTAAAATTGGCTCTCTGTCAGATGAGAAATTTGCCAGTGTTTTCATGGCCAGCTTTGGCTCTGCTTTATTCACACCACACCCTATGCTTAGAGGTAAAGGCAGAAAGGATACAGGTCAACCCTTACTGCAAGTCAGTGTCAGACCTTCCAGGAGTTTGTCCTGCATCCCCCCCAATTTGTTTTCCAACCCAGGATAGTCCCACAGTGTGAAAAGGCCCTATTAAACATTTTCCAGAAGCCTTTGCAGAGAATGCATTATTTTGATAGATTCTCAGTCTGAGAAGAATTTTTTTAAAACTACAAGAAAATAATAGAGCTTGTTCTAATGGTTTTAAGAGATGCCCAGAGGCACCACTGAGGTTTGCTTCTCTGTAAATCAAAACCACAGAAACCCAGAAAATGGAGTTAAACAATTGAACGCCAGGAAGCAGGGAAATTGGGCTCTATTTAACTGCTGCTCTTGGTTACAGCCAACTTCAGGCTATTTGGAAAAACAACACACATGCCACATCACCGGCACAAATTTAACAGGGGGAAACGAAGAAATAAAAGGGGTCATAATGGAAGTAGTAAGTAGTAGAGGGAGGAAAAGCTATGTCCCTACTGCCTACGAAAGAGTCGGCTCAATTTTATCTGAAGGCTAACTAGAAGTGCAATATAAAAAACAGCAACCATGTAACTGGGAGAGAGTGCTCCATAAACTGGGAATGGCTGCCAGTAAGTTACAAAAAGATGCTGAAGATCTTGCCTTCCTTTAGAACAAGGAACAAACTGGCATGCTAATGACTAGCAGATGTGATTCAGAAAACAGAACCATCATACATCACTATGGAAGAAATAACAAAGCAATAAATTTAACCATAAACCATTCAACTAGTTGGCCAAATGACCACAAGAAATTGTGAAATATAAATATTTTAATAAATAAATAAAATTAACAACAACAAAATAGGATGCATCCTATCACACTTCTTGGCTAAGGGTTGTGCATTCCATCATTTGCAAGGTACATTCAGCTGGCAGAAAAGGCTCCTTCATCAGTGGAATGTGCCTTGCACTGTGGAACTCACGGCCTTAGCTGAGCAAAATGGTAGTACACAATCATATATCAGTCCTGTTAGCGGTCTCCTTTAGATTATTGTTATTACCATTAGCGTACCAACAGCAACAAAAATAATCAGGATTTATATGTGCCCAAATTCCATGGGTGTACATAACATTTAATGGAGATTTAGAACTTTGATACAACTGATGCCAATTCAGAAGGAGTGTTTCAATACTAGTGAAAAAACACCTCTCTGCCATGCCAGATGACAGACAAGTCACTTCAGTTAGCCATGGATGATCTCATGTAAGACAAGTAGATGAAGCAGATTTTAAAACTTGTGTGTATTTTCTATGGAGGAACACAAACCGACAACCTCATGTTTACTTCTGTAGTTCAAGTATATTCTCAAACTGGAGACAGTTAAAGCAATAAAAACGGACTCAAAACTTAAGCAATGAGACTGTGGCAGTCTGTAATTTTCACAGGTGCTCTTTAAATTGGCTTTGAGCATCTCCTCCACTCTTGGTATGCATATGCATAACAAAGAAATGCAGTTTTCAATATATTTCTGTTAAGTTTTTAAACAGACTGATGACCATACAGGTGAGTGGATATGACATTTTGATCTTCCTGTAGTTTTTTTGTGTGTGTGACCTATCTCTCCTATATTATAAAAGCAATTTGGGGTGGCAAGATTCCATGCACTCCCTCAGCCATTGGCCTGTCAG
The DNA here is from genome assembly GCA_029375565.1 of Gekko gecko. Classification (NCBI taxonomy): domain Eukaryota; kingdom Metazoa; phylum Chordata; class Lepidosauria; order Squamata; family Gekkonidae; genus Gekko; species Gekko gecko. Next base: position 156,647,331 of record JAPDNY010000003.1, read on the forward strand.
CTGCCACACAAGACTACTCATGTGCCATTGGCTGTGTGCTGGGTCTGCTCCTCTTCCCGCCCTCTCCGCAGCAACGGGAAACTGAGCAAGTCCGTGGAAGGAGAGGCGGTTTAAATCGCCTCTCCTTCCCTTTCAGAGCCGGCTTGCTCACACTTCCCACAGCCATTGGAAGCCAAGCAAACCAGTGGAAGGAGAGGTGGTTTAAACCCCGTCCCCTTCCCTCTCAGAGCCATGGCCACAGGGAAGCCAAGCAAGCCAGTGGAAGGAGAGGCAGTTTAAACCCCCTCCCCTTCCCTCTCAGAGCTGGCTCGCTCGCCTCCCCAAAGCCGCAGGAAATCGAGCGAGCCCGTGGAAGGAGAGGCAGTTTAAACCCCCTCCCCTTCCCTCTCAGAGCCGGCTTGCTCACCCTCCCCATAGCCACAGGGAAGCTGAGCAAGCCAGTGGAAGGAGAGGCAGTTTAAACCCCCTCCCCTTCCCCCTCAAAGTCGGCTTGCTCACCCTCCCCGCAGCTGTGGGAAAGCCGAGCAAGGCCGTGGAAGGAGAAGCCATTTAAACTGCCTCCCCTTCCCTGTCAGAGCCGGCTTGCTCGCCCTCCCTACACAACGGGTGGGGGGGAACGACCCCGGCCATCTTGGCCAGTGGGGGATTCAAGCAGCCAGGGGGGAGAGACGGGGCCCGTGGCCACCCACCCAAGCAAGTGCCCATTGCATTTATGGCTGCAACGAGCCTTCTTCCGAGTGAATAGATAAATTCCATTTAAACAACATCTTTAATCTTGCAGGCACCATTTTAAAATCACTGTATAAATGTAGAAGTGACCCCTCCCTGATGAAAGGAAAGCCTTGTCTATTCCCCTCCATTCAGAAGCAATGCTAGTGTGATAAGCATCTATGAAATCAACAGTTTCATCAGCGACTACAAAGAGAGAACAGTAAAGAAATAGTGTGGGGTGGATGAGAAGGTAACACAGAAAGAGTAATTGCATATTGTCAGTCTGTTACTGATTATATCAAGACAGGACTGCATCTTTCCAGCTATAGGGCCTTACACCAGCATCCAGGGTAAGCTGGTTGGGCAGGGTCTTCTCCCTTAATAACTAGAGGATGTGTGGTATTTTTCCTGAATTTACCCACACACTTGAAGGAGCCCACATGCCTACTGAGATCTAATCAAATGACTATTGGCAGTTCCCTCGGCAACTCTAGATCACAACTGCAACAGCAGGAATAAAAGCATCTTCAGATATCACATCTGCCATACAAAGCCACCTCCTGCAGAGGTGATGAAGATAATCTCTTTATTCAGTTTCCATAGCAGCTCCCTTTTAAAACAAGTCCGTAGCCTGTAAATGAAGCAGCATCATATTTTGTAGCAGTTGTGTTGAATGGGGTGTTTTTAGTTTATAAAACTGTAAATACCACTTTTGATTACTGACCTTTATAAATCATGCATTTTGATGTGTATTGATTATTTTCTGTGAGTCACCTTAAGTGCAGGGAAGGCATGATAAAAAATCTCTTAATAAAAAGCAGGACCATCAATATCTGTGGATGGTGATAATGGATTTTATATGTTGTGGGAAAGAATTATGAACAAATATTAAAGTTTTATTTATTTACAAAATTTATATCCTGTTTTTCTGCCCTTACAAGAGCTGTCAAGACAGTTAACAATTTAAAACATACATGATAAAATTACTTCATAAAAAGCATTAAAGAAACCCACTTCCCAAACATACCTCTTTAAAACAACTTTAAAAAGCTGGGGGGGGGGAGTTAAACCATCAAAAACTATCAAACTGTTTGAACCATCAATTTTTTAAAAAAAATAGTTAAAATACATATAAAACAGTTAAAATACATACAAAACATAAAAATTGGCTAGGAAGGAGGGATCATTCAGAGAATACCAAATGAAACAAAAGTCTTCACCTGCTCGTACAAATGGCAACACAAGGGGATAGACAAAGCTCCCCAGGGAGAGAGTTCCAGAGTTTTGGTGCCATGAGAGAGAAGGCCCTCTCTCTGGTTACCTTGCCACCACCTGCCTAATCTTCCAAGGCAGGGGCACCCTTACTAGGCCTTCCAAAGATAACTGTAATGGTTGGGCAGGTTCAGTAGGGATTAGGTGGTCCTTCAGGTATATTGGTCCCAAACCATATAGAGTTTTGAAGGTCAAGACTTGAATTGCACCCAGAAACAGAATGGAAGCCAGTGAAGGTGTGCCAAAACTGGAGTGATACAGTCACTACGACCCACTCCAGTCAACATTCTGGCTGCCGTGTTCTGCACTAACTGAAGTTTCTGAACACTCTTCAAGGGCAGCCCCACATAGAATGCATTGCAGTAATCTAATCTAGATGTCATGAGGGCATGCACACCAATAGCCAGATCTTGATTATTTTATTTATTTATTTATTAGTTTTGATTTATATTCCGCCTAGCCCGGCAGGCAGGCTCAAGGCAGCATACAATGAGTTAAAATTACAGTAAAACACAGATAAAATTCCAACAATAATATATAAAGTGCAGATTAAGTACAAATAGCAAAAGTGCAGATGGCAATTGTTGTAAGATGATCCAGTATGACTAGACCAGTAACCCGATGGAATGCCATTCATCAGTGGCAGCTCCTAATCGAAGGCCTGGTGGAAGAGCTCCATTTTACAGCCCCTGTGGAACTGTAAAAGGTCCCGCAGGGCCCTGATATCCTCCGAGAGCTCATTTCACCAGTGTGGAGCCGCCATTGAGAAGGCCCTAGATCTGGTGATGGCCAGTCTGGCATCTTTTGGGCCAGGGAGAGTCAGGCGGTTTTGGGTCCCCGACCTCAGTGCTCTCTGTGGGACATGTGGGGAAAGGCGGTCCCTCAGGTAGGCAGGGCCCCAACAATATAGGGCTTTAAAGGTCAAAACCAGCACCCTGAAGTGAATCCGGTATGCTATTGGCAGCCAGTGCAGTGCCTTCAGCACAGGCCGGATGTGCTCTCGGATGGAGAGGCCCATCAGTAGCCTGGCTGGCGCATTTTGCACTAGCTGCAGCTTCCAGACTTGGGACAAGGGCAGCCCCATGTACAGAACATTGCAGTAGTCCAATCTCAAGGTGACCATAGCATGGATCACCATTGCCAGGTCATTGCATTCGAGGAAGGGAACCAACTACCTAATCAGCCGTAGATGGTAAAAGGCTGCCTTGGCAGTGGCTGCTACCTGGGCCTCCATTGTTAAGGTGACATTCAGGAGCACTCCCAAACTCCTAACCCTTGGCGCTAGCACCAGTGGCGCCCCATCAAAGGTCGGTAATGGGATCCAACCAGCTCCATCTCAGGCACAGGACCTCCGTCTTTTTGGGATTCAATTTCAATCAGGTCAGTCTAAGCCAGCCCGCCACATCCTGAAGCGCCCAATCGAGGTCATCGGGGGTAGAGCCGGACTGACCACCCAACAACAGATATGGCTGGGTGACATCTGCATATTGGTGACACCCTAGCTTATGCCTCTGGGCAATCTGGGCGAGAGGGCGCATATAGATGTTAAATAACATTGGGGACAGCACTGCCCCTTGGGGAACCCCGCAGACCAGTAAGTACCTCTGGGATGTCTGCTCCCCTAGCGCCACTCTCTGTCCCTGACCTTGGAGAAAGGAGATGAGCCATTGCAAGGCAAGCCCCTGGATCCCAGGGTCAGTGAGGCAGTGGACCAGTAACTGATGGTTGACCGTGTCGAATGTCGCCAACAGGTCCAACAGCAACAGTACCGACAAACCGCCCCGATCCAGATGTCTCCGGAGGTCATCTGTGAGGGCAACCAGTGCCATCTCCGTCCCATGGCCCGGAGGAAAGCCAGACTGGAAAGGGTCTAGCATGGAAGTGTCATCCATAAAGCTCTGCAACTGAATCACCACTGCTCTCTCCAATAATTTGCCTAAATAGGGCAAATTTGAGAGTGGCCAGCAGTTAGCCAATTCGGCCGGATCTAAAGATGGTTTTTTCAGGAGAGGGTGGACCATCACTTCCTTGAGTGCTCCCAGGAACAGTTCCTCAGTGAGGGACTTGTTGATAATATCTCTGAGGGCACCTCGAAACCCCTCATAGCCAGCTTTTATGAGCTATGAAGGTCACGGGTCAAGGCTGCACGTGGTTGGGCGTACCATTGAGAGCAGTCTGTCGACTTCCTCAAGGCTGAGTGGACTAAAATAATCCAGAATAGGACCAGATTAAATTTATGTGCATGTGTTTTCAGTCTAAAAGGGGATTGTATGAAAATTGTAGACCTTTATCAGAACAGAAATACCTATCAGTGTCACTAAAATATTACAAGTGGATATATAAATTATTGTACAGTGACAAAACTTTTGTTAGCATAGAAACATTTACACTTGGGCACTTCCAGCCATCTATAAGCCTTGCAGGGTGAAATACAGCAGCTTCACTTCAAACTCCCTATACTCTATCCTTTCTTCTCTATTATTCACAGATGTCACAAACCAAAACAGAGTTAGGTATGTTTCAACCAATCAAGTTAAATGGGATTGTGCAGCCTGCTCTCTGCTGGACTGTGGCCAGACTCTTTTCACATGCATTTGAACCATCAAAGAAAAATTGGAATCGGGAAAAAAAAGTTGATTCACAGAAGTCTGAAAACTCCGTGTATGAAAGGGACCATTTCATCACTCCTTGGGAAATAGCATATAAAAGCATGAAAGGCTAACTGTAAATGTGGCTACCTTCAACAAACAATCAAAACAAATTTCCCTGTATCCCTATACAAAATTAACAAACCCAACAACTCCTGTAATTACAGTTTAGGAATGGCAACAGAGGGGAATACATTTTATTTCAAACTCAGTTCTGTAGAGATGGAGAAGAGGGATTAAATTAATATCCCTGACGTTCAGTTGTTGGGTAGCACAGAGAACAAAATCCCATAGAAGACCGACGCCTAACATAACAGCCGTGTCAGTGAACCAAAGACACTGCACACCCAATGGTAAAAGCCGAACCCTTAGACACATTAACTTCATGGACGACAGCTGCGATTAGTGTTCTTTGTCATGATCTGTGTGAAATGCAGACAGCCACTAAATACAGTATGCCAATTAATGCAGTGTGAGCACGCTGCATGCCAAGAGAAGCCCAGCTAAAAGGCTCCATCAGGTGAAGCTAGCATACTTACAAAAGAGACAAGCTCATATCTTTTTATCATATGCCTGAATCATTTACCATTTACCTGCAAAGGTTTCCTGTACATTTATTAAAGTAACACCCATGGGTGAACTAGCAGAAAAGAAGATCAAAAGCTCATGCTCTGCTTTCTTAATTGCAAACGCTTTCCTCTGACACATACAAATTTACAGAAGGGTAAAACAGTCTAGACCAGATTGCAAGAGCATCTGCTCAATTTCACTCCTGAAAGGGAACTTCGTACCTCCCTTTTTCCTTGCCTTAAAAGCAGCATGAGCACATGTTTAATGGACTGGATTTCACAAACCTCAAATGCAAGGGGTTTGTGGAAGTGGATCCTCCTACCAATCTCCCAGCAGCCCCTTGTGATCAATCCCCAAAAATTTTCAGTTGAAGATGAGGATAATCTTCACAGACAAAATTCCATGCAGCATGGAGGGCGCTACGGTGAGGAGGGGAGATCAGGCAGCCCTATTCCCACTAAAAAGCTCTCCACTAGAGGAAGTGGGGGGAGATTTCACCCTATTCCCTCTCCTTACTGCAGCCCCCAATGCCACATGAGATTTCATTTAGGAGAGTCTCCCAACCCTAATCAGGGGTTTTCCAGGGTCACAAAGAACTGCTACAGGAAAGGAGGAGGTTGGAAAGTTCTGCCTCTGCTGCTTGCGCTCCTGATTTGTAGGATCCAATCCAACTCCATGTTTATTGAAGATACTTTCCTTCTAAGGAAAAAAAAACTGCTGGAGTACCACAAGAGTTACAATGACACATCAGTCCCACTCCCACATCAAAGTAAAATAACCTTTTCATATACATATTTACACAGGAAAACCAATCACTTATGACTCATTCTCTATCCCATGGCAGAAGAGAAAACCTAATCATTGTAAATAAATTACAAAAACCAACTTTTTGCTTTAGTCAGTTTATCAAATGTTGCTTAAGACTTTTTCAGTAAACGCATATAAGCCAATATATCCAGTTCAGTATGGTTCGCAGTTACTTACAGGCAGTAACAACAATAATAATTACACCAAAATGTGAGAAACTCGAAGATTTTTAGATTTTCAAAGGAGAACTGCCATTTCTCGCTTTTTTATACTAGCGTACTTTAGTGCAACTAGAAATCTGTTTTGCGCCTAGCATAGCCTAATTATTAAGTCTGTTCCATACTTAAGATGATTACAAACAAGCCAGACTGCTGGGCATTTCCACAATGCCCTGGATGCCCTCCTTGTTTGTTTTTACTGAACATGTATCCTGAAAAAGAGTGTTAAGGAACTTGAAATTTTGCTCACTACTTTTGACATTTTTGTTTGTCCTAATAAAATGTATTATTATACTATTTTTGCTTTTTGACTTATTACAAGCATCTTTCCACGAATAAGATATATAGAGAAATAAAAATTAATAAACTATAATATCACTCTTCCATATATTCTGTCCTCCCTGCCTTTATTTTCTCTTTGATTTAATGTGACAATATTGTTAAACATATCAGCTTTTTAATTCCCTTTGACAGCAGATGCTTCATCAGTACAAGCGGTGTTTCAGCTTTTAAAAGCTTGAAAACAAATGGTAAGATATAATTTTAACCTTTCTGGAGGTTGATAATACTTTGCATTTTTTAAAAAAATATATGTGCTTGAACTCAAATTGACCTGACAGTATGATTTCAGTGTCTACAAATTAAAGATTGCTTTAAAGATTGGAAGGATTTGTTTCTATGAAGTGCTCATTTATACCGTTTCAACACAAAACCACAAGGTGAAATTTTAGAAATATTTCAAGGAACTCATCCCAGACTATCAGGTTTGTTTACCTATAACAGATCAAGCAACCCCAATTTGTAAAATTGCATAAATATAATAATAACCATGTCAACAATGAAGGGATGAACAGGAATTCAAGAGGCCCAAAGGAATTAACAATACAATTCAAAACAGTTACATTTTTAAATTCACTATAACAGGGCGGAACTCTGCTAAGGACTGCACTTTTCCCAGGCCTTGTAGTCAACAGCAGAAACAAAGAAGGGAATTCTCAGCATCACTAGTTCCCAGTTTTGAATACTTTCTTCCTTGAAAGACAAAATAATAACAGAAAGTTTCACTTTCATTGATTTTCTGAAGATTTTAATTTATAAACAACCAATAAAGTAGAAATGGCATTTTTCTGACAATAATAAAAACTCCAAAATATAGACCATAGACATCTATAATCTACCATTCCGCACTCCTAGGAACAACATACAGCTTCACTCTGTTAGACTGCTGTGTTACCTGCCACAGTTCATGCCAGTTAGTTTGTATCCAGATGTTTGCAACCAGTTTTTAATACAGGGTGTCCTTGTTTTCTGTGATAGTTCACAACAGAATTTTTCAGCAGCAGGACATGATCCAAGAGCACATGAAGTTCTAATACTATCTCCAAGACTATACAGAATCAACTTCTCTCAGTAGAGAAAGGGCCATAGTTTCACAGGAGAGCATGTACTTTGCATGCAGAGATTCCAACTCAGTCCTCAGCATCTCCAGTTAGAAGGTTTCTTAGAGAGCAGGGCTGGGGAAGATCTCTACCTAAGGCCTTGGAGAGCCACTGCTAGTCAGACTAGACTGTATTGGGCTACTTCTGGTGTGGTATTGGCTGGAGTGTCAAATCCCCATTTGCTATGAAGCTCCAGTCACCATCTCTCAGGATTTAGCTACACCTTACAAAGTCTTCATGTTCCTCATGTGTCTGCCCCAATGCTATTGACCAGATGTACTTTGAAAGTTCCATGCACAGAACTTCCCAGGCACACAAACCTGATTCAGATCAGAACTAGATTACCTGGGGGGGGGGGGGCCTTAAGCTTTACCTAGGCAGTATTGTCCCAACATGAAATAGCCCCAGGAGCTTTGTAATGTTTAGTTAGGCCCTTGGTCTAACCTACTTGATAGGATTGAGAGGATAAAATATGAGGAGAGGAACCATGCTCACTGGCCGTGGCTCCTTGGAAGAAGAGTAGGACTTTTAAAAACTTCCATTTTTTAAAAAAAAGATGGACTTTTGACATTCAGCTCAAATGTTCATTTATGTATATTAAATGCCAGTTCCCAAAATCCTGTCACACTAGAACCTTATGTTCTTATTAGATTCATGGAGGATAAGTCTATCAACTGCTGCTAGCGATGGCAACTAAGGGGAACCTCCACATTCAGAGGCACGAAGCCACTGAATTTCAGAGCCAAGAGGCAACACCAGGGGAAAGCCTCGGTCTCTATGCCCGGCTATTGGCCATCCAGAGGAACTGCTTGGCCACTCTGTGAGACTGGTTACTGAACTAGATGGACCATTGGTCTGATCCAGCAGGACTCTTCTTATATTCATGTTTCCGTCCATAACTGACAGTAGATTATTTGCTTTTCACTGACAAGGATTCTGCAGAGCTATGAAATGTTTTTGTATGCATAGAATAACATACATCAGCCCTTGGGGGGGAAAAACAAGCCCCTCCCATCCAGGCACTACACTCTATCACAAGAAGCAACCACAACTAGCCATCATACAATGATTTCAGGGAGAATGGTTTTCAGGACAGAATTCTTCAGCACAATCCTAAATGGAGTTACAACCTTCTAAATCCATTTAACTCAATGGATTTAGAAGGGTATAACTGTTTAGGATTGTACTGTTCAAGTTCCAGATCTCCTCTTCTTAAAACCTAATCACTAAATACCAATTTTCCTCCGCTGGTACTACCCGTTAAATCATCAAAGGTCAATCATACACAGCATCTGAATTTAACAGGATGCAGTAAATGTGCAATTCTATTTCAATGGCTGCTGTGTTACCACGGACCAAGTGTGTGGAAACTTTGTAAATAAGTGAAATCAGTGTACAAATTCTGAATGCACAGCACCATACTACAGCCAAGTGATAGAGTTCTTGATATGTAGTGAAGATGTAGTGGCTTGAGATTTGAAGTCTAAATCTATCCCAAGCACTGTTAAAGATGAAAAAGGATATGGAGAAAATGGGCATCTGAGATTCAACTGCTCTGAGCTCAGAGCAAATAAAGGTGCAGCCCAGCCCTATGAATGGCAATGGCGCACTGAGTTCAATGGGACACACCAACCTTATATGGAAAGAGTTTCCCACTCATCACTGTAATAATTTTAATGCATATTATTGTGAATAATATTGGGACAACAAGCATATAACCATATTAAACTATGGCACCTTAAAAGATGTATTGTGACATATTGGCACCTTTGTTTATAAAAGCAAAGAATGATCAACCATGTTCAGACTACTGTATATAGCCTAAACTCTAAACATAAATCCCAGTGTCCTCTCACAAATGGAAATTCAAGAAAAGAATACTAGAATGGGGTATCAATCACACATATTGCTTTTCCCAAGTTAACATGGCATACAGTGCCTTCTCTAGACATCAACACACCACCACTTAAAAGCAAGCATGACAAATGACCTGCACTTTACAGCAAACCATCCCCCACACAGTCATTAACTGCCAGGACACATTAACTAGAAGCACCTGGGTAACAGCCAAAGTAAAATTCCTCTCAGTCCTCTAGCTAAGCAATACTCTAGCTTTTAAGTTCTCCCTCTGTGTCATAGAACTAGGTAAATAAATTTAAGTTCCTCCATTTAGCAGTAAAAGAAATTGAAATTCAGCCTATTCTATTCCATATTTTCCATCCTACCACTGTTTATGTGTACATGCAAGCAAGATTCTGAGTCAAAGGAACTGTTTAAGATCTAAACACAGCCTCACTGTGCCCTGGGGCCAGTGCTTGTGAAAATGATGGGAGTCAATACTTCTAAGGCAGAAACTTCTTGCAACTTCAGATCAGCATCTGGAGAGGCAAGCAGATGAAATTAGATGGCAGCAGACAAAAATTAAAGATGTATGTCTGCCATTTGTATGACCGTCTTTAAAAATATGTAAATTTATTCATAAACAGCTTAGTAATTTTTTCCAGCACAATTATTACTATACCACCACCATGTATTTAGCACCAACAATACACTCCGCACCAATTAATGAACTTTTTACAACTTTCTACATGTTATTTTTTAATGCAGCATAGTAAAAGCACAGGGAGTTGTCCTTTAAAGAACAGGTAGAAAAAGTTGAAGGAGGGATCCATTTAAGTGCCTTACTATTCCCAACCTCATTGTCTTGTACGGTGTGTCCTCCTCTATACATTTTAAGTATTCTTAAGACCACCAAATATTAGAAAAGGAGAGCCAAAAGAATCCACCAAATCACGGCTGTACCTTTAAGGGGCTTGTCTAGTAGGAAGAGCAGCTGCATTCCTAGTGAGGAAGGGCTGCTGTCCCAACACGCAACAGAGGCTAGAAATAACCTGCACACATACAACCTTCCAGCACCAAATTCAACAATGCTACAGACTCTCATGCACAACTGAGAAAGGCACAAAGAGAGAGAGAGAGAGAGAAACCCTACACAGCAGGGAAATCACAAAGGGCTAAATTTATTAGATCAACTTCAGAGGAGGCAGCCGCACCATACACATCAAAAGAGAAGGCTGCCTTGTAGAAAAGCCATGTTTCACGGCAAGAACACATGAAGGAAGTCAAGATCCCCCTTTGCTGTGGCTTTGTAGGGATCTGGCCTGGTTACAGCAACAAAGCTTTTTAGACTTTGATAGAAAAGTTCGTTCAAAACATAGTATACAATAAGGGTGCGTGTGCGAGAGAGAGAAAAGAGAGAGAGACGGATGTGACAAAGACAATGCCAAGTAGGGAAGAAAGCAGGTAGTTAACTCGACAGGATGCCCTGTATGCTGGCGCCAGAAACACTCAAACACCACTTGCAAATTAGCAATGCCGCCACTCCACCCTGCTACAAAAGAGAGAGGGCTTAATCCGAGGCAGAGCTCAACCGGGGAACTTACTTCACTGAGTTCAGTACTGGAATGTGTAGAAGTCTAAGCAATAACTGAGCATATGCAAAGTACCTTTTTCTTCCCAGCTAACACAATTACATCCTACACACCACTCTTCTAGACTTTGTGTGCCATTCCTTCTAGTTTTATAAACCGGGGGGAGCGGGGAAGGAAGAATGAAGAGAAGGCTATTTCTCGCCCACTGCTGTCATGCAAGTGAGCGGACTACTAACAAGGGCATACGGAACGCAGCCCCACTTCGTTCAGTGAGACGGCCCACGTAAAGCGTGCATAGCTCCAGCGAGAGAACAGCGCAGCCTCGTCCCGGGACTTTCAAGTTAGAAAAAGGAGGCGCATCCCCAAGTCCCGACAGACACTGCATGAGTCGTGGGACTATGAGGAGAGCCAGACTTCACGCGAGCAAGAGAGAGTTCCAGTGCGTTCAGCAAAAACCAACGGCACGAGCCAGGAGAAGAGGGCAGAGCGTCTTGGAGCATGTGCCGAGTGCCTGTTGCTAAGACCAGAGCCCCAGACAGCGAACCGCAGGGTGACTTCCCGGCTTCAAAAGCCACCCTTCGGACCCCAGCGGACTGCACGGCCCCGTCTCAGTCGCCCCCCGGCCCGCTTGTCTGCCTCCTCGGCGCCCAGCAGTAGTTGGGAGCGCGGGAAAGGAGGAGTCCGTCGCCAGCGCTTACCTCGTCCGTAGAGAAGAGCTCCTAGCTGCAGCCCCAGCAGCAACAGAGGCGGCGGGAGGGAGCCCCCGAGCCGCCTCATGGTGGCGATCCGGGCCGCAGCCCCAGCTCTTGCGCTGGGCAGGCTCTCTCCTTCGTTTGGCAGCCACGAGGGGGGGAGGAAAAGTTGAACTCCCCGGGTCCTCTCGCCGTCGCTGGAGCTGTGGCGCCTGCTATTTTCTCTCCCTTGGCGGTGCCGGGCGACCTGACTGTGGCCGCCGCCAGGCGCCAGGAGCGACCAGAGTGGCTCGCGATGCGACTCGGCTCCACTCGAGCTGCAGCCGCCCTGCTTTGCCTTTGCGCGACCAGCGTCTGTCCTCCACAGCGCAAGCGGCGGCGAGGCTGGAGCTCGCTCCGGTTCCCCTGCGCCGCCCCCGGCCCTGCCCTCGGAGGAGGAGTCCCGCCGGGGCAACCTCCGCCCTCGCTTCTCACCCAGAACTGCTGCTGCTGCTGCTGCAGAGCCTGGCAAACTTCCCAGAGCCTCCAAACAGGAGAAAAGCGGGCAATCCTGAGGCAGTGCAGCAGCGTCGCCTCACCTTCCCGCCCCCAGCAGGATTCCTCCCAAGGTCTGGTTGCCGAACTCCAGGTGGGCCCTGGAGATCTCCCAGGATTACAAATGATCTCCAGGCAACAGAGGTCAGTTCCCCTGGAGAAAATGGCAGCTTTGGAGGGTGGACTCTATGGCATTATACCCCGCTGAAATTCCCCCCCAAACCTTGCTATCCGTGAAATCTCCAGAAAATTCCCAACCTGGAGCTGGCAACCTTACCCCCAGGGCAAAACCATACCTGTACCCCTTACAATCATAGAGCATTTTTCCAGGGGGGAAATGTTCCAGCAGACACACACAGGGCATCCACATGTGTTTCATTCATTTGTAGGTGCCAGCCTGCAAATGGGCAAAATGAACAACTGCCCATAGGTGTGCCTTCTCTGTTGTGGCTCCCACCTTTTGGAAAGGCCTGCCTGATGAGACCACAAAGGCTCCCACACTCCTAGCTTTCCACAAGCTATACAAAACTGAATTATTCAAGAGGGCTTGTTACACATGTAATAGGGCTGTACTGTAACAAAATGATTCGGAAAGGTGCTTAGGTACAGAGTTTGGGACTGTGCGCTATGCCACTGGTTATTGTCCACACTGCCTGTGAGTGTAAATAGGATTCTACTATGTAATTTTTAGCATCCTTTAACACATCATATTAAAATTTGTTATTTGATTCAGCTCTTGTTTCAGATTTCTGGTTGGTTCAAGATTGCTGCAATCTAAATCCTATTGCATTTTTATTGGATGTCCTCCCATCCTGTGGATTGTACTGCCATGTACTGTGTAATCTGCCTTGAGTCCCAGTGAGAAAGGTGGATTACAAAAAATGTAAATAAATATGCAACACAATGCCATTTCACAGTTCCTTTTTCATAGTTCCTTATTTGCCATCCAACCACAAATTATACTTGAAGACCATTGCACCCCAAAATAAGCTCTGAACCACTACAAATCCTCAGACTTGGGGGGGAGATACTGCCCTGCAAGGGGTCCTTTGCTGTCCCACTGGTTTTAGCACTCCCTGCTTGGGTGGTCCAAAGTTATGGGGGGTGGCTGCCCCCCATCTCAATTTTCATTTTTTCCTGAGGGCACACTTCTTTGGACTAGTTAGTGCTAAAACTAGGTTTGGGACAAGAGAACTGCATATTGCCCCTTGCAAGGCAGGGTCCCCTGCATGTGTAACTGTCTTACTTGTGGTGGTTCAAGGTTCATTTTGGTGTGTAGATCTCTGTAAGAATCATTGGTATTTGTGGCTGAATTAGCAAATAAGGAACTGGAAACCAACTTCAAGCTCATATCTGTAATGTCCCCCTTTGGCTGTGGGTTCCCAGGTTAGAGTACTCACTCAGGCCCCCGTTCTCAGGTCCATTCAGCAGAGACAAGCTGGCTCAAAACATCAGCCATTTATTTGCAAGGAGGTGACTCCAGCAACCAACAACTTCAGTTAACATACAAAACTGGAAACTGAAATGAGCTCCACCCAATAGAACCAAACTAAATCACACATGGGAGTTGCGGTGGCTCAAGTGGTTAAGACGCTGAACTGCAGGCTGTGGAAGGTCAGTAGTTCAGCAGTTCGAGACCCGGGTGCCGCAGATCCAGGCAACAGAGGTCAGTTCCCTGAGCATCGCATGACGGTGAGCTCCTGTCTCTAGTTCCAGCTCCTGCCAACCTAGCAGTTCGAAAGCAAGAAATTGCAAGTAGATAAATAGGTACCACTTAGGTGGGAAGGAAACAGCGTTCCGTGCGCCTTGGTGTTTAGTCATGCCGGCCACATGACCACGGAAACGTCTTCAGACAGCGCTGGCTCTTTGGCTTTGAAACGGAGATGAGCACCGCAACCCTAGAGTCGGATTCGACTGGCTTTCAAGCAAGGGAACCTTTACCTTTTAAATCACACATATTAGGGGACGAGTAAACTGTTCCATTACATACATACATACATACATACAGGGCTCCAGGGCTCTTTTTGTAGCAGGAACTCCTTTGCATATTAGGCGACACAGCCCTAATGTAGCCAATCCTCCAAGAGCTCTTCTTACAGGGGCTACTGTAAGCTCTTGGAGGATTGGCTACATTAGGGCTGTGTCGCCTAATATGCAAAGGAGTTCCTGCTGCAAAAAGAGCCCTGCGTACATACAATAAATATACCACAATACAGTATCTGTAATCCACTCTGCCAATGAGCAATTCTACTGTTCAGCCTTGCTGAGCAGTTTCATGTCACTCTGCTGTCTTGAAAGAAGCAGCACAAGATGGGGGAGCAGGGAATTATCTGTATTCCGCTCTCAGCTCACTTTTAGAGACAAAATCTAAAATTTTCTTCTTGCTGAGATTCATACCCTTCATCCATAAATTCATAACTATCCTAGAGAAGCCTTCTCAGCAACCTACTGAACTTTTAGGTACTGCTCTGTACTGCTAGATCAATTCTCTGTGATGCTGAGAGCAATCCTAAGCAGGTCTACTTAGAAGTGTCCCAAGGACTGCAGCCTTGAGCATGGAAGCAAAATAGAAACCAGCAATGGTTATTGTTTTTATTATTATTTTATTAGTAGTAGTAAGTAAACATATTACTTCAACAACATATTAAAGTTAATAATAATCGAAACAGAGATCCAACAACCCTTTAAAATGTTCCTTAAAATGTACAAAAAATATTCCATTAAGAGCATCAGAAGAAAAGTTAGACAGCAAGGCTTCCTCCATCTTAACTTCAAATTTTATAGCATTCATTATTTTATAAATGGTTGTATAAGAATTCCAAAAATATCTTACAAAATTCAAAAGTAAAGCCATCATAGCTTGGAGCTTTGTTTTAGATTTCACCATATTTTTTTACTTCTGAAAACTCACTTCTGGTATCTAAAATCACTTTTTCCTTCTGCAATATTTTTATTTATTTAAAATATTTATATCCCACCTTATCTCCTTAGACTCAAGGAGATCTAGTAGCAAGTACACAAAACCAACATAACAGTCCAAAAATAGGCAACCTTTTTGGCCCAAGTATTGAAAAAATGCAGTGTCTACCTGTGAAGATGTTGGTGTGCCAGTAACAAAAAGCTGAGGAGAATGAGGGTTGTACTTGACCTGACATGCCTAAAGCAAGCCAAGCCCCAAAGATGCTGCCAGAATCTTAGGGATTTGTATTGGATCCAGCTGGTAACTATGCAAGTCTGAGAAGCAATGAGAGGCATATGCCAGGCCTGTTGCTTTCTCCCACACTGTGGATCCCAGCAGTGCTATTAGTGCCTTGATTTCTTGGGTAGAGATCTGGCCCTGAGTGTCAACCAAAATGGTCCAGTCTGCTGCTGTTGGTAGGCTTCCCAAAAACTTACCGCGTGCCGGCGGGGGATGGATACATCCTTGCAGGACCACCCCCAGGGGAAGGAGAGGCGCAGAGCACCATGCCGTCGCCAGGAAGGGACGGTAGGTGACGTCTGGCAATGGGATGGAAACTCGATGGTACCATCGAGTTTCAGCCCATTGCCAAGTGTCACCTGGTATCACTTCCTGGCGACGGCATGGTGCGTTACCAGGAAGACTGGTCCGGCCGGGGAGCATTCGTCCCCCGCCCCCAGACGGTAAGTACTTGGGAACCCTAGCTGTTGGCATAGGTCATGGGAGTTGCCTGTTCCTCTATTAACAAAACAAAAACAACACACATTTAAAAAGCAGCCAAATCTGCTGAAATAGTTTATTCTCCACCAAATGTCCTCTAAGATAAAACTATCTAACATGCTTTCCTGAACAGTGTGAGTAAAGGCATCCTCTGCATCCACTCAGGTAAGTTGTGGCTCAGTGGTAGAACATATGTTTGGCATGCAGAAGGTACCAGTTTCAAGCCTCAGTATCTCTACTTAAAAGATCTGGTAGTAGGTGATGTGAGACCTCTGCCTGAGACCTTGGAGAGCCTCTGCCAGTCTGAGTAGACAATACTGACTTTGATGGAACAAGGGTCTGATTCAGTATAAGGCAGTTTCATATGTTAATGTGTTCATATTTCAGAGGATTGGACCTACCACAGAAAAATTCTGTGATTTAGCAGTTGAACAATCCTAAAAGAGGGCACCACAAAGAGACCACTGTCCGAACAGTGTAGCTGGCACAATTAAGTAGACCAGGAGATGTGGTTTGATAAATATGAGCACCCTGGGACATGAAGGTAATAAACACTGTTTTTAATTGGACCCAGAAGCAATAGGTAACCCACTCCATTCTTGAGCACTGGGGTCATATGTTCTGAGCAGCTGATCACATACAGGAGTCTTTCTGCCACATTCTGTATAGTTAACACTTCTGAGGCATCTTCCAAGTTAGCAAATGTGTTACAGAGAATAGCCCGTTTTGGAGGTTATGGTAGAATGTCTAGGTTGGCAGAATCTAAGTAAGGGATCTGTTGGAAAAATTAGCAGAATAGTTAAATATTCAGAGATGGCAATGGATCTTTGCATCACTGGAGAGGAGGAATTTTCTTCTATGTAAAAATCTTTACTTCTAAGGGAAGGGTTTACAGGAAATCTACAAAATAACAAAGATACCTAAGGCTACACCTTTTTACTTTGACCACACGGTCTACAACAATGGAGATTCTTCTTCTTCTTGACTCCTAGAAGGAAATCACTTGAATGTATTAACCAATGACTATTAGTAAATAGACTTCAGTTTCCCAGGCTCTCTTCCCATTGGCTTTCTGCCAAGTTCCCTTCCAGGTCAGTCTAAACAATAGTACACAAGGTAAACACACATTAATCCTATAATGACTGAATTTTAGATCTTGCAACACACATATTTCCAACAGGACCAACTGTCATGGGCTGGGCTTGGGCTGAGAGGCAGAAGTCAAGTCCGGTCCAGGGTCATTGCCAAAAGAGTCAGAGCAAGAGCCAAATTGTGAGTCTGAAAGAGGGGTCATCCAAAGCCGGGGTCAGGAAGCCAGGAATCCAAGCCATAGTGGGGGTCCGAGGACAGGAGCTGAAGGTGGATGCGAGGCACACACAGAAGCGACTCATTGCTTCCATGAGAGCGCAATCCTGAGTGGGAGGTATATAGGCCTTCAGCTGGGCTTCCCATAGCAGCGGTAGCACTGCTCCTAATACTCAGGACTCAACACTTGCCTTCCCTGCCAGCATACATCTTGACGGCAGGTGGCTAGTTCTCTGCGGAGCTTGTCCCTTAGCTGAACAAACCACGAAGGTGAGTCAGGTGGACTCCCTGATTGCACCTGTGCCTCCTCGGCTGCTACAGGACCAGCTGCAGGGCTTACAGGCTCAGGCGCTGGCAAGCTATCAACTTGTGAGGAGTCAGAGGGGCTGGTTTCTGGCTCTGGCAATGCTGGCGCCTGTGGCTACGATGCCAACTTGGGCAGGGACTCAGCGCCACTGCCGCCGCTCATGACACCAACCCAGCAAACAAGCCAGATGTAATTGAAAGAAGGTGCTGCTAGCAACAGTACTAACCTGTTGGTATTTTGCCAAGTGTGGGTCTACGAGCAACCCAAACTTTTAACTCAATTTACCAAAGAGACAGAAAAGACTTGACCACAGCCACAAAGCTCTGCCCCAAGAGCTTTACAATTGCTTTCAAAACCTTAAACAATGAGATTTTAGGTGGGTGGCATCCATAGATTGGTGACAACCCACTCTGAAGCACCTAACAATCTTGGTCAAAGGTTTAAGACAAAGGTTAAAGAGCACTGGGATGAAATCCATCATTGGAGGCACCCCACACATGAGGTCCCAATTAGCTGATTTTGCCTCTGCAACTGAAGCTGTGTTTCTTGCCAACAAGAAAGGATGAAAACCAACAAAGTTCTGTACCTTTACTTCAACCGTTGATTGTAGTTAATCCACCAAAATACCATAGTTAGCTGCACCAAATACTGCTGATAAATGTAATAGTAGCAGCAGAAACTGATTGCTGTTATCCAATTACCCAATTATAGCTTGAGCTCAATAACTACAGCCAATAGTGCTAGTTCAGTCCTGGATACTGGACCAAACCCAGAATGAAATGGGTCAAAGGAAGGTGTTTCACCCAAAAATGCAGTTGTTCTGCCACAGCCTATTCAATCACCTTGTCTAAGAAGGGGCATTGGACATGACTCAATAATTGCCTACATTCCCTCTCATAAAAGGTGAGTTCTTAAGATTTAATCATAGCTTTCTTCAGCCATGGAGGAAACACATCTTGTAAGAGGGATATATGAATATTCTTCCCCAGGAGAGTTTTCACTTTCTCCTAGCATGATTTTAATAGCCAGGGCAGGCAAAGATCTAGTATGCAGGAAGTGGTCTTCACAAACCCAAGCACTCAGTCAAAATCAGACAGAGGGACAACCTGAAATTATCCATAGAGCACTGATAAGAGATCACAATACTCCTGGCACAGAATCTACCTCAAACTGGCATCTAAGTTGGACCAGAAGAAAGAGTCTTTATCAGCAAATAATTGAGCAAAATTGTCACAGGTGATCTCCAAATAACAGTCAAGAGCATTATACCCAGATGACTCTAAATAATGTTCTGGATGAAATTTAGCCAATGCAATGTTAATTGAAAATAAGGCCTTCTTTGCTAATATCACTGGCAGTTCATAGGTGTTTGAATAGTTGTGTTCTTATGATGCTTATCTGAAGTCTACAATATAAAGGTTCTCAAATTATTTTACTAACTTTCTCATTTTGTATAAAATGAGCCTCTTTCCTTTAAAAAGAAAACTTAATGGAATACTGTATTTTCTGGTTTTTATTCAACATTTATGGCATACGTTTATCAGGGAAAGCTAATGCTTTGGAGGGATTAGACCCACTTGTTTTGGGTGGCATGGTACTGGCATTGACAGGATAGATAAAGAGTTTGGGAATGCCCATGTATCCAGTTTTGCTGTTTTTAAAAGCAGGTCGACAACGGTAACTGTCAGTTCCATTTGGTTTGCCAACTCTCCCCTTTCTTAGACTCAGCTGACCTCTCCATGCTAATCCATGCTTTTGTAATCTCGTGGCTAGACACTGTAATATGCTGAGTTGCTCTTGAGGACAATCCAGAAACTGCAACTAGTTCAGAATGCAGCAGCCTGATTATGAATGAGGTTAGCCAATTGGAACAGATCTTGCCTAATTTAAAAGAAGAGTTAGTTTTTATACCCTGCTTTTCTCTACCTTCAGGAATCTCAAAGCAGCTTCCCTTCCTCTCCCCACAACAACAGTCACCATGTGAGGTAGGTGTGGCTGAGAGAGTTCTGAGATAAACAATGAGTGGCCAAGGTCACCCAGCAGGCGTCCTAAGGAGGAGTGGGGAATCAAACCCTGTTCTCCAGATTATAGTCTGCCGGTCATAACCACTACAACACACTGGCTCTCACAGGTACATTGAATTCCAGTTTGTCTCCAAGTTCAGTTCAAAGTGCTGATTTATTACATTTAAAATCCTTCAGGATTTAGGGCCCACAGATGTGAAGGACCATCTCTCCCCCTATGCCCCCATACAACAATTACGGTTCTGTAGCTACCACCTTCTGTCTCTCACCCCGTTTAAGGCTTCTGCCTGTCAGCTACCACAGTCCGATCCTTTTCAATTATGGCTCCCACTCTGTGGAATAGACTGTCTGAGGAGGTGAGAAGGGTGTATTCTATTGAAGTATTTAGGAGGAACCAAGGCTTTTAATGGGATTTGAGCTGGAATAATTTTCTTGGGCATGGTTAATCACATGTTATTTAATATGAGTGTTTTAAATCTAGAATTGTAAGCCTTCTTGAGTTGCAAGGGAAAGACAGGGTATAAAATTTTTGATTCATATATAAATTAAAATGTTGTGGCATAAACTTTCTTGGACCACAGCCCAGTTTGTGAGATACACAAACGTTATCTTCAGTTGGCAGAGATATATGAGTACAAAGGAAAAAAAGGACATTTGTAAACAGTAGGGACAAAGGCCATGAAATACATTGCGCAGCAGTAGGTCTGTAACATTTCTATGCAGAGTCCAAATATGTACAAGATAAGATCAGAGAGATCCATTGATACCAAAAGTGAATAAGATAATGCTATCTTTCTAGCTATGTGGGGGACAGCCCATATTAAGTCTGAATTGAACAGAAATGCGACGTTGGTTGAAAGATGCATAATACTGCAAACTTTTTGAAGCTAGGTAAGTATGGATGAGAGACCTCCAGGAAACTTTAAGTAAGCCAATTTTGAGCTCCCTGGTGGAAGAAAGGTGGCAGATTAATGTAGCAAATAATATTTTTTTTACAAAAATTTGTTTAACAATTTAACACTGTAGCCTTTCTTTGAAAAAAAATGGTTGGAGTAGTATGATGACTTTGGGGTCATTAGTAGAGCATACTGTGAGACTGAAATGTTCTTTTGCTGGTTTCTGAATGGTTTGCCATTTGCTTTCACATGAGAGTTAATACAGACAGCAGAAATGCATTGTTCATAGGAGAACCATGCATGCCTTCTGAATTTTTGGGAAGAGGGGTACGATGAAAACAGATTCCATTAACAGCCTTGCTCCCTCCTAAATACTTCAGCAGATGACACCCTTCTCTCCTCCTCAGACAGACCATTTCACAGAGTGGGAGCCATTAATGTGATAGTGATCTATTGATATAATGAATATACTAAACAAGCAGGAACCCACAAGGACTTGCAGGGAGAATTTCCCTATTTTTGCTTCCCAAAAGCTCGAACTTCCTCTCTGTTGGAAATATATGAGTTGCAAGGTCTAAATTCCAGTCATTATAGGGTTAATCTGTATACCTTGTTTGTTAGGCAAAAATACTTAGATATTCGGAGTTTGCAATGGATCTTTGCTTCACTGGAGAGGAGGCATTTCTTTCTGTGTAAAAATCTTTATTTCTAAAGGGAAGGGTACACAGGAAAAGCTACAAAATAATAAAGGCTACATCTCTACAGCTTTACAGACTGACCACACGGTCTCTCAGCACTGTCCCCCTTTCCTGCCTCCTCTCCAGCCCATCCACTAGCCAACCTACTTTTATCTTCTAACCATCTTCAGTTTTCCACCCCACCCTACTCCTGGCACCTGGTACCCAGGAAAGCTATGGCCTACTTGCGCAGTGCCAGTTGCCAAGGTCTGACTTACCTTGAGCAGGCTGAGCCAAGTGGTGGCACATCCCCCATCTTGCCTCCGATGTGGGGTTACAACAGGCTGGGCTCTGTATCCCTTGCCTCACATCAGGCTGGCTGGGTGCCACCTCTCCTGCCTTGCATGGGTCTTGGTTGGTTGGGCTCAGCCCTTCTGTCAGTGAGCTGGCTGGCCCAGGTGGAAGTGGGGAGGTCATCAGACCATCATGAGGCATCCTGGTGCTCTTAATGGTCAGTCTTGGCCCTGCTTGTGAGGTAAGTAGGCTGAGAATGTGTAACTAGCCTAAGGTCACCCAATGAGTTTCCAGGGAAGAATGGAGATTCAAGGCCCTAGTCTAAAATTCTAATCATTACACTACACTGGCTTATGTGGGGTGGCTGCTGTTGAACATTAGCAAGCAGCCAGACCTAGGTGAGTCATGCAAGTTATGTAATATCAAGTTGTCCAATGGTTCCTATTGGACCTGGCCCCAGTGAGTACTCCCTCAAAGGCCAAAGCAGCCCTGGAAAAAGCCCTATCCCTTCCCCTTACCTTTTGCTGACAGAAACAAAATCTGTTGCACTTGCCTAGCAGCAGCCACTGAGGGTATACATTTCTTAAAGCTACAGGCAGGCTTTTATAATTTTGGAGGATTTTAAAACCTCCCAATGTATTTTTTATTTATATTTCAGGCTCAGTTAGGATCAGGCCCTTGTGACATTTTAAAATCACTTTAAAATGGCGAGAGCATCCTTGTGGCAGCCATGAGGACATTGTCACATCTAGTTTGTTCCAGACATAATCTGTTGTTGCCAGTGTGTAGCCACTGAAGATTATGGAACTACATCTAAGTGAGGACAAGAATACCAACCACTACCAGTTGGAAACGTCTTCTAGGGATTTCAAATTGACTGATGACACTTAGTTCTATTCCTTCTTTACATCAGATTCAGAATTAGCAGTTATTGGAGTCACTAATGGATTCTGTGTGGATGAATATTTAATCCAAATAAGTAGTTTATGATGGGAGACTGATGAGCCTAGGAAATTGTGGCTCTGCTTGTCTTAGATGGATCACCCTCACCCCCACCTCCCAAAAAGATAATGTTCACACAGATGGCAGAGTATAACTATACATGACTATATCATGTAGCCCACCTCTCAATCGGCCAGGCTTGCAATCACCCATTAATGTATATTCTCTGTGGCAGCTCCCATCTTCTAGAACTTTCTGCCTGAGGAGGTGAGGAAGGCCCCGACATTTATACCATTCCATAGAATGTCCAAAAGAGAAACGTTCAGGAGGACATTTCTATAAAGTTATTAGAACTGTTGTGTAATGGAACTACACAGGAGGTTACTTTATGAAGGAGGCTTGTAGTTTATTATATTTTTTTTTAAGTATCACATTGCCTTCCCACTTTTTGTATTATGGTATGTCAGACTTTGGTGGTTTTTGGTCTGCATTGTTCTCCTAGTCCTAATAAAAATTTTAAGGTCTGTGAAGTCTAATTTAATCTTCTGACCCGGATAACCCAGGTAATCCTGATTTTTTCAGATCTTGGAAGTTAAGCAGGGTTGACTCTGTCAAGTACTTGGATGGGAGACCTCCTTGAATATACCAGGGGTGGGAGGCAAGGCAGGCTTCATTCAACCACCTCTCTGAATATCCTCCAGCCCCCCAGTAGGGGTCAGTCAACAGAAGTCTCCATGATTTCCAGGTGCGCACACAGTCAGTCACCAGAGGTCGCCATGACTTCCAGGTGCACACACTTACATGCACAGACATATGAAAAATACAAAAAAAGAAGTCTAATTTAACTATTTTATGTACTGTAATCTGCCTTAAGTCTCAGCAAGAAAAACAAGAAAATAAACTCTATAGTGCAGGGGTGTCGAACTCATTTATTATGAGAACTGGATCTGATATAAATGAGATCTTGTTGGGCCAGGCCATGTGTATGATGAAATGTAATGCCAGGTAGCGGAGATATAAACTTTATAAAGGACACAAACACAAAGGCGGGGTTTTTTTGCTTAAAAACATGCTTAAAACATTAGCACTCTTACAATATTTTGTTTATTTAAATGTCTGATAACTGACACCTCTTGCTCTGAATTATTGCATCAAAATGTCTGTGTTGTTGCAATCTTGAGTATGCTGTTCAAGAATGTATCTGTAAGCTGCAAAACTACTTTTGATTTATTGACATTCAGTACAGAAATTTCATGCTCGGACTTCTGAGCCTAGGGCCCAGGGGGAAACATGAAATGGCTGTGCATTGCGAGCTGTTGTACATAAATTGCTTCATGTGCTGGTCAAGAACATGAGAAGGCACCATGACACAGACTGAGGGCTATCTGTTTGTCTACAAAACTATAGTCTTCCTCAGTAGTCAGTATCAGCCTACTATCTGGAAAGTCTAAATTCAAAATCCCCAAAGGAAATGTGCTGGATGAACTTGGTCTGGACACACACTCTCATCCTAATCCACCTCCCTGGCTCGTTGTTATTTCTCATGTAAATAATTCACATTGCTTTCCTGCTGAGCAAGACCGGATCATGAGAGCATGAATACAGTGAAAAGGGGAGGTTGCACCCAGGAGAGCCACAGCATAACAAGCCACAACACACACACACACACACACACACACACACACACACACACACACACTGTAGCAAGGCACACAAAAGCTCATACCTTGGACAAAACTTTGTTGGTCTTTAAGGTGCTTTGTATTTCTCCCATGCAATTGAGGCAGCCAAGCAAAGCAAGCTTTCTCTTCTTCCCTCCTTCCCTTCAGGAAGGAGCCTCAGCCAATGGAAGGGAAGAAAGGCTTGCCTTTCTCTCCTGTGTGACTGAAGCAGCCTGGCCAGGAAGTAAGATCTGGCTTGTTCCCTCCCTCCCCCTGGAGGGAGGAGGAGGAGAGGAGATTGGATTTATACCCCACCCCTCACTACCCAAGGGAGTCTCAGAGCAGCTTACAAAATCCTTTCCCTTCCCCTCCCTACAACAGACACCCTGTGAGGTAGGTGGGGCTGAGAGAGCTCTGACATAAACTGCTCTTTTTCAAGGGGGAAGGGGGAGGGAGGGAGCCTTAGCCAGTGCAGGGAACAGAGGCTTGCCTATCTATCTCTCCTGAGTGTTTTGAGAGAGTCTGGCAAAGCATGCTATGACGACGCAGCAGCAGCAGAACTGGAAGAAGAAGCAGGAGACAGCCAGTTCCACTGACCTGATAGAAGCCCTCCAGGGGCCTGATCTGGCCCCTGGGCCGCATATTTGACACCCCTGCTATAGTGGTATATTGTGCCCTATTCGTTCAATATATTTTGTTGTTGTTTTATTATGTATTTTTGTACCGTATTTGTTTTGTACTGTATTTTTCCAGTACTAATGTTTGTGTTTGTCATTTATTGTAAGCATTCTGCTTGTTTGTGTCCTATTATTTGGTAGCAGTGATATTAGTTGCCGTGTAGTGTATTATATGGATACTCACTGTTTGTCCCGGCTCCTGCTGAGTCCGAGCACACGGCTCCAGCGGAGGAGCTGAGGGCTACTGGGGATGAGCTCCCGATGCCGGAAAATCCTGCACCTGACAGCGCTGAGAGTTCAGAGGCTGCTTCAGCAACAGCTGAGGCAGATTCCCACCTGGTCAGCACACACCCCCGATTCGCCTCCACTGGTTTTCCGTTTGAGAGAACAGCGCCTACAGGACATGGCAGCCCGGCGGTGAGAGGCACGCATGCACAACAGACAATCTTTCAGTCCCGGGTATTAGCGGGAGCCGGGACGTGCTTGGGGCGCGCTAATTGCCGGCAGTTTAGTGAGCTATTTAGGCCTCACACTCACGCCGACAAGTCGTGCCAGTAACTAGTCACTTTCATGAAGCTTTGCACCTCCTCGCTTGTGTTCCTGACTCCTGGTTCCTGTCTCGACGTCCTCGGCTCCTTGATCTCGGCTTGCATGCCTGCACCTCGAACCTTTGACTCCCTGACTCTTGACTCTTGGGACCTCTGGCTTACTAACTACTCTGCCAGTTTGTGCTGTGGACTGTACCCTGACCACCCCACTTTTGCCTCGCGCTTTGGACTTGGCTTCCCTGGTTGGTTGGTTTGCCTGGCTCTTGACTGTGGACTGTACCTTGACCACCCCGCTTTGCCTTATGCTTTGGATCTGGCTTTCTTGGTTGGTTGGTTTGCCTGGCTCTTGACCCTGGACTGTGCCTTGACTTCCTCGCTCTTGTCTGGCCCCGCACCCCAATCCGTGACACTGTTCTGTTCATGGATTATTCAGTATAAATCAAAATGTCATAGATTACTGATACCCCTGTGTCACGAACCTGTGTTTACTAAGGCTTAAGCCTACTATTTAGTCTTCATGTTGAAGAGCTCTGAACAGTCTGATTCTGTGCATGTTTCCTTAGGGTATATTCTTCTGAGGTTAACTGGTGTAGTTAGTCCAGTCAACATTAGTTAGCAGAGTGCTTAAATAAAGCTACAAACATGGGAGCGTCACTTTACCAGGTTACTCAGCTTACAGAGCTACACAGAGCCACATTGCAAGTTTAGAAGCTTTGAGAAGTACACTTTATTTGAGAAGTACACTTAGGATAGGAAAGAGTAGAGTCATGGTAGAGTACTAACTTACTAGCTAAAGGATGGAAGAAGATGGCAAAAGGCCCATCTGCCTCATGGTGCCAAGAGAGGACCACATGTCCCTCTCTTGGTGCATGCAGGGAGAAAGCTTGTCTTCATCTGACTGAGAAGGAAGGGGAAATAGTCCCTGAGAACACAACCTGCATTTCAAAGGGGATAGTGGCAGAAGAGTAAAGACAGGAAGAAAGGTCGGTGTGCCTATCTAGCTAACTAGCCTCTCTTGCCACTCACTCTGGAGGTCTGAGACAGGGACATCATACCTGGAACTTCCAACAAATTCCACTATGTACAATGGGACTTATCAAGTAAGCACATATAGGAGTGCAGCCTTATAATAAATTGGCTTGATTTATAAACCTACTGTGTTCTATGGAACTTATTCCAGAGGAAGAATGCCTATGTTTGGAAATGTTATTGAACACAGTGGGACTTATAAGTAAAACATGCATAAGGTCAGGCTCTCAGTGTACCAATATAGCCTTTTCTTTAGGTCATTTTAGAAACTAGTTTTGCAAGAAACCATTTGAGAGAAGTAGGAGAACTTGTCTTTACTGCTGCAGTGTTCTTGTAACCTCTCACAAAAATACTTTTCCCTTATGCTGCAGCCCTTATGTCTAGTTATCCTCAGACTGACTTCCGTATCTCTCAGATGCTAAAGAACCAGATTTTGCAGTGAGTTCTTCACTTAAATACTATCTGTTCCATCAAATTTCTAAAATCAGTCTAATTTAGCAGTCTCTAGGAAAGCATTTGATACTCAAGAAGAACAAATAAATGTTTAGTAGAAAGGCTTACAGGCTCAGTTAGCCAGAACACATCCTTGCTGAGATTTGTTTTACAAGACACTGTAAACAAAGACAGAAACAAAATAAGGAGATTATTTTTCTTAAGATAGTTCCTGTTGGTGAGCATGTAAAACCTTTTGCCCAATGAACTCTGAACGGAGCTTACCCAGAAAGACTCAGCAGCCCAGAGCCAGGTTGGTATAGTGGTTAGGAGCGCAGACTCTAATCTGGGAGAACCAAGTTTGATTCTCCACTTCGCCACATGCAGCTGCTGGCATGACCTTGGGTCACTCACAGTTCTCAGAGCTGTTCTCCAAAGAGTAGTTCTCGAAAGAGTTCTCTCAACCCCACCTACTTCACATGGTGTCTATTGTGGGGAGGGGAAGGGAAAGGAGATTGTAAGCCACTCTGAAACTCCTTCGGATAGTGAAGGCGGGGCATAAATCCAATCTCCTCTTCTTTGGCTTCTTCTTCTGGCTTCTTCTTTCTCTAACTGTTATGTATTTACTTATGTTTTGTGCAATGTAATATAAACTGGAGCTTCAGGCACAAACTCCATTGACTCTCAAGTATCCTAAACCCTGCAGTCGGATTGGTCACTGTTGTGTAACAGACCAATCCAGAAAGACTCTGACTGACAGCAGGAATGAATTCCATTGGTCCTAAGCTCTCTATTGTGATTGGACGTTATGGTACTAAGGGGGTGTAGCCCTACTTGTTCAAAATGTATATACTGCCTCGTTCTGTGAAGGTTCTTGTTGTGTTGTGTGTTCTGAGCTGAATAAATGAATCACTTGTTTAAGAAATGCTGCCTCGATCTCAGTATATAACACTAACCCCACCCGAAATTTGGTCTGTTTCCTTTTCCTTCTATCCCTATTCCTCTAGTCAGCCTCCTCCTACAGCAGCAAGAGGAGAAAGTGCCAGAGTTGTGGCTGAGAATATGCCTTGTCCACAGGCTTCCAAACATGGTTGCTCTAGGGTAATGAAATCCAATGCCTAGAACAGACCCCATAGAAAAATCAAAACTGGTCGAGAGAATACATAAGAGAATACATGTGAACTTGCTATTCTGGCAGGGGAGGAACTGGGGAAGAGACTGCTGGTTAGCAGCAGCTGAATAACATCTCACTGAGTTTGTTTTCCTCTTCATACACAGGTATATATAAGGCCGCCAGGGTGTGGGTGGAGGCATGAGTCAAGGACTCTTGTCCTTCAACTATTAGTCTGAATGCTGGCCTGGAGCTTGGCAGAAGATCAGCCAGCACAGAAAGAAACCCTGTATGATAACTTCCCTTCCCTTCCCTTCCCTTCCCTTTCTTGTCTTGTTGGGTTTTTTTGTCTGTGTTTTGTTAGCCACTTAGGGTCCCTTTAGGGAGAAAAGTGAAATATAAACCTGCTAAATAAAGAAACTTGGTGCACAGAATGTGGGATTGCTCTTTGGTGGCTGTTAAAATCTTAGCAGAAGGAGAATCCTGATGCTTAAACAAATATTTTCAAGTTTAGATAATCCAATAAAAGTGTATCCAGAGTCATAGTGACAGAAGAAACTAGATTACATATTAATGTAATTAAAACATTGGTACCCCATATTGTTCCACAAAAATAGAGTTGGTCATGCTTGTTGACAGGCTGATGTTTGTTGACAGGCACCAAATTTGTGTGCCATGTAAATCATTGCTATAAATATATACCGGGTAAAAACTCTAAAGAAGCTGTTCATGTGCTCAGAAGTGACCATCGTCTACTAGCAGATATTCTTCTGAAGCAAAGACACTGAAGAATCCATTTTTACATGCAACCAAGATCACCTCCATTTTCATATAGATTATCAGGAAATCTTCCTCACGTAATGCCCAACCAGCAAAGCCATAACAAACTTAGATATTACTTCTGCATTTATGGAATACAATGGGATTCCAAATATTTTGCTGCTGCCCTTCTTCTCCAAGCTGAGATTTTTCCCTTGAGTTGCAGAACTGGAATCAGAATACCAAGTGTTTGGAACAGATACACTTGAGCACAATGTACACTTGGAAATGTCCCTGGAAAATAAGACCACACTCTTGAGCATTCTGTTGCCCATAAAATACCCTAAGGATTCAGCTTTCAAGAAAGCAAATGACATTTTGTTGCTTCTGTTGAAAGATGGCTATGGTTTCACACTTTTTGAAGTATGCAATCTCATTAATGATTTGACAAGTGGTGACATAATTAAGAATAATGAAGTGAAGACGCATTTACAGAAGTGCCATGGAGGTGGAATAAGTTTCAGACTGCAAACGTGAGCCCATAATGGTGCTTACTGTTGAGATAACACCAGCAGATTTAATTAGTAAATATGTTTGAGAAATATGTACTTATGTATCTGCCATCAAGTTGAAAAGTAGTTATCTCTAAAACAGCAATGGACATATAGGAATCCCTTAAGTAAATGAATTATTTAGGCTCAGAAGATAGACCTTGTGATTCTGAAGAACAGAAGTCAGTGAATTCAAGAACACAAATGCCAAATTAACTTGCCACATTTTTGCTGCTGCTATTCTCTGACACGTCTTCATACTGGTATCCCACAGACATTATATTATCACTCCCTTATGCTGAGTAGCACTAACAAGAAATATCAGTTAAGACCTGGGATGTTCAGTTTTTGGAATCACACAGACTTCACACATACTCTGTATGTGTAAGATCACGGTTTTTTGTTTTTAATGGAATCACCGCAACAGTTTTACAAGTAGAGGAAATTACTTTTGGGACAGAGATTATGGCATACAGATGGGTTGGAATCTCAGCATTTTCTCTTTAGAAATAAAATACTGGCTAAAAACAAAGAGTATAACAATGCCCCCTTCTGAGAAGGGGAAAGAAAAACAGCCCAGTTCCTATGTTAATGCTCCTAATATGCTGCTATGCCAGTGCAGCTAGTTGGCTGTCCCAGACAGAATAATTTTTTTTTTAAAGGAATCTTAAGGATCTCAAAAGAGCCTTAAGGAACTGAAAGAATTTAAGGCACTGAAACTTAAATGTAAGGAACTGAAAACATAGCAATGGTACTCAGCTCTGTAATGATGCTGCCAACAGCCAGCAATCATTGAATAACATGAGATGATGAAGATGCCCCCGCAGTTAGCCATACATGAAAGGAACCAGCCATTGCTGGGCAATACCACAGTGTGCCTCTGTGATGTCGTTGCCATGCTCTACAAAACAGAACAAGGGAAGAAACAAACAGTACCCCGAAGTGCGTGGAGAGCTATGGCATGCCCATTAGGAGCACCATAACCATGAGACCATAACCGGGAGCTGCGGTGGCTCAAGTGGTTAAGACGCTGAACTGCAGGCTGTGGAAGGTCAGTAGTTCAGCAGTTCGAGACCCAGGTGCCGCATGACGGGGTGAGCTCCTGTCTAGTTCCAGCTCCTGCCAACCTAGCAGTTCGAAAGCAAGAAATTGCAAGTAGATAAATAGGTACCACTTCGGTGGGAAGGTAACAGTGTTCCGTGCGCCTTGGTGTTTAGTCATGCCGGCCACATGACCATGGAAACGTCTTTGGACAGCGCTGGCTCTTCGGCTTTGAAACTGAGATGAGCACCGCAACCCTAGAGTCGGATTCGACTGGCTTTTGAGCAAGGGAACCTTTACCTTTAACCATGAGACTTGCAAGAATATCGATAAGATGGTGGTTTGACTCCCTTTCTGTAAACATCTATTTTTTTGACTGACAGAGGCACAGGGAAGGAAGCAAAGGAAGTTCAAGTATGTCTTTGCTTGCTTTGAAAACTCCCAGAATAGATTCATGACCACTCCCAGACAAGGGTCCGGGTTCCTCTGAGAGACTATACCCTCAAGCGATGCTTTTCTTAAGGCAAGGGAACAGAGGTAATAGAACAAGCAATAAGACATGAACTACACCTGCACTGAAGTTAGTACCTGTTATCTCTTCAGTTGTCTCATTGGAGAAGACACCGATATGGGAAACAGGAACAAGGGAACTATGTCTCACCAAACAGAAAGAAGATAATACCTTTTGAGGGCAACAATCCCATCAGGAAGAAAGCAGGGCAAAGAGCAGACTAGTACCCACATTGCTTGCATGGTAAAGCATTCCCCCAGCTATGCAACCAATTGGACACCAACACAAAAGAGACATCATAGGCACTTGACGTCCTCTACTGGCCCTGGCCCTGAAATCAGCTACACACACACCAGGGTATGAAAGACTGTAGAAAAAAGCATTGCTCTTTTGAACAACACAGGTTTAACAAGTCTGGGAGGAGCCCCATATAAAAGCACAGCCAAAGTTTTGCCCTATCAAATACAGTCCCTGGGGATGGGTTGCTCATTCTGAACGGCTGCCCTACATTCCATTTGTTTGTCTTCACACTTACCTATCAGCTTTACACTGTCTTTGTGAACTTAATTACCACTGCCTGAAGCTAATCATCCTAGCAGCCTTTGTCTTTCAACCCCTCCCTCTGCTTTACTTATGTATCTTGGCTCTGACTGCCCCCCCCCTTATCTTTCAGAAGAGCTTCAGGAAATTCTGTCTCAGTCTGTATCTGAAGAAGTGCGCTTCACATGAAAGCTCATACCTTGTATAAAACTTTGTTGGTCTTAAAGGTGCCACTGGACTCAGACTCTGTTCAGCCCCTCTCTCTGTTATGTAGCCTGTGTGATTTATCACATAACCAGTGATATGGGAGGATGTGAACCCTAAGAAGCATGCCATTCCCTGTTATTGGAGTACAGCTGTCCAGACAGAGGAGGACACTCGCACCTCCTTCTCAGTGAAGGCCCCATGATGAGCATAATCAAAGTTATTGTCCAGAAGGAGGTTGGGACCCATCCCCTGTCAAGCCCCATTAATATAGAGAAACAGCAGTGGAACAATCCTAATGTTTGTTGAACAACATCAGGAATGGAATTCTGAAAGCAAGTTAGATGAATGGGAGTTGCCAACTTTCTTGTTCCAGTAAGTCCCATGCACCTTTGAAAGCTGCACTGATAGACAGCAGAATAAGAGTTTATATTTTCCCTACCATTGCATGCCCATGTTCTGTATGATTTTGCTGGTCAAACAAGTGTCTGTAAAGCAGCTTGCAATGGTGCAGGAGCCAGGCTAGAGAAAGCAAGCTGGTAATCCTGCAGCAAAACAGCTAGATGTGGAAACATCACTGTGGCTGTTGTGCACATAGTAGGTTCAGCTTGTGGTCAGCACTATACTTTGATCAGGTTTCATCATTGCCCCTACCTTGTTGGAGGACTGCCTGTGGGAAAGTGCCAAGAAGACACAGGGACAATAATGAGCAATGTTTAAGACAGTACGTGGGCATAAAATGAAGAACACTGTCATCAGTTTGTTTGTGCTGCTTCATGGAGAGAGGCTCTGCCCTTGCAAGGCAAAATGGCACATGACACATGGTTGGAGTTAAGTAGCTGGTACTTACTGATGCAATGGTAGCAGAGAAGGAGGATTTCTTTACCACTGTCACTGCTGCCAATGAGCTCTATAGCACAATCTGTCAGATTTAGTTTGAGCTTTCCACCAACATCTCAGCCCTCTTCAAGACACTTTGCTGCATAGTAAACCAAGATGCTGGACAAAACCTCAAGGGTGGGAGAGGTCAATGAGGGGCACATCTGTAGCTTTTGGGAGCCTCTCATTCCAGGTTCTCACTGCAGCCTCAACAGAGCTGTCAAGCAGGATCTTAAAATCCCACAGGGCATTCAAAAAAGCAGTCAGGTTTATAAATCTTCACATTTTACCTGATCCTCCACCCATTCATCAGTGTCACATAGTCAGACTGTGGAACAGGCTGAACCTCCAGCTCCCAAGACTTTCCACCAAAGATTCAGTGCAAAAAATTGTCATTTATTATTTAAAGAAAGTTTGGCACACCTCTCCTATTTAAATGAATGGAACTTAAGTGCGTTAGACACTCAGGTCCTATTAAGCATTTTTCTGTGGGTTGTGACCAATGTGTCTGGAATGATGATAAGGAACCACTGGAATCTCACTGTGCTTTGCAGTAGAATAAAACACCTAAAAAACCAACTACAGCCAACCCAGTATGGGTATCCCTGAGACAGAGCCCACCTTCTGAGGAAGTCACAGATGGGGTGGAAGGAGGCAGGACAGCAAATGCTGTGAAGCTAGTCTCATGCACTCATGAACAAAGGGACACAGTTATGGAAGGGAACAAGCCAGACTATTAAACTGCAAATCATGTAGGAGGCTGATGAGGGAAGTTGCCAGCTCCTCCAGTTCAGTATTTTATCCATTTATTTACTTTTTTAATACACAGCCTTTTTCACTGGGACGCAAGGCAAATTACACAGAATGAGTCAATATAATTGACAAGATTGGACATTCAATTAACAGTGTAATAGCAATTAGGATTATAAAACCAACCAGAAGTCTAAAAACAGAACTGAAGCAAATCATAAGTATTAATACGACATATTAAATCATGCAAAAATTACATAGAATGACAGAGTTGGAAGGGGCCTTACAGGCCATCTAGTCCAACCCCCTGATCAATGCAGGATCAGCCTAGAGCATCCCTGACAAGTGTGTGTCCAGCCACTGCTTAAAGACTGCCAGTGAGGGGGAGCTCACCACCTCACTAGGCAGCTGATTCTAGTGTTTTATTATTAACTAGGAATAAGGCCCATTGTGGAAATAAATACAACGGGCCCTAGAAAGAGGCTCTGGGAGAGTGCCCCGGCTTTGGGCACTCAGTGACAATTTGCTGTGGCAATCTCAGCAGGGTATAATGACAGAGTCCACCATTTTCTCCAGAGGAACTGATCTTTGCTACCTGAAGAGCAGTAGTAATTTTGAGTGATCTCCAGCCCACCCCCAAGATTGGTAACAGTGGTTCCCCAGGAGGGAGTGGCTGGTTTGGAGGGTGCAGTCTATGGCATTGTACCTGTCTGAGGTCCCACCCCTCCTCAACACTCACCCTCTCCAAGTTCGACCCCTCAAATCTCCAGGAATTTCCCAACCTGGAGTTGACAACCCTATCTCCCTCCCAGCCAAACATCAACCTACCTTTAATTTTCCATCTCCTCCCCCATCCCTCCTAGAGAGCAGTTGTAATTTTGAGTGATCTCCAGTCCCCACCTGGAGATTGGCAACAATGGTTCCCCATCAGGGAATGGCTGGATTGGAGGGTGGAGTCTATGGCATTGTACCTGTCTGAGGTGCCACCCCTCCTCAAACCTTACATTCTCCAGGCTCCATCCCTCAAATCTCCAGGAATTGCCCACCTGGAGTTGGCAACCTGATCAGGACTGGGCCCAATGAGTTTTCTCCCAAAGGCCAACATAGGTGTGGAAAGGGCCTTTTACTGACAGAGGAGAAAGTACAGGTGCCAACTTTGATTAAGGAAATACCTGGGGATTTGGGGGGGTGGATCCTGTGGAGGGCAGCATTTGGGGTGTGTGTGGAAGGACTCAGCAGGGTATAATGCCATAGAGTCCACCCTCCAAAGCAACCATTTTCTCCCAGGGAACTGATCTCTGTCATCTGGAAGTCAATTGTAACAGTGGGAGATCTCCAGGTCCCACCTGGAGATTGGCAGCCTTAGGGGAAAGTCAGCCGCACAGCAGGGAGTTGAAGAAAATGGTTTGATGGTCGCTGGCCCACCTCGTTAGCCAGCCAGCCAGCCATGCTGAAGCTAAGCAGGAGAAAGAGCCTTTTTCCATTTATTCTGACAGGAAAGTGGCCATTGGGGAGGGGGTTATGGGTGGGGGAGGGGGTTATGCTGAAAGTCCTTTGTTTTTTTACTCACAGAACCAAGCTTGGCTGCCTACCAACAGCCACTGAGGGGACAGTCCCTCACAGGAGTCAAGAGAACTGTCTTCCTCAGGAGAGAGAGCTGTCTGCCAGGGGGAGTGGGTGGGGAAGAGGAGCAGACCCAGCACCTGGCCAATGGCACGCGAGTACTCTTGAGTGGCGGCTGATGGGCCAATGGCTGAGGGAGGGCATTTTACAGCCAATGGGAGCACATAGAATCTTGTGAAACCAAAAGATAATTATTTATAAGGAGAGATGTTTTTATTGGAGAGATCAAGATTTGACATGCATGTTACCATAGTAGATACTTAGTTTTACATTTCACAGTTGGTTCAAAGAAAAAAAAGAAAAGAAAGAAGAGCTACAGCTTACTAATAAGATACAAAGATAACTTCAGCTTACAATTGTAACAGATCTAAAGAGTAAACGTTCCTTGGCACTTCACCATTAGTTGTCATGTACTCTAGAAATGGGTACCAAATTGATGGAAATTAAGCTTTCTGCCTAGCGTTGTCATTTAGAACTTTTTGATATGCAATCAATTCCATCACATAAAACTGCCAAATCCTATCGTGCCAGAGTAAGATTGATGGGGGTAAGTTATTTTTCCATTTGATGGCAATGCAGGATCTGGCCACTGCTAGCAAAAAGTTGATTAATATTTTCTTTGTATTCCGCAAATCGCTGTTGTCCCAGAGCGATAACAACAATGATTCTGGCTTGTGTGGGACAGGAAAGCCTGTTATCGCATTGATGCATTCAGTTATCTCATTCCAAAATTGAGCTATTCTTGGGCATGCCCACCAGCAGTGAATGAAAGATGCTATTGACCCACATCCTTTCCAGCATAGGGGACTCATAGTGAGATATATATAGTGTAGCTTTTGAGGTGAAAGATAACATTTTGTCATGATCTTGAATGATTGCATTTTAATAGTAATGGATTGAGACTGCAGAGTTGATGACCTCCATATAGATTGCCATTGTTGGGTTGATATGGTCATATTGCAATCTTGTTCCCAACTATTCTGGTAGGAGAAAGATCTCTCAGGAGTGGTTTGCCCTAGTATATTATATAGTATGGACATTATACCTTTCAAAGACGAGGTCTTTGATTTTATGAGGATCTCAAATGGAGTGAGTGGTTTCCCTTCAAGGTTTTTGAAGTTTGTTGAAGTAGATAAGTGTTGGAGTTGCATGTATTGGAACCAGGGTAATCTACAACCTGCCTTTTGATCTAACACAATTTTTTCTAGTAATTTTCCCTTCTGAGTGATATCTAATAATCTTGTTAGTTTCACTTCTTTCCCTACTGAGAAAGCTGTTGGATTTTGTGCCGAGGGGAACCACCCTTGACCTACAAATGGAGAGAGTGTTGATGGATTTGAAACTAGTTTTGAGCGTTTTGCATCCCATATTTTCAGAGAGGGAAGTAAATATTCTGCTTTGTTCACACTTGCAGGCCTGTTGTGTTTCCTAGCCCATATTACTTCTTGTAAAGAAAGGGACTGTGAGTAGCCTTGTTCTATCCTCTTCCAATCAGTGTTGATTGCGAGAGATAGGACCGCCACCAGTTTGGATAGTTGGGTTGCTTCATAGGATCTTTTGAGATCCGGTAAGCCCATTCCACCCATTTTCGAATGACGCCTCAGAATTTTAAAGTTGATTTTTGGCTTGTGAAAGCCTGAATTTATTTAATGTTGACTGCCATTGCCTAAGGTAGGTGTCAGCGATCGTTATTGGAATGGTTCTGAAGTAAAACAAGAGTTTGGGAAAGGCAAAAGCTTTCACTAAATTAAGCCTATCAGCCCAAGATAATGGGAGCTTATCCCATATATGTAACTCCGTTGTGATGCCTTTTAAGACTTTTATGTGATTGACTTTTAGGATGTCTTTTATATTAAGCGGAATGCAAACTCCCAGTTGTCTCCAGGAGTCCATTATCCATTTATACCCAAAACGACCCTCTATGAGTTTTCTAGAAGTTGATGTGATGTTGATTGGGTATATTTCTGTTTTGTTTAGATTCACCTGTAGACCTGAGACTTCTTTGAGATTCTTTAAGATTTCCTCTACTTCATGTAGAGATCTTTCCAGATTTGTTAGATATAGGGATATGTCATCTGCAAAGAGGCATGCTTTGCATTCAACCCCATTAATCTCGACCCCAGTTATAGTTTTGTTGTCCCTGATGATGGAGGTAGGTGGCTCCATAGCTAGGGCAAATAAAATGGGCGATAGAGGACAACCCTGTCTTGTCCCTCCTATTATGTGAAATTCTGTAGATGTAAGACCATTGACTTGTAGATGTGCTGCGGGAGCTGCATATAGAGTACCTATTGCTCTGCAGAAATTTTCTCCAAATCCCATTAACGGTAAGTTTTTTTTTCAAGAATAGAGGTTTCAATCTGTCAAAGGCCTTTTCTACATGTAGTGACAATATGGCGGCTTCTTTATTGTTTTGATTGCAGTAGGCTATTACATTTAAAGTTTTCCTTATGTTATCTGCCAGGTTTCGGAAGGGCATAAACCCAGACTGATATGGGTGAACATAGGACGTGATAAAGGTATTCATTCATTTTGCCAATAGAGAGGTGAGTATTTTCATGTCTTGGTTGAGTAGAGAAGTTGGCCTATTGGAGCTCGGGTTCATTGAGTCTTTGCCTTGTTTTGGTATAACTGTTCTGGCTGCCTCTGGCCAGGATCTAGAGAGCTTACCTTGTCTTAGGCCGTGGTTACAGACTTCCGCAAGCGGGCCAGGGAAAATATGAGAATTTTTTTTATAATATTCTGATGGGAATTCAACCCTTCCTGGACTCTTGTTAATTTTTAGTGATCTTACGACCTCAGATATTTCTTCAGGCGTGACTAGACTTTCCATGAGTTCTTTATGATTATCCTTTAATTTATTATTCCCAAATGTAGTGGATCTAAGGTAGGTATTTATTAAGATTGGGTCAGGGTTACCTGATGTATATAATGCCTTACAGTAGGTCAAAAAGGAATCCAAAATTTTTGTGTGCTTGTTTGTAGGGTCCCTTTATTATCGCTCAGCATGGCTATTTTATTTGAGGAAGACTGCTGATTAATCTTCCAGTCCAGGAGTTTCAGTGCGCATGGAGAAGAGTGCTAGTATTTTTGTTTAGTCAATAATCCAGTAATTTCTTCTGTATTTGGTTGGTTTCCAGAGTTTCTAGGACATATTCCACTGTTGAACAACTCTTACTGTAAATTTTTCCCCCTTAATATCCAGCTGGTACCTTCCCGCCCTTAATTTAAACCCATTATTGCGAGACCTATCCTCTGCTGCCAACAGGAACAGCTCCCTGCCCTCCTCTAAGTGACAGCCCTTCAGATACTTAAAGAAAGCATGTCCCCCCTCAACCTCCTCTTATCCAGACTGAACATTCCCAAGTGAGCCCTTTCCTCATAGGGCTTCATCTCCAGGCCCCTGATCATCCTCATTGCTCTCCTCTGCACCTGCTCCATTATGTTAATATCCTTTTTTGAAGTGAGGCCTCCAGAACTGCACACAATATTCCAGGTGCAGCCTGATCAATGCAGTGTACAGCGGGACTATGGCACCTTGCAATTTGGATGTTATGCCTCTGGTGATACATCCCAAGATCACATTAGCCTTTTTTGCCACTGCATCACACTGGGTGCTCATATTTAACTTATGGCCCACGCGTACCCCAAGATCTTGTTTCCACACACTGCTACCCAGAAGTGTATCCCCCATCCAGGATGCGTGTTCCTAATTTTTGTTACCCAAATGTAGAACTGAGCACTTATCCTTGTTAAATTGCATCTTGTGCACATCCGCCCACTTTTCCAGTGTGTTTAGATCTTGCTGAATTCTATCTCTATCTTCTGGAGTGTTCACTGCTCCTCCCAATTTGATGTCATCTGTAAATTTACTATTGAAAATATTGAAAGTACCAGGCCCAGAATCAAGCCCTGTGGCACCCCACTGGACACCCCCCTCCATTCAGATGAAATGCCACTGACAACTGATCTTTGAGTGCGGTTCTCCAACCAGCTCCCTATCCACCTTACTATCCTAGAGTCCAGTCCACAGCCCTCTAGTTTACCCATCAGAATGGGGGTGGCCAAACTGAGGCTTGGGAGCCACATGTGGCTCTTTCACACATATTGTGCGGCTCCCGGCAGGTGGCTGGGGAAGTGAAGGGGAGGCATATCTTCCCAATTGGCTTTCCGCAGTCAGTGTTCCCCTCCCTGGGTAGGCTTGAGGTAGGGAGGAGCAGAGAAAGAAAGCAACATTAACTTTAAATGCATTCTCAAAGCCCCCCCCCCCCCAGTCTGGCTTGGGAGAAGGCATTTGTCTCTTTAAAGTCCTTCTCCAAGCCAAGCCAGCCAGCAGGGGATGGGTGGGTACAGCTTGGAGGATGCATTTAAAGTTATATCTGTTTTTACCCCTTTTGTTTTTATTTTTGGCAGTCTCATTTAATGTTAATAAAAAGCAAATGTGCATATTTTTCAATAAAAACATGTAATATTTGTTCATGTTTTGAGGCTCTCAAACATTTGACGTTTATTCTATGTGGCTCTTATGTTAAGCAAGTTTGGCCACCCCTGCATCAGAACATCATGGGGAACCCTGTCAAAAGCTTTACTAAAATTCAGGTAAACAACGTCAACAGCATTCCCTCAAGATACTAAGATCCTGGTTTCAGCAAGCTACATACAATAGTGTAGATCCCAGTCCCTAATAATTTATTCAAGTAACTTTGTGAAATATGTAGTACAGTGCAACTCTTATCAGCCCTCTTGAATAATTTAGTTTTGCATAGTTTGTGGGAAGCCAGGAGAAGGGGAGCCTTCCTGACCTCCTCAGGCAGGCCATTCCATAAGACGGGAGGCACAATGGAGAAGACATGTGTACAGGCTGTTGTTGATTTTGCCCATTTGCAGGTGGTCCCTGCAGAAGATCCTGTTCCAATTAACAAAGCTGTTGTGGTAGAATATAGTCTCGCAGATATGAGGGTCCAGGGCCATGAAGGGCTTTATACATGATAGCTAATAACTTAAATTGAGCCTGGTAACTGATCGGCCTGCAGGCTGAGAGGGTTCCATCTAGCTTCCAGTAATAGCTGAGCTGCACCATTCTGCACCAGCTGGAGTTTCCAAACTGATTTTAACAGGAGACCAATGTACAGTTCATTGCAGCAGTCTAGTCTCGATTATGGATGGGCACGAACCACATTTTTTGCTGTTTGATTCGTGGTTGGTGGCTGAATTTGGTTCATATCAGTTTCTGAGCCATTTAAAGTTTAAACCCCTGCTTTCTGCTCCCTGCAGCTTTTCGTGGGAAGCAGAAAGCAGGGGTTTCCAAACAGTTGAGCAATGGGGACCACCACTCGGCTGTTTGACTCCAAGCTGTTTGGCTCCCTGCTGCTCAGCTATTTTTCATTGAAGTTCATTGTGGTTCTTCTGTTCACAAACATTGCTTCGTGAACCACAAACTGCCCAAAATTTGTGATCAACTTTAGTTCATCAGCCAGTTTGTGCCCATCCCTAGTATCGTTATTACTGCGACATGGATCCAGGTGGTCAGATCAGCTGTATCAAGGTAAGGGGGCCATCGTTCAGGCTAGACTGAGTTGAGAGAAAGAATTATTTGCAACTGCGTTAACTTGCTTCTCCAGTAACAACATTGGGTTCAGTATAATCCCAAGGCACTTAACTGAGTCTGCAAGGGTCAGCTGAACTCAACTGAAGGTGGAGCACTCATTGTCCTTCAAGATCTCAGCATTACCTCTTGTCTTTTCAGGGTCTAGTTTCAATTTTTCACTCTTAGCCAATTTACCACAGCAGCTAGGCAGCAATTCAGGACCTCTACTGCATCACTAGAAGGTTTCAATAAGGAAACATAGAGCTGAGTATCATCCTTATATTGTTAACATCCAACCCCAAACCACAAATGATTTCTCCTAAGGGCTGTACATAGAGACTGAAAAGCATGGGGGATACAATTGCACTTGTGTGGCAGTATTACACATGTTTCTGTGAGAGCTGCTCCCAGGGGCCATGAGGAGATAGGGCGAATCTTCCCTAGTGCAACATGTTCTGAATGTGGTGAACTCCTGGGCAGAAAATCTACCCAAAGCAGGATGCTCCAGGAGGCAGGCTGGAACCAGAGACTGAGTAGAGTGGGGGGGACGACAGTAATGGTCATGCAGCCTCGTCTCCCTACTGAATAATTATGGATAAAATGATGAATCTTATTAATCCCATTGATTATCACCTCCTTGTTATGATTAATTGGGAACAAATTATGTAGCTGATAACTCTTTTGAGCATGCTAAAATGGATTATGAAGCTTTGGAGAGACAGTTAAAAAATATGGGAGTTCAGGTGGTATGCTCCTCAATCTTCC
This sequence comes from Gekko gecko, assembly GCA_029375565.1. Taxonomy (NCBI): domain Eukaryota; kingdom Metazoa; phylum Chordata; class Lepidosauria; order Squamata; family Gekkonidae; genus Gekko; species Gekko gecko. Next base: position 156,688,445 of record JAPDNY010000003.1, read on the forward strand.
TTGTTAGTGGAAGAGGAAGGTGGAGAGAACAGAAGATTTTGGAGGCAAAGTGATAGTTGAGATAGTGGTCCTAGAGGGACCGGTTTGGTTTTTGGGATCATGGATTAGGATTCCTTGAGGATGGTTTATTCACACATAATGGCCCCCATTGTACAAGGATGGGGAAGAATGTGTTTGGTCAGAGTCTGTCTAGATTCATTGGGAGGTCTTTACATTGATGTTGGACGGGGATGGAGACATCTGATGGGGGGCTTTGGATTTAGAGGGGGATTTGGTAATAGGGAGGCATTTAGGAAGTGAATGGAGAGCCCAAAGCAATGAGAGATGGAGAAAGTCAGGTCCAGAGGTGTAACCTTTGCAGTGTTTGTATTCTAATGCCCAAATTATGAGACATAAACAGAAGGAGCTTGAATTTCTAATCTGGACAGATGGCTATGATTTAATAGGCCTCACAGAGACTTGGTGGGGTGATTTTCATGACTGGAGTGTGGTAGTGGAGGGATATGAGTTGTTTAAAAAGAACCACAAGGATTGGAGAATAGGAAATGTGGCCTTGTACATGATCATCAGGAAATATTGGAAAGAATAAGGAATGGACAGACCAATGGTATTGTGGCTGCAGTCTGTCTAATCAAGGAGAAGAGGAGGATGCTGTCCTCTTGGGACAAGTGGCCATTGTGTACAGACAATATGATCTAGTGGCTATGGGTGATTTTAATTTCCCTGGTGTGTCTTGGGAGGTTTACTCTGCCAAGATACCAGCATCACATAATTTCTTAATTTGTTTGCAGGGTAATTTCCTCTTTCAAAAGGTAGAAGAGGCAACTAAGGTGTCAGCTTTTTTATATTTGATTTTAATTAATGATAGATGAGTTGAGAGTGTTGGGCACACTAGGGGAAAGTGAGACATATATGAACTGCTAACTTAAATTTCAATGTATCTGAGGAAATGTGCACGCACATGAAAGCTCATACCTTGAATAAAACTTTGTTGGTCTTAAAGGTGCCACTGGACTCAAACTTTGTTCTTCTGATTGATGCAAGGTTCTTGCTGCTGCTGCTGCTGCTGCTGCTGCTGCACAGGGCTCTAATCCTGCAAGGAAATGAGTCCCAGAGTAGCTTGGCCAGCTGATCCACAGAGTACACTCGGGCAGCTCCCAGGCACTCTGCCCCACAGTTGTACCCTGTCCACCACCCAAAGGAAGGGGGTTCCTGTCAAAGGAGGGTGCTAACAACTCAGTGTGGGTTTGCAAGTATCCCTCTCCCCCGTCAGTCAGTTCTCCCAGATACACTTTCCTGGAAGTCCAACCCATTGCATAACATGAGCAATGGTGGGGAGAGGTGGCCTCAGGCTACTCCCACATCAACACACCACTGGCCTTAGTGGTGGAAGTCAAACACTGGTTCAGAGTTTTATGCCACGCACACTGCCTAATGAGTTATGGGGCTTATCTAGGTCTAGAGGGGCAGTGATTGGGTACTAAGGAGGGGGTTTGGCTGCCTCTGGAGAAGGAGATGATTGGGTGCAGTCGTAGTTGGCATCCTGTCCTCCACCAGACCTCATGCATGGGGCCACACTGGTAGGGTGGCAATAGGATTTTCACTTCGCATGTGCACCTGTGGGTTATACCATCTTTTTTTTAATGGCATAACTTTCCACCACTGTTGAGGGCATTCTGGGGCTGCAATAGCCTAGGGAGCCAACTAATTCCCACCACGCCCCCTGGCCTGCCCACTTCAATGGCCATGTAGGGGTCTATGTCAATGGGCTGCCACCAGCCAGCCATGGTAGGACTGCTCCAGCAGGCAAGACTTGCAATGTATCTGCAAGATATGCCAGCATAGCAGCTAGTTGGCTCTATTTTAGGATTGCTCTGCAACTCTTTCTCAGGGCAGCTGAATCGGAATCCTAAAAGCACAAGAGGAACAAACAATAAAAATACAAAATTCAGACACCAGTGTTCTTGGTTTTTTTCTTGCAGATTTTTTCCCCTGCAGTTTGATCCCTTTTGTTGTTTCAGATTCATACACAGAGCATGAAGGCTCTTCTCCTGTTATTTTCCTCCTGAACCCAGCAGTACACTGTTTCCAAACATGGAGATACCATTCAACTGTCAATAGCCACTCATAATATGTTCTCCATGAATTTGTCTGCATTACCCACTCAGAGCACTCAGAGGTACAGTATCTCTGAACATGGAAGATCCAGGGCTATTTTTGGGCAGGAATGCACAGGAAGGGAGTTCTGGCTGGCTCCCAAGTTGGTCACACCCAGCAGGAACTCATTAGCATAATAGGCCACACCCAACAGCAGAAACTCATTAGGACTGGCTACTTTAGGGGTGTGTGGCCTAACATGCAAAGGAGTTCCTGCTATCAAAAAAGCCCTGGGTTTTGACAACAAGCAAGGTAAACAGAATAAGAAGCAAAAGGTGGGTGTGGCTGGCTGACCACACTTCTGGGAACATGGGGGTGTGGCCTAATATGCTAATGTGTGTCCAGGGTGTGGCCTAATATGCCAATAAGTTCCTGCTGGGATTTTTCTACAAAAAGAACCCTGGGAAGATCTATTTAGCTATCATAGACTTAACTCTGCAATTTTGTCTAATCCTTGTCTAAAGTAGGCATCTAAGCTAGCAGCAGTTTTGTATTGTGTAAGGATGTACTCCAGACCATAACTTTCTAAACATTACCCACTTCGATATCATCTATAAATATTGCCATTTCTCTGTGTAAACAAGTCATTCCACACCTTGAAAAGAGCAGAACTATGATCCTTACGCCACCTTTAACCTTTCTCAGTTCTGAACTATGACCTACTTCTGTATCTCTACCGTTTAACAAATATGTAGCTCATGAAAGGACATTCCTTTTTATGCCATAGCAACTTAATTTTTCAGTGTCCTTTGATGAAGGATTGTGTCAAAATACCTTTGAGCATTTGTGTGTTATATTGATTGAGTCATCATTTAACGACTTGCATATTGGGGAGGGACAGCCCAGGGATTTCTTATTCATTATCTTTTTTTTAATGCAATGTTGACCTTTCTATAATATAATGTTTATCTATGCGTTTAGTTAACTTGTTCTTGCCTTCAGCTGTTGGTTGCCTGGTACTGAAGGCAGTGGCCTCAGAATCACTGGCATTAATTGAGGTACTTCCTTTTTACCATTAGTGTGGTAGAGGAAAGAGTTTAGATGACAGGCTCATTTTTGGCTCATCAGTTTTAATCCTTGTGTTCCTTGGGAGCTTTTAAATTAATAACATTTAGTTATAGGGGTTTAATACAGTTTCAGCTATCAGTTTGATCTAAATTTCTTGTACAAACATTTAGTATGTCGTAATTTTTCAGATTCAGCATCCCAGGAAGAAAGTTCAGCAAGAGGTACCATTTCAAGATGTCCTTTTGTGAAAAAGGGATCTGAAGGTATCTAAGGTGTGCCAGAGAAAAGGAGAAGCAGAGCAATCAACAAAGTTTCTTCCAGAAGCTTCAATAGCCTGGGAAAGGACAGCAATTGATCCAACACAGCTACCTGGCAGCTTCCAGAATAATCCCTGACATCAGGTCCTCTCTGGCCATATATACAAACACTTGGTATATTTTAGCTATCCATAATCACTTCTTCTTGGTATATTTATATTGAATAACAGTCTCTGAGTATGGTAGTTTAATTGCATCTGTGTGGCCCATATGCTGACAAATAATTTGTAAATGCTTATTAGTGGTAGCATTTCATCTTTGGAATGCTTGGTACTTACCTTATTGTCTTTTAGGTGCCAAGCCAAAAATATTTCTATTTGCCTGGGCTTTTAAATAAAGGGGCTCCATCATTTTAGCAATGTTATGTTCAACTTCGAGCCTTCAAACTGTTTTGTCAATACAAATTTAAATGGCTCTGTTTTGAATGCTTTTACATTCTGGGTTGCTTTTACTGGCTATTTTTAATCGGTAATGTTTTTTATTGAAATTGATTTTATTGATTTTGGGTTTTTTGTGTTCTTACTGATATTATTGTTTTTACTGTTATAACCTTGAGACATCTAGAGAGGCAGTATGCAAATTTTCTAAATCAAATTTGAATGTGGCTGCCTGGCTTCTCATCTCTTCATTGTATGTTCTCCATGCATTAGCCTTCTGATTCTTCCAGTGGTAATTTCTGCAGGTTGAATGGAGTTTGCTTTGGAACAACTGCTGAAATGATGCATGTAATTTGTGGATTGATTTATAACATAAACACCCTGGCTACTTTTGACAATTAGAATAGTGAAGAATAACAAAAAAGAATTTTTTAAAAACTCCATACATATTAAATGGTATGGGGTTGAAACAACATATTTAGGGCAGTGATTTTTATATTCTAAACATCTAGGGGCTCCACGCTTACATCTGCTGCATTTTTAAATCTGCAGATTGTCTGATCTCAGTGAAGAGGTTGTGTCATTTTTGCTTTGTTCTGTACAGATCATATCAACGTGCCCGGTAAATAATAAATATGGTCTCAAGTCACACAGTTTAGATTTGTATTTGATCTCTCTCACCAAAGTTTGGGGTTCATAATTAATGAACAATATTTTTATGCTGTAGTGTCATTAACGTTTAGTGATGTTTGAAAATTCTAGGCTGATTTTAGGTTGGTTTTTGTTTTTTGTGTGTCAGTTTTGTGACTGGAGCTGGGCTGGTTGGTTTCATACTGTTTAAGTTGTTATTGATAGTTAAGTGTAGTAAATTACAAAAGTCAAATACAAAACTGAAATAACACAAAAACCAAAGCCATTCATTTATGTTTTTGAGACTTGAAAAACCATTTTCCGCTTCTTATCTTCTTGAAAGACACTTTTTAATCAGTTCTTACATTGGCTTTAAATTGCATTGTCTTATTTGTTTTATTTAATTGATGCTCACTTTGACCTTTCTGCCTCTTCATCAAGCCTCGGATAATATCCCATAGCCTTCTGGCCTTTTTGTCCAGATGATGCTACAACCATTCTTTCAGCCTACAAGGAAAGGGTGGGGATCCAACTTTTCTTTATTTACCCTAAATATATATTTTAAAGAGCAAGCAAGCACTGATGTTTGTAATGAGCAAAAAACATTCAATTGCTATTTTGGCATTGCCACAACCTGTACTTATCAAATGACATTTTAGAGTGCTACATTCTGAGTTTTGCTGATTCTCTGATCTTGCATACTTCCCTTGTCTTGCTTCCCTCTCTCTCCCCCCTTCTGGGGTTTTCTTTTGAAGATATCACAGAAACTCAACACAATTTGGGACATTATTAATTTTTTAAGACTCTTCACTCTGCATATTGAAAACATGCTTATGTGTGTTCTTTAGAGATCTTGACTATAGCCCAAGAGGATTCAGCAGCTCTCACATTTGCTTGTTTCTTTCTCACACTCCATACAGAAACATCCACATGTACACATCTGGAAGAGACATAGTGCTGGGTTACAGAGTATTCAGCACACTGGAATGAGGGATGACAGCCTGGGTTGCCCCCTAGGATGAGCTAAGACTTGGCTGTCAGTTACACTTCTTATGCCAGGATTTCCAAGCAATATTTATTTTGACCAGGCATTTTAAACCTTTTTGTCTGGCATGAGACAGTCTGCCAGAAATTACTGTTTTTATTCTCTGCATCATTAGCAAGGCAGCATTCCAGCCGTGAAGGGTCACTCACTTGGTACTTAAGTACTTTTAAAGATGTTTCCATTTCCTTGCTAAGAGATAATTTGAGCAGAAACTGTCAAGAGACTTTCTTTCAGTTGTCCCTTAAGAAACAAAAACAAACCCAGCCTTTATTTGCCATAGCTTGACTCAAAGTGACTCTCCCAAACTTCATGCAATCAGTGGCCACCTGAGCATTTATCTGAAAATGTAGCACAGTTAAAATCGGCAGGATGGGGTGGTTCTTCTGCCTCATATTCTGGATACACCACAATATTTTGAACTGTATATGACAATAATAGTCCATTTTTAGAATATATATAGAGGCTCTTTAAGAACGATAAAAGATAAAACATTGCATGAATGGGGATCACCAGCAATTTCCAGACATTTCTTATTAAGACTTGTCTCCACCACAGAAATAGCATTCAGTATAGCTCTAGGCTATGTGGTGTACTTCCTTCAGCCTCCAAGGCCGAGCTTGGCATAGAAAGTGCATTATCACAAAGTTAAACACTATGTTTATGGACTGTCCAGATTTTTGGAGAATCAAAGTAATTTGCAGTGTTAGTGTAAGAGTGTTTACTCAAAAGTAAGTCATACTGAGCTCAATTAGACTTACTCTTGGCTAAGTCTGCAAAGTTAGAATTGGAAAGAATTCCACATCATCTTGTCAAATGCTTAGCCACGAGTCAGATTACTGTTGTGTTCTTAATTCACCACTGGCAGAAGCCTGTCTGTTCCTTTAAAACTAGGGATTAATATCTGGAAATGGCAGTTTACACTTCCATGGCATGGAGGTAAATAACATCCCATTAATCCTCTGTTACAGGGACAGAACATTTTTCTCCAAGCCAGTTCATAAGCCTGTCATCCAAGTGACCTCTATGGGGTATGGAACTATGGTACTGAATAAATGGTGGGCAGGAGGTAGTTGTTATGAGATCATTTGTTTGTGGAGATTGCACTGTAATTGGCAACTGTAATTATTTTCCCTCAGGTTTTGTGAAGGAAAGGGTTAACATAAAAGTTGTACAGCCTTCTTGGCTAGTCTGTAAGTAGGGAAGGCATAGCTTAGTGGCTGATTGCTATTCCCAGCGTGCCTGAAGATTCCCAAGAGAAGCTTCCCTGTCCTCATGTTCCTGGTGGTCAATGGTAAGAAAGTTGGGGGTATGGTGAGGCATTCCAGGGTAAGGTTAGGATAGCAGCTCATTCTCTGTGAAGAGGCAGAGGAAGGAATAATAGTACTGAAGCCAGGATTTAATTATCGTGTGTGGTCCAACCCCTGCTTTGTTAACTAATCACAACTATAATAAGCCATGGTTTTGTATCTCTGGACTGATCCACTGTCTTAGGGCCAGTACACATGACCATTTCGGCATGGAAGTGAGTTGAAGCCATTCTGTAATGTACTGTGTCATGTGTCAGAGGTCAGTTCATATGATATAGTTGCTTGAAACTGTTGTGCTTCTTACTTACCTGCTTGTAGCTACTTACTGTTAATTAAAGAATGAAGCATTTCCCACATTACGGCATCCTTTTGGTTGTATAAAGAGGGAATCAAAATGCATAGTCCTGTGCTGATCAAGAGTAAGGAGCCAATACACACAATAATTCCAAGTGACTACTACAGACTTGATTGTTGTACATACTGTGTTTCATCCGTGAGCATTACGGGTCAAAATTATAGGTCAACATATCACAAAACTCCTGAAAGAGAATTTAGCGATGGTAAACTAACTGGTGAAGCTTTCCACTTGTTATTTCTGCAAAAGCAAAATGGCCACACAGAATTCTGTGCCCAGGAACCCAAATGCCTCCCTCGGAGGGAGGTGGCCCAGAAGAAATGCTAGGGCCTTGGGCCCCATGTTAGCTACAGGCCTGAGTAGGCGACCGTGATTCTGGGGGCCCATCTTGGACTTTTGCCCAGAATCACTAAAACCACCCCTGCTTACTGTCAACTTTCATCTGCTGCATCTGTAAAAAGTAATAATAGCGTTTTACTGTGCAGGGCTGTTGTGATGACAAAGAAGATAGTGAAACACTTGACATGATTACATTCAGTTGTAACCATGCATGCCGAGAAGAGGCAGCTCTGCTGTGTGATGCTAGGTGTGTTTTCTGGAGAAAACATTAAAAACTACATACTTGTATCTTTAAATACCTGAGTATGTTTGGTAATCCAACACAATGAGGTGTTTCTAAAACCATGCACATGCCTACTTGATGCACTGTAATACAGGCATCTCCCACAGCATTCAAAATCTGTAGAGTTACCTTAAGTCTAATTGGAACAAAGTCTGAGCCCAGTGGCACCTTTAAGATGAACAAAGTTTTATTCAAGGTATAAGCCCATACATTAAATAAAATTTTGTTGGTCTTAAAGTTGCTGCTGGACTCAAACTTTGTTCTGCTGCTTCAGACCAACACAGCTACCCACCTGAATCTATCTTAAGTCTCCTTTTAATGAGTGAGGCAGTTTTGAGAGATAATTGGTGTCACAAGCAGAAGGTTGTGCAGAATGGCTATGGGAGATATGCTTGGAATTTGCTGAAGTAGGACATCATAGACAGTGTGCATCAGGAAGGATATATGCTTAGACGCCTTGATTTCCATCTTGCTGAGGTTTGCGTTTTGCTGCATTATTTGTTCTGCAAAGGTAGAATCTTCTCTCTACAGGATTTTTTCTCTCATAAATGCAGCTCCCCTTCCATTCTGTTTTTGTGCCCTGTGCTTAGCACAACCAAAGCCAAGCAGAAAACTGTTTTCATTCACTACATTAAGTCTCTTAAACAATAATTCTTCATCCACAATAACAGGGTGAATAACGTATTAAAAATAATAAATACAGATTAACAGAATGTCACTGTGTCTTGTTCATAAAGACTCAAGCTGTGATCAGATGGGCAGTTTGATCCATTGCTGTTGCTGTTCCCTTATGGATTTAAAGTGCACGATCAGACAGCAACATTTGTCTGTCATGCCCCAGTCATCTGAGTCCTGTTCCCCCTTTTACTGTGATTTTCTTTGATACCTGAGAAAGTCCGGTCCTGTTGGTTTGCGCTGGTTCCAAAATGAATTTCCTGTTGTCTGATCACTCTGTCATGCACCCAAGCCGTTAGGCAGGTCTGACTGGTCTCTAGTTTTCCGGCTGCCATTTTTTTACTCATTAGTGAAGTGTGCATAACTGCATATTCACATCGCTCTCTTTCTCCCCCTCTCCCACAGGGGCTGCTCTAAACGTTGTTTTCTTCATAAAAACTTTCAAAGAAAGATGCCCCTGTACAGCAGCTTTTTTCTGTGGTTTGGGGAAAGGGTAAATTGAAATGTTTAGAGACAGAGGATTACATATCCCAGCAGGCTGATCAGTGCTTGTGCGCATGCTCAGAGGACACACTTAAAAAAAATGGTCAAGAGCCCCATGAACTACATTTCCCAGCAGGCTCATCAGTGTTTGTGGGCATGCCCAAAGGATACATTTTTAAAAATGGCAGACTCCCTGCCATGGGTACAAACGCATTGAAGAGTGCTAAAAGGGATGAGTCTGATCAGGATTCTCTGTTATAAAATAACTTGGCTCAATTAGAGACGGGGCAACAGTGGATCAAACTGCCCATCTAATTGCAGCCTCAGTGACTGGAATGATTCTATCAGGTTCACCATTTCTTTCAACAGATTAAAACACTGGATTTGCTTAGGCCTTTGGCAATTATTGTTATAAAATAACACTGGAGGAAGCAGCTTTGAATGATTGTATTATAGCAAAATTTCAAATAACAAATAAAAAAGTAAAGCCTTGAAAGTAGTGAAACTAACACAAATTTAGAATTATTGTTTTTAAATGAGTCTCTGTGTTTCATATAGCTGACGCCACATTTTCAAGATCTTTCTCTGAAACCTTATGGACTTATTTCATCAACGAGGCAATTTAAGGAAGCATTGAAGAACCTTGTTTCACATTCCAAGTTCTGAAAGTTAAAGATGCAAGCTAGACAAGACTGGCCAATCTGTGATCAGATCTCAGTTTTTAAATATTTTAAAACAATTGTGGAAGGACCCAATCTATTTTGAAGCCATGCTTCAGGGAGAGGGGGAATTAGTGTTCTGTAGAATGATCTCCCCAGTCCCAGTTCCTCCTGCAATTGCTGTTTGTCCTGCAGGGGGAGGGGGAAATGACATGCAGATACTATAAAGACATCTGAACATTCTCCTCTGCAGGACAAATAGCAACTCAGGGGACATTTAAATCAAGACATTTAAATTGGGGTTGGACTAGATGACCCTGGAGGTCCCTTCCAACTCTATGATTCTAAGACAGCTGTACAAATGGAAAGGGTTAATATCCCTCCATTTATGTGCTTGTTTCCCAATTCAAATTGGGCTCCCCTGTGGCTGCTTTAACATTTTAAAACAATCCATGGGAAAGCCTGATTGTGGATCTCCCATATCACCTATAGAATGGAACTGAGGTGCTGATCCAGTTTTGCAAACTAGACATTGCATTAACTGCAACATCAAGAAATGACTTTTATTTGAGAAATAGCCATTACAGATCAAATATCACAACCAGAGATTTATCAGTGTCACATAATATCACCCTGCATTGTACCAAACTATATTTCAGTGGAAGGGTTTCTGAGATACCATTAGGATACTGACTGCATGTGGCCACTGGAAAACAAGCATGCTAGGACTGGCTAGGAGAGACTAAGCTCTAATAGTACTGCCCTGAGGTAGGGAGCATGCCTCTCTCCAGGAAGCAGCATCTTGGATTTTTAAGATTTACTTCAATAAAAAGGGCTATGGAAAGATACTCCCAGTGGTTCTATTCCTAGGCACCACCACTGTTGTGTATCAACCGAGACCGCACATGCAGTCAGGTTCGCACGTGGTCACGCAAATGCATGGAGTGTCATCCTTTAGGAACAATAGCCCGTAAGATCCTGAAACAGACCGATAGAGCTGCCTGGATCTAAGACGGGTCCTATGGGAAATGGTACACTGTAAATAACCAATCATGGGGTGTGGTGTGTGTTTGGGGTGTGGTTTGTTGGGGGATTTAAGCAGGGCTTCGGTCCTGCTGGTTTGTCTTAGTTTCGTGTTCTTGAATAAACTATGAGCTGATTCACTACACCGCGTCTAAGAACCCAGTACTTTACACTGGCGATGAGGATGGGATCCCGATGAGTGACTCTGCCTCTGCCGCTAGCACCGCACTGTGCACCGGCCTCCATGACCTCGTGCCCTGCATTGCATCAGCACCCCGAGTCATGGCAACTGCTCTGGGACAGATCTCCGTCTTTGACCCGGCTCACCCTGAGCTGTGGGAGGCCTGGATCAAGCAACTCATCTACTTCTTCTGGGTTCAGGTAATGATCGATGCTGACCTCAAGAAATCATGGCTACTCAGTACGTGTGCAGTCTCCACGATCCACCTGGAGCAGGGCCTCATCACACCCAAGAAGTTGGACGCTGCAACCTTCGATGAACTAGTAAAGGTCCTCACTGAGCATTTCGCACTGAAGCCATCCAAGATGGCCATCCACATGGACTTTTTTGTGCGAACCCAAAGACCCAGGGAATCGACTGCCTTCATGGCCGAGATTCACAGGCAAGTTTCCCATCATCGAGGATGCCCTTCTGAACCAGTTTGTCTGGGGCCTCCGAGGGCTGAAACTTCTCAGGGCGCTTATCATCTTGAGGACATCAAACTGGACAAGGCACTCTGAGCGGCCACCACATTCGAAAAGTCCCCAAAAGACCAACAGTCTTCGGCAACCCACCATGCTTCCACCACGCCCATCTTGGACGTATCAGACAAGGAGGACATCCTTCAGGTACGACGACTGGACCGCTGGGGGCCATGGCCGTTTCTGTCAACTGTTCTGCACACCACAGAACCTAATGCTCAACTGACATGCGCAAGCTGCAGAGACCTGCATGAGCACTGCTCCTGCTGGTTCCGGGATGCAACCTACCGGTCCTGTGGCAGGATGGGACACATTGCAAAGACCTGCTGTTCCCGTGGACACCGCAGACTTCAGGCAATGCACCAGGAATCCACGGACCTCCACACCACGACAACAAACTACAGGTACTGAATTTGCCCCAGGATGCCCCCAACAAAATCCATGTGACTATGCTGATAGAGGGGTCCCTTTGTGAGATGGAGCTGGACACAGGATCCTCCTTCTCCGTTATATCAGCCGAGACCCTTAGGAGGCTCTGTCCTTAAGGGGGGGGCCTAAAAAAACAGTAGGCCTGACACTGAGGGACTTCCAGAAGAACCCGGTGGCCATCAGGGGGTGGGGCAAATTCAGAGTTCAGTATAAGGACTTTAATGGACTCTTAGACTTCCTGGTGGTGGACAGCAAGCTCACCAGCTTACTAGGACTATCATGGTTTGGGACTTTGGGGTTCAGGGTGACCAGGGTGAACCACGTGCAGCTGCTGGACTTTAACGCAGTATGTGTCGAGTTCCCAGCCATATTCAATGGAATGCTCACTGCTACACCGGTCCTCCGGTTTCCCTTGACCTTGACCCTGCAGTCTGGCCCATCTGCATGAAAGTCTGGCATGCCCTGTTCACCTTGTGGCCCAAAACAGACATTGAGCTAGACTGTCTGGTCGCACAGGGGGTTCTGGAACCAATGCCGCATGCCAGGTGGGAGACCTCCATCGTCACCCCAATCAAACCAAACGGGGACATTTGGATCTGTGCAGATTATAAGTGTACCATAAACAGCTCTGCAAGATCACACCTATCCTGTCCCTGTTATCAGCCATGTGCTAGCCTCCCTGGCAGGCGCAAAAATCTTTAGCAAACTGGCCCTGGCCCAAGCATACCAGCAGCTTCCAGTGGATGATGCCACCGCCGAGGCCCAGACCATAGTGGCACACAGGGGAGCATTCTGGGTGTGGAGGCTACAGTTTGGAGTAAGTGTGGCACCAGGCATATTCCAAAACCTCATGGACTGTCTCCTCAAAGGCATCCCCAGAGTCCATCTTTTTTTTATGATGTTTTGATCATGGCCCTGGACTCCGAGACCTTCACTTAGTGGCTTCGGGCAGTCCTGCAATGCTTCCATGCCGCCGGCCTGAAGGTGAAATGTGAGAAGTGCCTGCTGGGTGTGCCATGGGTGGAGTTCTTGGGGTTTGTGGTAGATGCTCAGGGCACCACCCCACACTGGAAAAAATTCGCGCAATTGTACATGTGGCCACACCTTCTTCCAAACCAGAACTGCAAGCATTTTTGGGGCTACTGAACTTCTACCACTCTTTCATGCTCCATAAAGCTGCCGTGGCTGAGCCACTCCACCGCCTGCTGGACAAGCTGGCCCCCTGGGTCTGGGGATGGTGGCAAGCTGCTGCATTTTCAGGCAGTGAAGGAGTTGCTAACATCGAATGTTGTGCTCACCCACTTCGATGAGTCCCTGCCGGTGGCCCTTGCCTGCAACACTTCCCCTTACGGGGTGGGGGCTGTCCTGGGGCATCAGCACCCAGATGGATGGGAGATTTCCGTGGTATTCTATTCTCGGACTGAAGCAGTCGTTACCATGTTTTCTGTGTCTGACAGAGGAGATGGAGGCCTATTATATGCATGGGTATTTTCTCTTGCTTTCCCCAAGCATGTTGGTCGGGTTTTCTTTGTTGTTCTGCATTGATTTCCCTCCTTTCAGAGCTCAGTTCACTTTCGGTCACTGTTTCATCAGGTTTTCTGAGAGTACTTTTGTGTTGATTTCCCCTTTGTTTTGCTTCCAAGCTGAAGGTATTTCAAAAGCATACAGATTCCTTTGGATTCCCCCCTGCCCTTTTGCCATCCATTGAAGGTCACTCCTCTGTCCACCTTTATTTATTTAATTAATTTATATCCCATCCTCCCTGCCAGAGCAGGCTCAGGGAGGCTTACATGAGATGTCGTAGTTAAAACAACAATCTAAATAAAAGCATAAAAACACAACATAAGGTGCTAGTAAACAATTTAAATGGCAATGGTGAAATCAGGGTGGCATCAACATATTAATAAATGTAGTCAGTATTTGATTTTAAAGTCGGTGAAGCTCAGGCTGTCAGTGGTGGTATTGGGCACAGGGCCTTAGTGTTTTGGATGCAGCTCCTTAACTAAAGTCCTGGTGGAAGAGCTTCATCTTGCAGGTCCTGCAGAACTGTAAAAGGTCCTGCAGGGCCCTGAGGCCTTCTGGGAGCTTGTTCCACCAGTGTGGAACTGCCAGTGAAGAGGCCCTGGCCCTAGCTGATACCAGCCTGACGTCTTTAGGGCCTGGAAGGGCCAGATGGTTTGGGGATCCTGACTACAGTGTTCTATGGGGAACATGTGGGGAAAGGCCCCTCAGGTAGGTAGGCCCCTGATGATAAAGAGCTTTAAAGGTAAGCACCAGCACCTTGAAACAAATCCAGTATGCTATAGGCAGCCAGTGCAGTGCTTTTAGCTCAGGCAGAATGTGATCTTGCATGGGGAGACCCAACAACAGCCTGGCCACTGCATTCTGCACCACCTGAAGCCTCTGGATTTGGGACAAGGGCAGTCCCATGTAGAGAGCATTACAGTAGTCTAGCCTTTAGGTGACCATTGCATGGATCACTGTCACCAAGTTGTTACATCTAAGCCAACCAGCCACAGCTTGCAATGCCAGGTCCAGATCTCTCAGACTACAGTCAGACTGGCTGCCCAGCAACAGATAGAGCTGGATGTCATCTGCATACTGGTGACATCCCAGCCCATGCCTCTGGGCAATCTGGGCAAGGGGGTGCATGTAGATGTTGAATAGCATTGGGGAAAGTATCGCCCCTTGGGATACACAGCAAACAAGCGGATGCCTTTGGGACATCTGTTCCCCTAGCATCACTCTTTGTTGCTGACCCTGAAGGAACAAGGAAAGCAAGGCAGACCCCTGAATCCCAGCATCAGCGAGGTGGTGGATCAGTAGTTGATGGTCGACCGTGTTGAATGCCGCCGACAGATCTAACAGCAACAACACTGCTGAGCCACCCTGATCCAGATGCCTCCAAAGGTCATCTGTGAGGGCAACCAGCACTGTCTCCATCCCGTGGCCTAGTCAGAAGCTGGACAGGAAGAGATCTAGTATAGAAGTGTCATCCAAACAACCCTGCAACTGAATTGCCACTGCCCTCTCAGTTAGTTTGCCCAAACAGGGCAAATTGGAAACTGGCCAGTAGTTGGCCAATTCAGCCAGGTCCAAAGATGGCTTTTTGAGGTTGTTCCACCCACTCTGCACCTTCTGCCATCCTCCTCCCTTCATTGGTGTATAAGCTCCATTCCCCCTTGTTGTTTTAAATATTTGGGTTTTTTTACAAGTGTCATGAGTCTAGCAATATGAGATTATCACTAGTCTTGGATCTCTGAATACAAATAAAATAAAATGGGGGGGAGTTTAAAAGGAGCTGTGCAAGGTTTAGTTCCGTGCTGGCATTAACTTGAAAGGGGGATCAGAGAGAAAGTAAACGGCACTGTCCGCAGTGCCAAAAAAAAAAAAGGATTTCGGTGCTGCATGCAAACAAAATAAGGAGGGGAAAATCATTAATGCAGAATTAAATTGATATAAGATGGAAGGAGGGAGGGAGAGAGAGAGACTGGGATGGAAAGCCTAAAGCTTCAAAAACATTTTCCCCCTTTAATGCTTTAATGAAGAAAGTTTAGGGGGGAACCATTTTGGTAGTCTCTGGAAGCCTAACATTAAAATGGCAGCTGAGCCACATGGATCTTCTGCAAACTGCCAAACAAGAATTGCTTGGGATCAATCATTTGGAGGACAGAGTGCAATCAGAACTGCCAAGATCATACCCAGTGTGCAGGATCAAATCAGAGAATCACAAAGAGAAAACGACGCAAATCTGCAAGGAAGGGCAGGAAATTAGCATTACTATGCAGCTGCACTAGGGCATCAGCAAAAATACCCCCCCCCTTTCAAAATAGCGGTACAAGATCAAAAAGCTCTCCAGAGCTTCTGCCAGAGAACTTCATCATACAAACTGCAGCCATCTGCAAAGCCTGGTGGAGTTACAGCCAACTTTGTACAGGCGCGCACGTGTACACACACACATGTTGCCAATGATCACAGCATGCAATGCCAGTGTCAATGGGTTCTACTGCACATTCTGTACATTCAACATATTCCCCCCATATTATGAGATTGTGTGACTTTCCCATTTTTCACAGTGGCCAATAACACAGCAGAGAATCCCCTAGTGCTCAGCAATATGTAAAATGGGGCTTTGCAGCTGCTTGTCAGTTTTTAAAAAAAGTCTTGTCAATTTCAACATCAGTCTCCCCCCCCTTTTCCTGTGTTCCTTTCTGTTCCCTTTCATTCAACAACTAACACTAAAACGCATAAGCAAAACCTGAACCACAAGGATTTAAATGGAAGGTGCTCGATGGATGCTACTGTGTAGTTGCAATAGGACAATTGCATACATATTTTAAAAAACTGGACACCACCCCCCACGTGTCACAAGGGACATCCCACCCTGATTTTAAAAATTGCTTTTTAAAAACTTGTAGTTGCAGAATAATTACAGCAGAAGAAAAAAGAATGATGCATAAAGTGGGCACAGAATCCAAAATCAAGATTAAAGGCTTACTGCTCTGAAAATATGCAGTAGGGTGTGTGTGTGTATAATGGGCTGGAAACAAATAGGAAGGCAATGTACATGCTATGGGAGGAGGGATAGGCAGGCTGACTATTTCTGGCTGGGGCCATCTTTTCAATGCCACCACCCAGAGGACTGTAGTCACAGGACCTGCACTGCCAATTACCTGCAAGTTCTGTGCGCTGTAACAAAGCAAGTGATAAAAACCTACTTTTAAGAATAATTGTATATCAGAGTAAGAAGTGAATCTTCAGCATTCTTTTCTGTTATACCTTTAAGAATGGTTTTATGGCCATGACTTAGATAGCCCAGGCAAGCCTCATCTCATCAGACCTTGGAAGCTAAGCAGGGCTGACCCTGGCAAGTATTTGGATGGGAGACTTCCAAAGAATACCATGGTTGAGAGGCGGACGCAGGCTATCAAGCCACTTCTCTGAGTGTCCTCTATGCCTCAGTAGGAGTCACCAGAGGTTGCCATGACTTCCAGGCATGCTCTCTCTCTCTCTCTCTCTCTCTCTCTCTCTCTCTCTCTCTCTCTCTCTCTCTCTCTCTCACACACACACACACACACACACACACACACACACAGAGAAAGGTTTTATATTCTTGCGTCCATATAGTTCAAAGCATGCTTGAATATTATTTTGTTTCTGCCACTGTTTGAACCTTGGAATTCATTTTCCACACACCACAGTCTTACTGCTGTTTTTCAGTTAGTCAAATCCCCAAGCTGATGCTTCGACTTTACAGCACTCCTTCTGCAATAGGGCATTTCTTTTAGGGTATTTCTTTTTGAATTCGGACCCATCTCACCTCAGGTATTCTGCACCTCCTTTGAAAAGGGTTTGTAAAACTGTTTTGTCATGTGTTTCATCACCAACAGAACCACCTTAAAAAATTTTTTGGTGTATGTGCAGTAGTGTTAGTAACCTCATTGCATTGAAAAAAAATATATCCAAATGTTGAATGGACTCTGCCAGCCCCCAGTGGAGAGAATCCTTTGTTCAAACTTCCACATCCACACTCAGAAGAGTTCACTATTGGTGGAAGTTTGAATTCCATCCAGCGCATTGGAAAACTTTTGTGACATTGTGATTCTCTAGTCTGTGCTTAGTGACCACACATGCCCCAGAATCATAGGGAACAGCAAGGCTGCCGCCATTTCAAAGGTACCCCACTCCTCCTTACAACTACAACTAACAAAATAGCAGGCAAAGATTCCCAGAAAACCCTACGGAAAATAGCGTTTAGTTCATGATTGTCAACCTTTATATGACAATATGCAACAGTGTTATTATGACTATTTAATAATTAAAAAGATGCTAAATGGAAATACTCCACATGTTTAGTTCCCATTATTATAAAATGTTTCAAAGACTGAACTGTCATCAAAAACATAAAGAGAGAGATTGGGGAAGAGTGGGGGAGGATCAAGACACAAAACAGTGTGAGGCAACAAAACCTACCCACAAAGTCATAATTGAATTAATAGAAGGAAAGGAAAGGAAAGGAAAGGAAAGGAAAGGAAAGGAAAGGAAAGGAAAGGAAAGGAAAGGAAAGGAAAGGAAAGGAAAGGAAAGGAAAGGAAAGGAAAGGAAAGGAAAGGAAAGGAAGAATAAACCACTACATGTTATGAACAACAAAGAGAACAATGGAGGGAAGTGTTTATGAATGGGAGATTGCACAGAGAAAGGTACACTGAACCACATTGCTCATTTTGTCCTAGCATTACAATGCAGTAATATCATAACTAAAAAAGAACAGTGTTGTAATGCAATCAAAAAACTTATAGAAAATCAATCTGTCTGTATGTGGGAGAATAAAGGAGGGGGAGATGACTGTGATATAAACGCAATGCTGATGCCACTAAAGGGTGGCTGAAAACAAAATTCAAATTCGAGAATTTCCCACTGGAAAAGTGTGAGTCAATACCCGAGGGGAAAAAACATTGTGGGAAAAGCAAATCCGAAAACTGCGCGGTAGCAGGAGAAGAAATGCGGAGCTATTCCTAGAGCAGCCAAAACTTGTGTGGAAATTTGAACAAACATCATTGATTTAAGAACATTAATATGAGGGTCTGGACATATGCGGAAAAAATCTTAGTCAAATTGTTTTGTGTGCACCAAAATGAAAGTATTTTTCTCCTGTTATGACAGGAATTTTGTGTAAAATTAAAATGTAACCCAGAAAAATGTTTGATTACATTTTAATTTTATATAATTATTCAGTTAGACCCTACACTTCCTGCCTTTCATGGCTTTTTGACCCTGCTACATAACCTCAGAAAGATGGACAGTTCGCTATGACTGCTGAATGAGAACCCACTATGTTCTTTTGTTGATTTGGGCTTTAGTATAGACAATCATGCTAGAATTAAACCTTGCTAGTTTTTAACGTACCTCAAGATAACTGTTATTTTTTTGCTGTAACAGACCAAGGCTGCTTCCATATAGGGTTGCCAGAAGGGACCCCCCAAATGCCAGGATGGGGGGGGGGACTTACTTGAAGCAGCAAAGAGGCCCATCCAACATACAGCACATGTTCACATCACTGCCCACATGATGCGGAATTGATATCATCATGTCTGGGATATCGAGGTGGTGCTCTGGTATTTGGGCAAAACTCTATGGTAAATTTGGTTTCAACCATAAAATTTTTGCCCAAATACCAGAGCATTGCCCCAATGTCCTGGATGTGATCCATAGATCCCTCTAAGCTCTGTTAGGGGGCAATGGCACACAAAATTTTAACAGGCAGTGCAGAGATTTCTGCTTCAGCCCACAAGACATTTTTTCCTCCATTGGAAACAATAGAGGATGGGGCACCTTCTTCTGGGCCCCATCGAATTAGATCCCCTGGTCCAATAATTTGTAATTATTGTAATTTGTATGTTTTTATTTTGTTTTTATGTATTTGGCATGCATGCCTGGATGTTAGCTGCTCTGAGCCCGCTTGTGGGGAGGGTGGCCTAGAAATCAAATAATAAATAAATAAATAAATAAATAAATAAATAAATAAATAAATAAAATCTTTTTGAAACTGGGGTGGGAGTTGAGGAGATGCACCAGCAGCTATGCTGCAAATTTGGTGCCTCTACCTAAAAATGACAGCCCCCCCCTAGAGAACAGGTACCCTGAAGATGGATTCCATACCAGATATCCCCAGATGGATTCTCCATTATAGCCTATGGGGCCCATTGACTATAATGGTCCCCATAAGCTACAATGGAGCAAGAAAAAAAACATTTTTTTGCACACCCCTATTATGCTTTTCAGTATGCTTTGTAAGCTGCCTTGAGTCACAGGGAAAAGTGGGATATAAATACCTGAATAAATAAGTAGTTTGGGCAGGTTCATAACATTTAAACAACTTCCTGTTTGTTAGGTTAGGCAGGGTTCTGACAGTGATTGTTTCTCCTCTGTTATACTTGATCTGTAATGATGGTTGTCATATTCCACTAAAAACACAAAATAGGCTGAAAGAGTTCCACCCTCCAAGTGCTGGTATGTTTTCTAAGGCTCAACACAGGATGATGGTGCAAGGCCAAGTCTACCAATATAGTGGACTGAGGCAGGTAGACCTGTTCTCTGGGGGCCAGGTCTACCAAGTGGAAACGGGTGGGCAGAACTGTTCTCTGGAGGCCAGGTCTACCAATATAGTGGAAAAGGGTGGGTGAAATTTGACTCGATTCTGTTTTTTCTTATAATGTTTAAATTATTGTTAAAATATAGTTAAAATATAATTTAAAATAATTTATTCTGAGATTTTTACAAGATTATGGAAGTAATCTTCTAAAAAACTAATTTACGTGATAGTCAAATGTAGATTTGCTCACAACTTTAATGCTATTAGCTTTTTTTCTCTCACGAGGTAGAATTTCTGCTCACAACACTGTGGAGCTTAGAGGGAACATTGGATGACATCACTTCTGGGTCATGTGGGCAGTGACTTAAACATGTTGCTGCATGTTGGATGGATGTCCCTCCATTGGGGGGTAAGTTTCCCCCCGCTGGCCAGCTGATTGGTGGCAGGGAGGTGAGGCTTGGCCGTGGGAGACCACTGCCTCCACCAGGGGGTCTGGCAACCCTACTTCCATGTGGGGGCATGGAAACATGCTCTTACTATGGAGGCAGCAGCAAGTGGCATGAGAACAGGCAGTAATGGCATCTACATGCCCCAACCCCACTTCCTGCCACTATCTTCTCAACCCTGCCCTCTCCTTTTCCCCCTATAGCATCCACCTGTAAGCAGAGATGTGACAGCGATCACTTCTGGTAACCTCCAGCTCTTCCTTTTCCCTCTTAGTCTAGCCATTTTCCCATCTGTAGGGGAAAATCCCATGTGGGAGCTGACTAACACTGTTATATCTATGGAATTGTTATAGCAGGAAGCTGTAAAAGTTCTTAATGAAGATCATATATGCCATTTTAAAGGCATTCCAATTTGCTCTTAAGGTAATGTGCTGAGCCAGCCCAAGGCTTTTGGGCACCCGAGTCTAGGGTGCCCAAGCTGCCACCCTGTCCTGCCTCAGGAAAGTTAGAAGACAGTCCTACTCTCCTTTCCCCATGTGGTGCAGCCAACCCTCCTCACCACAATGTGGCAGTGAGGCAACACTCCCCCTCCCCCGCCACAGTGAGGTGAGTTAGTGAAAGCAGGAGGAAGAGGGCTGGGTCCTCCCCCAATTATGGAGGGAGAGAGGGAATGAGCAGGATCCCCACCAGCTGTCCACTGTGGCCAGGGGCACCTCATGGAGCTGCTGCTTGCCATGGCAGATCTCAGTATCTCAGGAGATCCAGGGCCAGCAGGTCCTGCCAGAGTCTGCAATGGAGAATCTCACCACTGGCCTCTAAAATAACCACCAGCCCTTTGCCAGTAGATTTGCCAGGTGATGCCTACAAATGGGTTGGGGACTTACCAGGAGACTCCAGGAGAGAGGAAGGAGGCTCCTGGAGAGGGAACTTCAAAGTGAGTTCGGGGTTAGCTGCCATCACATTTAAAGGGACCACATTCCTTTTAAACACTTTCCCTCCATTGGAAATAATGGAGGATGGGGGCACCTTCTTTTAGGACTCATAGCAGGGATGGCCAAAATTGCTTAAATGTCAGATGTTTGAGAGCCTCGAGACATGAACAAATATCACGCGAATGTTTTTTATTTAAAAATATGCAAATTTGCTTTTTATTACCACTAAATGAGGCCACCAAAACATACACACACACAAGGGGTAAAAACAGATATTGATAATGCTATTTATTTGTCCAATGATATTTATTTGTTTGCTAATGCTATTTATTTGTCTAAGAGAGAGACAGAGAGAGAGGTGGAAAGAAAGAATGAAAGAGATGGAAAAAAGAGAGAAACAAAGAAAGCAAATAGATGGGAGGAGGGAGGGGGAAAGAGAGAAATAGAGAGAGAAAAACAAAGCAAATAGATGGAGGAGAGGGGGAGGAAGGAAGAGAGGAAGAAAGAGAGAAAGAAAGAAATAAAAGAAAGCAAATATATGGGGAGAGGGGGAGGAAGGATGGAAGGAAGAGAGAAAGAGAAAGGTGGAAAGAAAGAAGGAGAGAGAGAAAAAAAGAGAGAAAAGGAAACAAAGAAAAGCAAATAGATGGGGGAGTGAGAGGGAGAAAGGAAGAGAGAGAGAAAGAAATGAAGAAAGCCAATAGATGAGGGAGGGAGGAAGGAAGGAAGAGAGAGAGATAAAGAAAGAAACAGAAAGCAAATAGATGAGGGAGGAGGATGAAGAAGAGAGAGAGAGAGAAAGGAAGGGAGAAAGAGAGAGAGAAAGAAAGGTGAAAAGAAAGAGGTGGAAAGAAAGCAAATAGATGGGGGGAGGGGAAAAGAGAAAGAAGTAGAAAGAAAGCAAATAGATGGGGAGGGAGGAAGAGGTGGAAAGAAAGCAACTTTAATGTGTTAAATGTGTTCTCCAAGCCCCCGCCCCTGCTACCATGCCAGCTTGGCTTGGAGAAGGGATTTAAAGAGACAAATGCCTTCTCCAAACCAAGCTGGCTGGCGTCGCGTGATGGGGTGGGGCTTGGAGAACACATTTAACTTTAGATGGGGAGGGAG